>JASCQY010000232.1:4853782-4867220 GCA_030264315.1 Sardinella tawilis
CTCTCTCTCTCTCTCTCTCTCTCTCTCTCTCTCTCTCTCTCACACACACACACACACACACACACACACACACACGCGCGCGCGCGCGCGCACACACACACACACGCACACACACTACCTCTACCAGCTTAATTCATGAGTGCTAAGATGTATGACACGTATAAAATTTGACTTTAGTATAAACAGTGTTGGACCATAAACGATTTAAATATAGATTTCATGCTTAAGCCACGGATATGTAGAATGGCATCACCATAGGACTTACTAATACTTACTGTACTTTTAGTCTACATTATAGGCTAATGGCTAGTTTGAAACACAAATGACAAATGAATCTTCACACTTAGCTTAATGAGCCATGTCTTTGTGGCACTTGTCAGATTAGCTGGAGATCTCCAATCAAGTTTATTGCTCTTGTTTTGGGGATGTATGGGTTATGCGCCACAGTGATCCTATAGCGGGCAAGATAAGGACGTTAAATGAATACAAGATCAGATTAAAACGTCTCTTTTTACTGTAGAATTCGATGATCATCGATGAACTGATTCATTAATTATCGTATCAATTTATTGTGCTGATAGGAAAAGACATTCCAGGATTGGTAGTCTATGCATGGCGCAAATACATTTACACCTGAAACAACAATTCATACACTAAACAAACTAACAAATGATGTTCATAACATATAAAAACTGAGTCAATGTGTACTGTAGGTAGAAAATAACACTGGACAAAATCAAGACAGTGAAAGCGACCCATGCCATGCGTAAAGACGCCTTTTCACAACAGCGTGACTCATTTAGGCCAGACAGTTCAGAAAACTAACCATACAGGCTACATATACAGTATATATAAAATCTAATGTCAGTTGAATCTCTTAGTGCCTAACCATGGTATAGCATATAGACTACTATTTAAATTACTCATAGCATATTTAAATCAAAGGAATCCAGTGGTCAGGTTTTTGGTTTACCTGGCTGCTGGCTTTATCTGAGGGCCGATCGGCGACGCTCTGTCTTTCTGCCTGGGGTGGGCAGGTCTGCTTGTTTTGATGTGGGATAATTGTGAACAAGAATTAACAAAGTCTCGCTAATGGCTCCCACTTGGCAATCACGGGCGTACTTGCAACATGTCTGCGCCACCAAGTGAGTGAGGCGACCATTAATATGTAAAGCGATGTTTGATCGTTCTAACTACGCATACAAAAGCAATGTTTGCACTAGAAGAATTTCGTGCCTTCTAATTTAAAACAATTACACTCGCAAAACAATGGACCCCACTATAGGAGCCATAAAATTCTCCGCCCCTGCCAATGCCCGAGGTGTCGAGAGTTGTGTTTGTTTGTATAACAGCTTGATGTGAGAATTGACACTTGCCGCTTTCTGTTGTTTTAAACTGTTCTATGATTACTGGACCCGCTAGTCAACTAATACTGATTATGTTGCCAATAGATCTCCAACATCTCAATTTATTCTATGCCTAAACAGCATTTCCAGACACAGTCTACCCATGCCGGTAAATTATGAAAAAGCTTTCTTGTATATACAAAATTCCTAGAATGCATTTGAGGAAATACTGAGAATAGCAGACGAAACAAATGTGTTGTTCAGGTTGTCTTGTGAAGCTTTTAATTGTTGACTGTGACACTCATCCAGTTCACACACCTGTTCATTTTAGGCGTAGACGTTCTAGTCCTCAGGTTTTTTTTAGGCCTACATATGTTTTAAAAAGACATCATCATTGGCTTGAGTTAGACTCTTCCTAAAGTAGAAGATCTCAATAAATTGGCTTGTTGATTGATGTGCCTCTCAGTATGTTCGGCGGTGACCATAGGCCGATGGCTTCAGTGGGCATCAGTGCGCACGGATAGGAACCAATTGGAGCATGGGCGTGCACTGATTGGTCCGCTGGAGGCCACTGCAAACCATAAGACTCCGCCCTGCTTGCATGATATGGAATTTACTGGCGCCAGTTCCGACAGTGTACAAGCACGATTCATTAATGAGCCAACACAGCGGCTGAGACTACTTGCCTTGAGAACCTATACTTACAATTAAGTTACATAAACTTCTGCTGGAGAAATCATTTCGCGTGTTGACAAGAAGGGGGATTAACTGTTTTCCACACGGACTAATACTGGATGAAATTATGCTACAATGAGGAAACCAATACTGAAATGGTTATATGCTGTGTAAGTATAGACCGTTGATATTTATGCTATTATTGCTTGAATAAATGCAATTTTTAAAATAAGATGTTACAAACTGAGGGGTGGTGTACAATACAAAACGTAAGTTAACGTTTTAGCAATCCTTGGTTTCAACTTCTCCAAGCACGGTTACGACGGTAAAAATAAGCGAATAAACGCACAGCACGAATTTCAGCAAAGACTAGTTCATCTTGACTGTCAAACGTTTCAGATTTAAGATGTCATCATTAACCTTTGTTTTTAATTATCTTTTGCAGGTCTCTTTAAAGACGAATAAGGGGCATACCAAGGAGGACCACTTGTAGAAAACTACTGAAAGCAAAACGGACACAAAATTCATTACTATCGTACCTAAAGTATCTACGCTTCAGATCAACGGACTCCAACACATAGCCTTGTTTTTTTTCTGACGGAACAAGCCAAGCCCTAAAGAATTACTTTTAAGGCGAACGTCTCCAAAGTTTCGATCTCTCTTTTAAGCACACGGACGATTAGGAGATGGAGGTTGCAGCCGATCAGTCTCGGTGGATGGCGCATCATCATGCGGTACTTAATGGTCAGCACCCAGATAGCCATCATCACGGTCTGACACATAACTACATGGAGCCCATGGCGCCGCTTCTACCCCCGGACGAAGTGGACGTTTTCTTGAACCATTTGGATTCGCAGGGCAACCCTTACTACCCAAATTCAAGGGCCCGAGTATCATATGGTCAGGCACATGGTACGTACCAATTTTATATTACTGAAGTCCCCTTTGCATTCTTTGCATTACCCTATGTGAATAGCATTAGGCTACATTTATTATTTTACAATTTAAATATTTCATGAAGATGGTTGTCACAGCATAGCCTCCCTCGGCTTGTGCTGCACATGTCCTTAAAAAACAAGGTTCTTCGAAGCTGCTGGCGTCATGAATGAATTTGCCATGTTTTGTTTCGAGTCAGATATCCTGTTCATTTAGTAAGTGCATGTTGTGGGTACAAAATAAATATAAGTAATACTGCTGATGTTTGCTGAGGTCACGCGTGGTGAATTTGCGGCCTAAAGGCATAGACTATCCGGTTGCGGTAGGCCTCGAGTTATTTAAACGATGACTTTAATGCATTCGCTGAAGCCGATCGGGCTAGACACCTTTGCATAGACCTCATAGAAGCAAATCTCACTGTTGATCGTTTAATTAATTAACCCTTTACCGAGAGACAATGCAATATCAATAAAAGCTGAACACTGCATTATTGCCAGCTGATGTATATTTGTCACCACCATATGCAGTAAAGAGGTGGTATGAAGAAAGAGGGAGAAATCCAGCAAATGACACAGGGAGGAAAGGGAAGTGCATGTCATTTATTCCCTCTCAGCTGGTGTTGGGGGAGAAAGAGCAAGAGAGAGAAAGCGAGCGGGTGAGAGAGGGAGAGAGAGAGAGACTTCCCGGATACAAAATCAAAACGAAAATTTCGGATAACATTCTTCTAAGTTGTTAATTTGTGCGAAGCACAAGCAGAGCTGCTCCAGGCGAACGCTCTCATAGGGCCTCTGTTTTGCATCTGTAACCTACTTTTCTTTCGGACATTTTCCTACTGTCATATGTGGAACTTTCTTTTTAGCCGTGCGAAGGGCGCAACAAAGAAACTTGATAAGAATCAGGGATATTTTTTACGAAGCTTCTACCAAAGCTTATTGCGATTTAATTGTTTCGTGAAACTTAAAAAAAAGCCAAAAGTTGTGCCTTGAAGGATGGTGGGCTAATAAGCGACTTCTTGAATCGTTACATAACTGGTACCTTGGATAAATTAAAACTTAGCATAGCCTACTCAATGTCGAGGTCGCACAGCCTGGAGAGTGAATCAACAGGTGGGCTCTCTTGACATCTTGTTAGACTGTCATTGATATTGTCATTGATGATGTTAATTTGGTGGTCTTTCATTTACCATTTTAGCTCGTCTCACTGGAAGTCAAGTTTGTCGACCACACCTAATCCACAGTCCGGGCATTTCGTGGCTGGACAGCGGCAAGGCAGCTTTCTCTGCTGCTCATCATCATAACGCATGGGCGGTCAGTCACTTCAGCAAACCCGGACTGCACCCTGCTAGCGCCGGTTACCCTTGCAGCAGCAGTTCCAGCACTGCTCCAGTCTCATCTCTCACCTCAGCGTCCCACTCCAGCCCACATCACCTTTACAGTTTCCCTCCAACGCCACCGAAGGACGTGTCCCCGGACCCAGGTCCTTCTTCGCCAACCTCCACAGCAACGAGAATGGACGAGAAGGAATCCATCAAGTACCAAGTGTCGTTGACAGATGGCATGAAAATGGAGGGATGTAGTCCTCTTCGGAGCAGCTTGGCGACCATGGGTGCCCAGACTCCTTCAACTCACCATCCCATCCCAACCTACCCTGCCTATCCTCTCCCAGCACCCCACGACTACGGCAGCAGCATATTCCACCCGGGGAGCCTCCTGGGTGGATCAGCATCCAGTTTTACACCGAAGTGTAAAAGCAAACCCCGATCGAGCTCAGGTGAGTTTCATTACCTCCAAACAGTAGGATACAATTCAACAATTCCACAGGTTCTGAATTAACCTACGCGTGTAACCCTATTCATAAACTTGCCATAAGGAGTGTTGTTTCCTCTGCGCCTTTACGTTATTACGCAGTAGGGCTTCAAAGTCTCTGTTTAATTAATCTGGGTTAAGTTCTTAAAGTAAACCGTATTTTACAATATGGCCCTGCCAGGAATCCGCCATTGTTCTCTGTGCACTTTTTCTGTTCTCAACATGTCTGGACAGTTCTTATCTGACCAATCAGATTGGTCACTTGTAAACACCTTCAGCTCTAAAGGGATAGCCTACTTAAGTGGTGTTATCAGGGTCACTGATTACTAGTGCAAATATTTTCAAGCAATCTACTTCGCATTTTTACCCTTCTATTAGCAATTGAGTGTGGACACAGACGGTTAAGCATAAATTATATAAGAATATATTAGAATTAATTTGAGAGAAAAATAACAACTTTAACGTGCTAAGAAATACACATTATGTACTGTACTACTTTAATACATACTGAAATATATATCTATATTTATATTCCATTGGTCTTTTTTCAGTTAGACCCAAATGACTTGTGGCTTGACGGGCATGGTTCATTTTTGCCTCTCATCTGGCTGTTGCTCAGCTTTGCCTTGTTTTCTTTTAAAACGAGGCCGTATTACGCTTTAAAAATGCAGGAGTCACGACGCTCTGGCTCCTGCCATATCCTGTATACCTCTGGGTGAACAAATCACGACGCGTACCCCGCCCACCCGTAGCCCCAACACTAACAAAGCTTCGTCGGGACACGCCGTCACAGGCGACAGGGCCCCGCTGTTTGTATTTTTAAGTGAGGACTGGGCCTGTTGGGTTGCAGAGAACAGTTTGCCAGGGAAAATAAGATTATGATGATGTGGAAGAGTATAAAGACAGCTGTGATGATCACAACAATGCAAATTGTTTATTACCATTTTTTTTAAAACTGATCAGATTGCATGCTAGCGCAGCCTATTTTGCTCTTTCTTTTACACCACGATTTTATGCACAATGTGTAGCAGATTTGGAATAAAAAACCTGTTGTAATTGCTGTTAAATGGGTATAATGCCATAATCCCTTTACCTCTTGGCAGTTGAGTGCTCAGTGTTAGTCATTCAATACCTAACACGTACCTCAAACAACAAACAAAACAAGAATCATGCATATTATTATGGTTACAATTACTTCTTTAAATTCCCTTTCTAATTTCTTCTGACACTTCTCCTTTACGCTTGTGGTTACTCTGGTTGTTTTCAGTTACCAACCACTAAGCACAGTCTATTCTTTGAACTACTTGCATTATCTGCCAACATGGAGCAGGCTTGCCCTGATACCATTACCTTCACTTGACTGGTGTAACAACCTAGAGAAAGAGAGTAGGGAAAATGGCTGTTTTACTAACAACAAACACTTCAAAAGGAACAGCTCCTTTGTCCAGACAAGATTCTTTGCCTGGCCTTGGGAGGGACTGGGTGTCGCTGACATTACAATATGATTAATAGGAACATGCTGAAGGAAAAGGGCCACCTATCACAAAATGGATGTGTCCAGCACATTTAGGCGCTCTCACTGAAGTAACTTCTCATTTCTGAAGTTGAAATGAGATGGAGGCTCAGCAGGCAGCTTTGTGCTTCTCATTCAGTCAGGGCTCTCACTCTGGCATAGTCAAACGCAGGCTAAATGTTTGAGTCAGTGTGTCCAAACTAAAAAGAAATTGACTGTGCATGTCCACTGTACACAATGACTGCCAGTAAAATAAAAAAGCAGATACTGATATGATGAACAACTATACCATAGTGGTATAGAAAAAGTCTAAAATAGAAAGAATCTTTTTACCATATCATTACATTTAGTGTCTATCTGAGTATCTCAGAGGTTTTCAGTGTGTGCATAAACTTTCTACTACTGCAAACGGTGATACGTGCTAATCTGATAAATTATGTAATGCTTTTTCTAAATGGACACCTTGTGCACTCAACACATTCTTGCTGCTCCTTTGACTTCCTGCACAGCTCAGCTTACATGGAGGTGTCTGTGTCAACGACAGCTCTTGCACTCGCAGGCAGTCTGAATTACTGACTGGGATTCAATGAGCCACTGATGGACACTGTCCCCACTGAACTCACCCGACAGTTGATGTGTGTGTGTGATAATGCAGCACATTTTCATGTGACACAATAGTGCCCGGCGGCTCTCATTGCCAAGGCTTATCTCTGTGGGGTTTGGGTAGTAGTCCAGTGTTTTGGCAAAATCTGCTGTGTGAGGGATGTCGTTTCAGACGTCTTAATTATATAAATGTTCTTTTTTCTTTCTCACCCCTGAATTCTGCACAGAGGGCCGTGAGTGCGTAAACTGCGGCGCCACCTCCACACCACTGTGGCGGCGAGACGGAACGGGCCACTACCTCTGCAACGCCTGCGGCCTCTACCACAAGATGAACGGCCAGAACCGACCCCTGATCAAGCCCAAGCGCAGACTGGTGAGTACCACTGTTAGTCGCCCACATCTCCTGCTTCAGACCCCCGACTCTCATGCCCCGTCCTCCCAACTCCACCTCGAGCAGGCCTGCGAGAAAGGGGGGCTAAATGGGAGCACAAAGCCGTGGCCATGAGCACAATTCCAGGAAAGTTATATTTTCCCTATGATCTTCCGGGAATTGTTTGTCACCTTCACCCCCCCGGCGATCCCCAACACTGCCTGTTACAATACAGCTACTATTGCTATTGTTACTGCTATCATTATTGCAGGTACTTCGGATACTGTCACTGATACCAATGCCCGTGCTGATTTAATTAACAGCACTTTATGGATGAATGTGAAAACAGCTCACATGCAGCCATATTTTCCAAGCATATTCCTTGCTGTTTTAAAATACATGGCAACTTCAGCTTTCTCCTTGTGCTCTAATTGTTTTTTCTAATCTGGACACTGGATTTGGTCTCAGTATTGTACCAGTTTATTTAGGTTTTGACAAGCCTAATGTTTGGATGATCTCTACCTGATTAGATCACCAAACTTAAAAGACTGAGGCACACATGAATCAATATTTAAGTAACCTACTGCAGATAAAAATAACATTGCATTTCTTTGTAACTCTATGTAAGTCTGATTGTAACCAGAAGGCATGCTGAACTCCAGATTCTCCAAGACATAAATAGCCATGAGCTTCAGAATAATGTTTATGTTAGAGGGATAATTTATTCCTAATACTAAAGAAGGAGACATTAAATAGGTTTGATATTTCAGCCCAAGTGTATTTTCCTCTTCTTACTTTTTTAACACAGAGCAAAGATGTCAGGGCACCTGTAATCAGCGGAGATGTGCTGTGCTGCTCTCTGTCACGTTCATTTAGTCTGGGTTCATCGCCTTAACGCACTGCGTCAGATGATCGCAAGGACTATGCTGGCGACAAATTACTTAATGGAGTGGAACAGCATTAGTCCATCATGTCATAATTTCATTTGCACTCGCTGGGTGACCTTCAAGTGTGAATTACCCGCGCAAAGAGTCACAAGAGACGTCTTATTTTCCCGTCGCAATACAAAGGATGAGGATAAATACGCAAAGCGTAAATGAGCTTGGATGGGTAAAGACCTTAAATCTAGCCAGTGAATTATTATTATTATTATTATTATTATTATTATTATTATTATTATTATTGTTATTGTTATTATTATTATTGGAATAAAATGCAAAAAAATACATTTATGAATTTCATAAGGATTCATTTAGGATTTTTCAGTTGCCCCATTCTGTTCTGCTTTCCCGGCGAAAAGTCCATTATATTTTCCATGGAGTCTGAGGCCACAGCTTTGCCTTTTCAGCTGAAGTGTTTTCAGAGTTCTGTTCAAAGGCCATCCAGTTGTTTCCTATCCGGATATCTGCCCGGGAACGATAAGGAAGCTAGGCTGCCGGGTGTTTCCGTCTTCAACAAACCCTGCTGAATTTTGTACGGTCCCGGCAGGCCAGACTCTGACATATACTGTAAAGCGATTATCACAACACTGTAGGACCCAGTTATGTGTGAAGAGAGAAGGCAAAGGGCGGGGATGGTGGTGGTAGGGATTGGAAAATAAATGGATTTATGCTCTTGCTCTCTTGTTTGTCATGGTCGGTTGGCACTGAGCTCGAGCATCGGAATGCGCGTGTGTTTTTGTTTTTGTCTTCTTTTTTTGTTTAAATGTTTAAATACGGGGCCGCAAATTTTTTAGAAACCACTTGCATTGATAAGAATGATTTTAGATCATAAATCAAGCCAACTCACGTAGTTTCTTTATAGTTTGCTGTAGGGGGAATTGCATTGTATGCCTATCAATGTTTCCTATTATGTGTGAAAAATTGATCTGTAATGGACGCAAAGCGAACAGAAACGCGACAACTAGGTCCCTCAGACGCCCCTCCCCCAACATACTTGATTCCGTTGATCAAGGAAAAACTGGGCAACAAAAAAGGATAGATTAAGGACATATCTGACAAAGCTAATGGTATACGGCAGCAATATTTGGTACAGGGAGGACACAACGGATTTCACTAGACGCAGCTTTTGCAATCATGCGCAAATTGGAAAATTGAATTAAGCTTGTATAAATGCACGGAATATATTCAATTAGTTCAATACAGAGGCGACTCCCTGTAAGCAATTTCATGTGTCTAACTGGCGCTGGCTTTGATGTTATTTGAGGAGCGTTTTGAAATGCTGTCTGGTCTAGAGTACACATAGCAACAGAAAGTCATAATATTTGTCACCCCAGCTACGCCATAAGATCTTTATCAATTTCAACCAGGGAATGGAGCTCAAACCAGCTGTGCTCTTCTATATCAGTAGACTGTGGGCCTCGGTCACAACTCAAATGTAATAATTTATTCATTACTGTAATTGCCTCAAACACATAATTATCTGTCGCACTGCAAAAACGGGTTGGCAGTTGGATGTTGCCTTAAGCACTGTAACTGACACCGTTAGTTTATAATTAAATGAAAGCTCTGGGAGTTTCTAATAATCAAACAAAGCACATATATTTCAAGAGTTGTAAATAATAAACATCAAATTTCTTAAGATTGTTTCACTGTTTTAACCATGACATTCATTTTTCCTTATCCTTTTTTCTCCTAGTCCGCTGCTCGACGAGCCGGCACCTGCTGCGCTAACTGCCAGACAACGACTACTACCCTTTGGAGGCGCAATGGGAATGGCGACCCTGTATGCAACGCCTGCGGCCTGTACTTCAAACTGCACAATGTAAGTGGCCAAATCACTCTTTGAACACAAAACGCATTAGGCACGAGGTGGTCAAGTGGGCGGACAGCTTCTATCGATTTAAGAGAAGGCAGAGTTTGGGTACGCAAAGCCGGCTTTCCCTGTCAAGCAGAACCAGTTGGCCGTTTTGGCTTTTATTTTTCATGCACCGCTTCAATGGGGGGCGTTATCCCCAAGAGGGGCTGTAGGGTGGGACTGCCATTCAAGCACCGGCGTCAGTTATACCAATTCAATGTCGTCTGAAACCAGTCTTTTTATGTTCAGCGTGGATTCTATCGCCATGTTTACGGAATTAGTTTTTTTTACGACATACAACAATTGTGTTACATTTTAAATCATGGCAATAAGTAGAATGACTTTGCCAAGACGCCATATGTAGACAGTGTGACATATATTCATGAGAGGGACTGTTTTACAAAACCACTTAACAAGTGCAGCCATTACTTAAAAGGCATTTCCCAACTTAAAAATCCAGTGACAACAAACAAGAGCAGTTGAATGAGCCTGGCCAATTTTCTGAAATGACTCTGGCCTTTCAGTTCCCCAATTGTCTGACTTTCCCATGATTTCATGTTATTCAAGTTTTCACCTATGAATAGCTTCAGTGAAGACAAGTTCAAGTTATGAATGAAATAACACAAAGTCTACAGAAGTATTCCCATGCAGATGCATCTTCACAAACAATAAACAGCTGCTTTGCCAGAAGACATAAAAAATCATCACTGTGGTTGTTTACAGAATTGTCATAAAATGCACACCTTGTCAATAAATTACACACCTTTCCACTAATCCTGACCCAGAAGCAACACTCTGTTCATGATTATTTGTTCATTCTCAATACCACAATTTGAGAGCTTGAGGGCTTGTCTGACCCAACAGCATGATTTAACAGCCAAACCATAACAGACACCATGTTGTCACTTGCTCTGTTCTCAGTGCTAACTGTCCCCTCGATTCCTCCCCGCAGGTGAACAGACCGTTGACCATGAAAAAGGAGGGCATCCAGACTCGCAACCGCAAAATGTCCAGCAAGTCCAAGCGCAGCAAGCGGGCGGGCGATGGTTTCGACGAGCTCTCCAAGTGCATGCAGGACAAGGGCTCCCCGTTCGGCGGCGCCGGCTCTCTGGCGGGTCACATGACCCACATGGGTCACCTGCCACCCTTCAGCCACTCTGGACACATGCTGCCCACGCCCACCCCTATCCACCCCAGCTTCAGCCACCCACACCACTCTGGCCGCTCACCCGCCTGGGCCGAGCCGCACTGAGAGACACACACACAGTGTAAGAGAGAGAGAGAGAGAGAGAGAGAGAGAGAATGCCATCATCTAGGACACACTTGAACCTCTCCCACCGCCGACAACCACAACAACCGAACCCCCCTCAGCTTCTCCCGAGGCCCTGCCTGCAACCCCTTGCTCTCGGCCATCATCATCATCATCATATCTCCCCCTATCTCGCACCCTGCCTCCTGCAGTCGACCGTCGTCAGTCATGTTCACCCTTGCTTACAGCCGGGGCTCTGCCACTTCACTTTGGGGGAAGAGGGAGCAGAATGGCGGTTTAACTGGGCTCCTTCTTGCCGAGGATGGACAGTGTCTTGCCCCACTCTGTCTACCGAATGGCAGATGGACAGACCAGGAAGGAAGGAGAGAGAGAGAGAGAGCAAAAGACCCTGAGTTGACTAATTCAGTGGTCATGGCTACGAAGCTGACTAGTAAAGAGGACCTCTTCTGCCCATTTTTTTTTTTTTAAAAAAAACTCACCTCTTTGAAAGTTGTAAAAATTTCCAAAAAAAATGGGTGTGAATGTGGACACTCCTTCGCTTTATTTTATTTTATTTTTGTGCATATTTTGTACTGAGTCACTTTGGTACTGCCCTGAACGAGAGGACACAAGGGGTTGAGCGGGAAAGAGAGAAAGATAGGTAGATAGAGAGTGAGAGAGAGAGAGAGAGAGAGGGCGCCTCTGGTGTCCCTGTGGTACTAACCACTGTGTAAAGCTGCCAGCTTCCCTATCGTGGACTCGTCTCCTTGTCTAAGCAGAGGACTGCCCTCAGACACTCGCAAGTACAAAGGTGTCTGGGACAGAGCGAGCGAGTGAGCGAGCGAGCGAGCGAACGCTATCCCACTCTCACCTTCTCCTCCCCTTCACCCCCTACATGCTGGAATAAAGACCAATTCTTAAAGACTGTACAAGAGGCAAGCAAAACAAACATAAGAAAAGTTTATGAAGCTTAATTGTTATTATGGTTATTATTGTTGATATAATTGTTATTGATAATTTATTTTCACTCTGTTTATTTCTATTTCGCTTTCCTCAAAACACATGGGTATATTGTTAAGAATATAATTTGATTGTTACTATCAAAAGTAAAAAAAAAACACTGACTTATCCTAGCTAAGGCATTGTTGCTGAGCTGTACCTTTTTATCATTTTCCATTACACAAAATAAAGGAAATAAAGTTTTAATACTTAACAGCCTGTCCAGTCTGAGTCACTCACTGAGAGAAGTAGAAAGAAAAACTTCAAAAACAGAACTTTGCATAAAACTATGAATGGAAACCATTTTTCTGACATACCATCTTGATCTGATCATTTGCATATCCAACTCTGTGCATTTCATTTTACCAGTCCCTTAATCCCAGACACACACACACACACACACAAAGCAAAGGAAAGCAAACACACTCACACACACCCCATGTGCAGGCACATGTACACACAAACAGAGAGAGAATGAGAGAGAGAGAGAATTCCATGGGCTATGTGGGTGATGCAGAGAAGTGGAATTTCACCTTCGTTGTGGAGTGTTTTATACTAAGCAACATCAGATGTAATGAAACCATGTTCCTGTGGCCCCCAGCACTCCAATGGTTTAGCGCAGCCCGTCCCCTGGGAGAAGTGGCGCTGTTTAAAAAAGCATCTTTGTGGGACAGAGGCCCCCGGCTGCTCCGCTTTGACCCAGACAACAGGCTCCAAACACAGAGCACTCCTCCAGCTTCAAACACACACACACACGCACACACACACTTAATCACACAACCACACACATACACACATACACACTCAGTGAACATAAGTTAACATAAACACACACAAACATGAACATACAAGGACAAGCACACACACACACACAATCAACAAAAAGGAATAACACACACACATTTATACATGTAGAATATGCAGCATGAACATATTTATGCACACACACACATACACTCACACAAACACAGAATAAAAAGAAAACACACACACACACAAAATTAGAAGTAATACTAGAAATACCATGCTGCAGATATCCATACACAAGCATGTCTGCATGCATATGCAGTAAGCACACACACACACACACACACACACACACACACACACACACACACACACACACACACACACACACACACACAC
>JASCQY010000232.1:4908161-4910661 GCA_030264315.1 Sardinella tawilis
TCATGAACACATTTATCAAAACATTACATGCAAAAACAAGATGCCTGCATCCTTTACACTGCTGTCCTACAAACAGATGACATTTTGTGAGTTTGTAGAATTGCCAGTGTGTTTGTACTTCTTACATGTGAAACACAGCCCTGATAATAAGATTATGTGTTTATGTGTAGGCCTACAACCTTTTGCATTTTAAAATGTGTCAGCATTCGTATGTTAGTTAACTTTGTTTGAATTAGATTTTTTTTAAGCAAAAAAAAAAAAAAACTTTTTTATTTGTGTGTTTATGAATACAGTCTATTGCAGCCGTTTTTTGTGGTGACTGGTCTATGAAGGGCACTGTAATGCATGCGACTTCAAAAGGCATAAGCTCAACAAAGATAGGAGTGTTTTAGATCGATCACACTGGTGTGCGCTTACTGATAGAACAAAAGTCCAAACATGAATCGCTGTGTTTGACATTTTATACAAAATTAGATTTTGAAGAAAAGGCTATTGAGTTTTGAATGTACTTAGTGTTTTATTTCGCAGTGGATATGAGGTCTTTTAGGAGTGCAGGATTGTGAATACAAAAGAAAAATCAGATTTGATTCTAGAAAACAAGTCTTAAAAAATCATTGGGAGTAAAATATTAAGTATATATTTAGCATATATTAAGTATAACTGAGTATACAGTTGTGTACGTATACATGGATACACAAATGCTTCTAAGAACAATCAGTCCCCTCTCTGACGTTTTCCGATCTCCCATTACTTTTACACATACAGCTTAAGAAAAAAAAGGCACCACCTTCTCCTTTCCATGTTGATGGTTGTGGTGATGATTCAGTATTTACAACGATTACTCAAGGTCCTGTGAAGGTAGCCCTGCAAGAGCAGAGTCACCCTGTGTTCATCCGCCTCCCCACCAAAAATAAACCTCATTTTAATGCCCTAATGAGACGGGCTGTTTTGAATACAATCTAATCAATATCTCTTAGACAATTTCACTGAAATCAATATAGCCAGTGAATTCACTTTACATAACCGTGCTGCAGCAAACGGACGCTTGTCGTGGCACGAAATCTATGCAGGGAGAGCATAAAAAAAAACTGTTATTCTATTACTAGAGAAGAGGTTTATTATTTAAGTTAAAAGCTAACACAATAAAAATATACAACATGGCATTATGTGTGTGCAATATTAAATTCTATGGCGCGTCCCTCTCTCGTTTCTCTAAATGTCAGTCTGAGATAAGTCATTGTCACAAACAAAGCAAGCTAAAGGGAGAGACCTCCACCTCTTTAATATCAAGAGAAAAAAAGGGGGAGATGGAGATGTGCACGGTTTCTCCCTTTCTCTTTTTTTTTCCCCATTTCCATCGGCGGGAGAGAAAAAGGAATGAAAGATGTGCGAGTTCCTCCCTCTGCATGCAGACACTGAACAGACTCCGGGCTGAAAAGATGGCTCTTTTCTCCCTGGGCTGAGCAGCCGCGGAGGATGAATAATAATAATAGCAATTCCACCCTCTATAAATCCCTAAATGTACCATTCAGTAAGGGAAGGTAACCCTACGACACACACATATACTCACACAAATGCAGACCCCGCTCAAACACACTAAAGGACATACGCTCAAACACACACACACACATGCACAAACACACACACACATGCACAATGCATATACACACTTCCTTACTCTGTCTTTCACACACACACCCATGCACACACACACACACACACACACACACATTTTACTGACAAACATACACACTCTTATAAATCTGCCATTGCATTCACACACATGCAGTACATGCATACACACACACACACACACACACACACACACATACACACACACACACACACACACACACACACACACACACACACTCACCCAGCATGAAGAGTGTTGGGGGCAGGCTTATACAGATCACTACTGCCTCCTAAAGGCCATGTGTATGCACCTCCTAGCACCCAGAAGGAAGGAGAGGCAGATAGACAGATAGTAGAAAAGAGAAAGATAAAAATAAAAGAGTGTGTGTGTGTGTGTGTGTATGTGTGTATAAGAGACAAACAGAGGAGAAGAGTCACACAAGATATCACAGCAATATAAAGGGGGCTATCCTAAGCCAACTGTGTGTTTTCAGAGCCAGTCCTGGTAGACACATAAACATTTGTAATGAAACCATTTCTCCACAGGTCTTGTTTCAGGGCAATGGCAGGACTGACCTCCTTTCATGGTCTCTGTTTACATGTTTGTGTACATGAAGTGACAGGCTTCCCCCCTCTCTGAGAAATAAAAGGGAGGCCAACAGCAACAACCTTTACTTTGTAACTTATTGAAAACACAGGCTACCGCTACACCCTTCTTCCACAAGCAGAGTATAGCTTAACAATGTAAGCATCAGCCACACAAAAAGTAAACAGCTACCTGACCTCACAGTCCATATGCAGATAAAAAAGATATGCCAAAAAAAAAAAAAAAAAAAAACTACATGGATTGTTGTTGTGGTGGACA
>JASCQY010000232.1:4942101-4954160 GCA_030264315.1 Sardinella tawilis
CACACACACACACACACACACACACACACACACACACACACACACACACACACACACACACACACACACACAAGCGCCCACTTTCCCCCTGAGGCTTAGGCAGCCAGGCGGTTAGATCAGGTCTGCTGGCCGTGGTCCTCTGGTTCAGCACACAGACTCATTGATATCCTCCCCTCCCTCTCCATGGCCATGTGTGCTCACTCTCTCTCTCTCTCTCTCTCCCTCTCTCTCTCTCTCTCTCTTTCTCTCTCTCTCTCTCTCTCTCTCTCCCCTGTGGACTTCCAGCTTTCCTCTACTTACAGTATATGGCTATCTCAGAAACTTCACTTTTGGCCACAGGCGAATGACTGGAAATAATTGAGATAAATGAGTCATTTGGACACAAGTTACATAAACAGTGGCCACAGCAACGCTACATCAGTAGAAGTAAGCAAAAAAAATAAAAGTCTCGGTGTTCTTACGTGGAGAGAAAGGTGTAGTATCAGTTCAGTAACCCAACAAAAACGGCTTCTGTGAGCTGTGGAGTGAAATTATGGCTTAGGGGGCAAAGTCATGAAGCATGGGGCCTGCACTCCCTCCTTACTGAGATCTTTTTCAGCTGAGCTGAAGACGTTATGGGAATTGGGGGAGAAGGGTGGGTGGCACAACAAAGCTACCGCTGTTCTTACCTCACGATCTGGTATAGCTGAGTCACATCCCTTAGCTGGAATATGTCCAGTTATTTATATTACTGTATGCTATGCTAAATAAACAGGCTATATGTGTCCATTCACAGGGAGAATTGAAAGTTTTTATGGTTGCTTTTTACAGTACCTCATGGGATTTTCCATCATGATCAAGGGAACGTATAGATTTATTGTCTGCTATAGGAATGGGACTTTATTTGCAACATAAAGAGTGACATGATCTGTGCCTATGTGACATCTTAGCATTTGTATACTGAAGAAAGTAACTAAACCAACTCATTCCTGTGTATTCTTAATTATACAAATGTAATTTGTTGGCTTGACTGACTTAACTGGCTTGACTGACTTTGAGGTTCTTTGTGAACCCAGTGTTGTCACTGCTGTTAAAAACAGACCATTACTTACGCTGTCTGGATTTCACTCGAAAAAGCAAAATCAGATTCACTCAAACATGTGCTAAACTGAGATCTAATGAGGTGTTAGTGTGTTGCTTCCAAAACACTGAGACACTTACAGAAATTCACTCTGAAAATAATGTGAGTTTATGGGCAGTTCAAATGCAAGTATGAGCACACACAGACACATACCTAAGCATAGGTTAGATTTTCTGGTCACTACAAAGAACTCAGTGTTGGTGATTTCTGACTCTCTCTCTCTCTCTCTCTCTCTCTCTCTTTCTGTGAAGGGGGCACAGACCCGAGACCCGCCCTGACAGACTGCAGTGAAGTAGTACAGTCAGTTAGGGCTGAGTTCAGGCTCTACCATGTCTGTAGTCAGGACTGTACTGCTGCTCTGGGTCTGTGGAGGTGTGTGGGTCAGTACTAATGGAGCTCTGGTTATCTCTAGGGATGCTGAGGTGCAGGTAAGTTGCCAGCTATATTCTAATAAATGACTTTTATCACCTCATCATAGGCCTGATGTACTGTACAGTAGTAGGCCATTATGTGAAACAGGATTTGATGGTTACGTCTCTTTCAGGACAATCCTGACAGGATCAGACATATTACGGTATGATGGCTAATTTTACATTTTACAATGTTAAAAACTCTGTTTGTTGTCAGTTCTGTTTTGAACATCTCTACCACTCTTAGATACAGTGAATATGTAACCCAAAATCACTGCACCGTGTGGATTAGAGTTTCTGATTTTTCTTGACAGAAGCGCAGTGTCACTGACATAGAGGTAAGCAACTCTTTTTATAAACAGACAAACAGGTCTTTTATTGAAAGTTTTGAGGTGAGTTTGAGTTGATTGAGGTCACCCAGTCCTGCCTCGAGAATTTCTTCATTTGGTATGATGAATTCTTAAATAATTTAAAGTCAATTAACCATTTTTCACTCTCTCGTTCCTTGATCAGATCACTATGTAGGCTACCACGGTTATTTCAGCACATTTGCTAGCACATTGAATGCTCTCAAAGTTGTTCACACACCCAAATGTTGGTTTGACTTGAGTGAGTCATGGGCTTTTCTACCCTGGAACATTTTAGGTCATTTCTGCTCTCTTCCGTTAAGTGATGTTATTATGGTAATTGTATGATCCTCATGATTAGTAACCTGACAAAACTTCATACAGTCACACACCCTGTTTTTTTCTGAGACAGATTGAAGTGCAGAGTATGAGGGTCGACTGTAAGGTAGCATCCCGCTTTGCTCACACAGTCATGACGACGTTGGCAATGAACAAGGGCAACTCGTCGAAGGAAATGTTCTTCGAAGTGGATTTGCCAAAGACTGCTTTCATCACAAATTTCAGCATGTTAGTCACACTCTTATTGAAATCCCCTCATCTGATTATAGAATATATAATGTCTCTTTAAATGAACTCAATACTAAAGACTGTTCATTGCCTAAGATCACACAGAAGGACAGTTGGTGTCCAAATCCTTGCATTTTAACAGATGTTATTACATGTGTGAAGTCTGTTGTAGCGCCTGTTGAATGTTGTTGTTTCTGAATTGTAGGGAGATAGATAGAGAGACCTATGTGGGAGAGGTGAAGGAGAAAGAGAAGGCCAAGAAGCAGTATGAAAAGGCTGTGTCATCAGGGCAGACTGCTGGACTCGTCAAGTAAGCTGAATTGGATGTTGAATTCTAAAGCAAAGTGAATTTCCTTAATTATCTCTTGAATGCATATGAAATATTGGCTGATTTTTATGCATTTGTCTTGTAAAATTACAGAGCTTCAGGTAGAAAGATGGAGAAATTCTCAGTTTCGGTGAACATTGCAGCCTACAGTAATGTCACATTTACTTTGACTTATGAGGAGCTACTGAAACGTCGTTTGGGCAATTATGAGATCATGATCCGAGTGAAGCCCCAACAGCTCGTTCAGGATTTTGAGGTGAGTTTTAGAAGTACTGAAATAATTCTGGATTTCCTTTTCAGAGTGAAGTGTATAATGATCAGTTCAAGCATGCAGTATATTATAATCAATGCTTAGTGTAAATGTCATAATGATTATAACAACTGGTATGTTACATGATTAGATTGTGGCAGACATCTATGAGCCTCAAGGAATAGCCTTTCTGGATGCCTATGGGACATTTATCACCAATGAACTACTTCCCATGGTGGAGAAAACTGTGACTGATAAAAAGGTGAGTGGATGCCAAAGGTTATCATTTCCACAATACACATTCATCTGAATACCTATAAGTAACAAATGTCATTGTTTGCATACATCATCATATTTCCCTATGTAGTGAGAGAGAATCTTTTTGTGCTACACTTAGCAATTTTATTTGACTAGACTCACTGTTGTTTTCAAAAGGATTGTTGTCTACGAAAGATGAGCTGATGGCATACATAGCAGAGCATATGTTTCTTTCCCAATCCTCTTTTTCAGGCCCATGTGTCCTTCAGTCCAACACTGGACCAGCAGAGGAAATGTCCTGACTGTAATGGTACTCTGATTGATGGTGATTTCTTCATAAAGTACGATGTGAATCGTGCTGAAAGCTTGGGGGACATTCAGGTCAAAAAGCATTCATTCAATTGCAACTTTCTTCAGGCTATACTTGTAGTATTTATAAATAATCTGAGAACAAGAACCACAAAAAAGTTGTTTTCTACTGCCCGATCACATAGCCTGCCATGTCTATTGCAGATTGTCAATGGATACTTTGTGCATTACTTTGCACCTGCGGACTTGCCTCGAGTTTCCAAAAACGTTGTTTTTGTGATAGACATCAGCGGATCAATGAATGGTCGGAAAATAGAACAGGTGAGGAATAAAATAAAAACAAAATAATTAAAAAAAAAACTTTGACTGAACTTCCGCAGAGGCCATTTCCAGCTATAGCTCTTCCAGCTTCCAGACTTAATGAAGGTATATCCTGTCCATTGCATTCCCTTAGACTAGAAAGGCTTTGTTGACTATCTTGAGTGAACTGCATGAAGATGACTACTTCGGACTGGTTCTGTTTGATGACCATATTGAACCATGGAGGCCATCTCTGACCAAGGCCACGGAGGGCAACGTGACAGCAGCAAAGGAATTTGTCAAAACTATTGAGGACAGAGGCTGTGAGTCATGGAACAAAAAATATTATTACTATTATTATTATTATTATTATTATTATATCATCAAGGAAAACAACAATGGTAATTATAATAATGTCTGTTAATTCATTTATTCAGTAATTCATAAACTGAATCACTCTTTTTTTCTGGAATTTGTAAATTGTCCATAAATAGTCAAAATCACATGCATCTGATCACAGGAAACTGATAATGGATTTAAATTAAGGATAAAGCAGAATGTTGCAGACAATAAATTATTTTGCATTTACTCCAGCTGTTTTGTATTGCCGTCTCCTCCCATAGCGACAAACATCAACGATGCAGTCCTCAAAGCAGTGGAAATGCTGATCACAGACACACAACAGAATCTGCTTCCAGAAAATAGTGTATCTATGGTCATCCTACTCACAGATGGCCAACCCACTTCGGGTATGTATTCTAAAGTGTTGTAAGCTAAGTGATATTTAGACACAATAATACTGCACACAAACCACAGACAAATTCGATGGTGTCATTAAATAAGCTCTGCATGATGAGTTTGTGTGTTCCCAGATAAAAAAGATTTTCTTTCTATGGGCAGGTGAGACAGACACAGTGGTGATCCAGGAAAATGTCCAGGCAGCCATCGACAATAATGTGACTCTTTTCTGCCTGGGATTTGGCTATGACCTGGACTACGGCTTTTTGGATTCCATGGCAAAGCAAAATGACGGACTGGCCCGCAGAATTTATGAGGCATCAGATGCAGCTGTACAGCTGCAGGTAAATTTCACCATTCATTAATCAAATAAGGATGTATTTTTTTCTTTGAACACTACGTTCAGAATGTCTTGTTAGTTTGTGATGGTGACCAATAATGAACAAAAAAACAAGTGTATTTTGTTAAATAAGATTTTGCTAGCTTTTAATCTTAAACTACTCTAATGATTTCCTCCAGGGATTTTATGAGGAGGTGGCAAGTCCCCTTCTCTCTGACGTGCACCTCAGATACCCTGAAGATGTCGTAAATTCCCTCACAAACAGCCGCTTTAAGCAGCTCTTCAATGGCTCTGAGATTGTGGTGGCAGGACAACTGACTGAAAGTGACATGGACAACTTCCTCATTGAAGTTTCAGCACATGGGGTGAGATGTTCCCCTTGATGAGAAATAATTACAAGATTTGGTGGCTTACTAATGATTAACAAATGTGGGCTGTATGTTATCTGTATATGGCAAGGTGGCTTTCTATGATGCAGTGAGGTAGAGGTTAGGTTAAGGTGGTGGTGAGGGAGGGGGGGAGAGGGGCCTTACTGATGATTTATAAATGATTAACTGATGAGAAATAATTATAAGATTTGATGGCTTACTAATGATTAACAAATGTGTTAAATAATGCTTAGTAAATGCCTAATAGGGAGGAGTTATTATAAAGTGTTACCCATGCAAATACAGTTTGTAAAGACTGGTTGGTAAGGTCTGTGCAAAACATCAAGACTGGACAGCAATGTTTGTGTCGATCAGCCCCAGTTACAGTATGCGTCTTTGTTCAGGTGGACGAGTATGTGATCCAGGGCCAGGCCACAGCCCAGGAATGGGACATCATGTTCCCAGAACAGGAGTACATCTTTGGGGAGTTCACAGAGCGCCTGTGGGCCTACCTCACCATCGAACAGCTCCTGGATAGGAAGTTAGTGTTATTTGTTGCTCTTGGGAGGCCAGTTAGTTACACCATTTTTGCAGTAGGCGAATAGATGGTAGGTGTAAGATATCACTATTTGATTAACCTTTGCAACATTGATGTTACCTGTTCAGAGATAAAGGCTCACCTGAAGAAAGGGCCAATGCTACTGCGGAAGCTCTGGATCTTTCCCTCAAGTACAGCTTTGTCACTCCGCTCACATCCATGGTGGTGACCAAACCAGAGGATGAGCAGAATCCAGATGATGTACTCATCGCAGACAAACTCACTGAGGGTGACGTAACTTCATCTAGCCAAACAGAGCCAGAAGGGGGCAGTTGAAATTCCGATACAAATGTACAACTCCAAATTTGCTTAACTCATAAGTTCCATACTAGTGCATTAATGATCATGCCCCAGTCATATCTCGCAAGAGCTATAGTTAATTTTTAGTAACTAATGACTACAAATATTAGACTGTCCAGAAGTTAAGTACTATAAACCTCATTACTCTTTAAATGGAGAAAGATAACAAGCATCCATGTGTCTAATGTCAATACTAACACATTGCCATCTGTGCCACCATCCAGATCAGAGAGTTGGTCCTCAGCCTCCAGGTAGGAAACCGCAGCATTGATAAAAGTCAAGCAAAGAGTCTAATCTGCAATGACACCATAACTGACAACCCTGTCATCTCCCTTGTAGCAGGCATGTTACATGCTCCACCTCAGTATGCAAACTACCACACAGTTGCCATGTTGCCTGCAGCGGTACGTCAGTCTTCTCTTCCAACCTACTTTGGTGAGTCTATATTTACAGGCTCCTTGGCACAAGGAGTCTCATCAATGGATAGCAGATTACTGAAGTAATAGTAATATGACTGTTGCTATTGGATAGTCATTACTCTAAGATGCTCATGTTGTTAATTGGCAAAATTGTCTTTTGATTTAATGGATTGTTTATGTATCTGTATATTTTACGTGCTGCAGAAGAAGCAGCTTAACAAACTGCTAAGCATACCTGCTTGCCCAATTAGTTTATATGCCACAGTCGCAGTGAATCACATCTCATTATTTATTATGCTTATTTTGTTGTTATAAGATGAATCTTATCCTCTTGTGGATGGAGACCCTCATTTCATCATTGAGCTGCCAGAGAAGAATGATGCACTGTGTTTTAACATCAATGACGAACCAGGCACTGTCCTAAACCTGGTGAGAGATCCTGAACTTGGTAAGAGAAGACTCAGACTGTAATAACACTGTTTCCTCCACTGAGCTAAATGTCAAGAGCATGAACAGACAAACAGATGAAGGAGGGGGGAAAGAACAAAAGAGAGAGAGAGAGAGAGAGAGAGAGAGAGAGAGAGAGAGAACTGTAGAATATCCAGACAGCTTAAGTAAACAAGTCATAAAACTGGGTTAACAAAGAACCTCAAAGGTCAGTGTAACTTTCTGGATAAACAGAAATGAGTTGGTCAATAGACATGAACACAGATGATCACAGTTTGTGTCATGCTATGGATCTGCTGCAGTCTCATTCCTCCAGCTGACAGTATCCTACATGCTCTCTCTGGATCTTGATAATAAAAATCAGGGACAGATATCACAGAATGTGACATTGTATTTGTGGTACACAGAGATGAAGCGGTTCTGTTTACATTCTCATAACTATTTCATAACTATTACTTTTTAAACTCACATCTCCTTACATAACATCCCAACACACAGGTATTGTGGTGAATGGCGAAACTATTGGGGACAAGAAGGTTGACCCTGGAAGCAAAATGAACACATACTTTGGTCGTTTCGGTATTGTTTATAAGAAGCTAGGCGTCAGACTGATAGTAAGCACCAAGGAGATATCTGTGGCCCAGGACAGCAGAATGGTCAAGCTGCAGTGGTCCCACACAGCCTCTGTTAAAGGAGCAAAGTGAGTATGAAAAGTGCTCCCTAACTCCCTAAAGCAACCACATTACCATACTTATTGGACTTTTCTGGAGCCCTGGAAGTATAATGGAAAAAAATGGGGGAGCGTCAAGAAAATGTGCTCATGTTTTACTAAATTGTGCACACGTTTAAATAAAGTGTGCTCTCACTTTACAAAATTGTGCTCTCATTTTCTTTCTTCGAAAGTGTGTGTGCAATTTCATAAAATGTGTGCACGATTTACAAAAGTGTGAGCACAATTTACCAAATTGAGCGCACAATTTGTATAAAATGTGCTCACAACTTTCTTAAATCATACTGTATGCACATTTTATGAATGTCAATTTATTAAATTGTGCACACGCTTTAGGTGAAAGAAAATGAGAGCACAATTTAGTAAAGTGAGAGTACACTTTACTTACTGTAAATGAGCCCACGATTTAGTAAATTGAGTGCACAATATAGTAAAATATGCCTCCAATTTGCTAAATCACATAAAGCACAATTTGGTGAAATGTGCACACGTTTTCTTGATACTCAAAAGATTTCACCATGACACCTCCAGAGCTCCGTTGACTTTGGTTTTACCATCAGCATGGCAAGGCACTGTGTCCTTTATTGAGATGATGGATGTCAAATGTAAATATATTTTTTGCAATATCTTTTGATGTTAACTTAATATTGCTTGTCATTACTCTATTATTCTATTGGGATTATATTGTGCCACAGCACTCACAAAAATAGATTGACACATCAACTTGTATTAAATAGTATTTTCATAACAAGCAAATTTACCTGGTCATATTCTGTTCTACAGCATAGACATGCATATCGCAAAGGATCGCAGTCTGACCGTGACGCTGAAAGACTCTGTGAAGTTTGTCATCATTCTGCATAAGGTGTGGAAGAAGCACCCATACCACCAGGACTACTTGGGGTTCTACACCATAGACAGCCACCTGCTCTCCCCCAGTGTCCATGGCCTACTGGGTAAGAATGTGTTGTGAAACATTAGCAACATCTACCAAGAAAGACCCAGGTTGATTTTCCTTTTTTGGCTTCATTTCACAGCATGTAAAAACCAAGTTGCAAAAAGCAAGTTGACTTATGAAGTTTCCTTTAGGGTGCAAATGAGTAGCTATATACTACAATCCTTTTTAATTATATATCATATATTTGGACTTGGATATTCTTTGTTGATATTATCGCCTTTGGTGTTATGCTCATCATGCATGCAAAAACCTATTTAAACGACATCAGAAAGAAATATCAGAAAGGTGTATATAACAAAGAGTCTTAAGAGAAGATTCAGGAAACATGCTTAAAAGAGTAAATGCCTTTAGAGTCCTTGTAACATTCAGATCATTTGGAAACCTGATCATATAAATGTTTAATGTTCAGAAACACCTACAGTTTATCTAAAATGCTTTATTACATTATCCATTACAGAATAGCTAGAGACAGCATAGTAGAGGTTATGGTGACCTCACGGTTGTTTTTAGCCAAATACTGTATACTGTAGTTTCCCTACAGGAAACATATTAACAAATGAAGAACTGACCAAGGAACCGGGGGTTAGAATGGTTGCCATGTTAATGACATTCTAACCCCCAGGTTCCTTGGTCAGTTCTGAAATAGAGGCTACATGACCTTAATCATGCTCCTGATCAAAAACATTGTGGACATGTTAAGATGTTTTTAAATGGTCACTGGTGGTCTTTAAAGCAAGTGCTATACTGTATATCTCTGTATTGGTATATTTATATTTATTGCTTACCTTATTGTGCCTTTTGTTGAAACCCCCAGGCCAGTTTTATCATGGGGTGCAGTTTGAGGTTAGTGACACATATCCAGGAAAGGACCCTGACAAACCTGATGCTTCAATGTTCATTAAAGGGAGCAAACTCACTGTGACCAGGTAAATGAACCTAAAGGACCTACAGTAATTTAGTGATGTTTGTTAATCATGCCGGGATTGTATTGAGCCAAAAGCTAAGTTTTGATCTGCATTTTCATGATGTGGATATCTTGACAGAAATCCTGGCTTCAATATATACATTTCTGCTATACCATGTGGTAAACAGCATAACAGCAACTTTTAATACAAAGAGCCAATCAGGCACAAGCTACTGTATAGGTGGTAACTTTTGCGGACTTCAGTGAATCAGGGTACACTATACATGTAACTTAATTTCCTCAGAGGCTGGCAGAGAGACTTCCGGAAAGATGTGAAGAATGGAGAGAGGGTGCCCTGCTGGTTTGTACATAACAATGGAACTGGACTCATTGATGGGAGCCCTGAAGACTATGTGATGTCCAGCCTTATCTAGCTCTATAAAAAAGGAGAAAAAATACAGTATGTAAAGCAGACACTGTAAAGCATTCATACAGAAAAAAAAAACAAATTTGTCTCTTCAAGAGCACAATGAAATGATGGTATAATAAATTAATAGAGTATTTAGTGGTATATGACAAGATGAATGAAAAAGATGGTGATGTAGTATATTTATATGAAATAAAAACAAAATGATTTCTTATGTGTTGCAATGTCTACCACAATGTCACTTCTATTAAATCATTACAGTACAACATATAGAATTTTATACTTTTTTCCGCATTGTTTCCGCATTGTTATTGTCATGGACTTTCTGACTTTGTTCCTGATGCAAGGCCCTTGGATAGCATTTATGTGCAATTTTTTTTTTTTTTTACAGTAAGTACCGGTATTTGTTACAAGGAAGCCCAGTCTTGTTTCCCCTTTCAGAACTTCCGGATGATTCCTGCATGTCTCCACAGAGTAGCAGTCACCAAGGGGCAAAACTCCCAAATGACACAATCATAAACATAAACAACCTAGCCTGGGCTCGCCCATTCTGTGGCGTTATTGGCCACGCCCGCGGCCTCGCACGGTCTGGCCAAGCATGCTATTCACAGGTTTCGGATTCCGACAAACACGGGAACTCCACCAGCAGACTGAGACATTTGAGGGGGGCAGGTGCTTCAAATTTGAACCATGCACTTTTTTATATTTAAGAATCAGGTTTTGTATTATGCTTGGCCAGACCCAATGCTAAGTTAGCATTGGTATTGTCGTGTCAACCAGGCAATAAACAACCTCCATGTGGCCTCATAGCTCCTTTAAAGCTTTGAGTATAGGCTAACTCTGTAGGAAAGAAGAGACGCAGTATAGACAATATATAAAACACAATAGAAAATAGACAAAAATTAGTAGGCCTACATTCAGTACACACGAAATAGACACAGTACACACAGAAGAGCCACACTTAAAAACAAGAGACAACAACAGGCAGCGGGCACAGAGCTGGTAGCAAACATCCTAAATCAGATGATGAGAGAAACGGACAGAAGAGAGAGAGAGAGAGAGAGAGAGAGAGAGAGATTTGCTAGCCTAGCCCTGGCCATTGACTTGTATGGAGGGCGGGACCTAGTACCTCTCTCCAGTTATTTATAATACCTCCACCTGATACCTAACCTGATTATCGCCAGATTCTTGTAGTTCCGTCATGCTCCACCAGAGGCATTTCGCTGAGCTCCACACAAAGATCTGGAATCGAGGACAATGCAAACTCCTTCAAGGCAGCAAGAAATAATGAACCAATCAGGATCGCAGAGCGGGATTTGAATTGATGTGACATAGCGGACAAGCGACGCTTTCATTAGCTGCTCATTAGCAGGGTAGACCCAGTTGCCTGGCTCTGTTTACATTTGGCAGAGATCTACATGCATGGGGAAGGTGCTCTGACTATTATATATTATATTATGTAGTTTGATTGGGATTGGTCCCCAACTATTAACTCGTTGCACTACGCGAGGGAGAGAGGAGGAGGGAGCTGTGCAACCGGAGCCTGTTCACAGCATCACAAGGGAGATGAGGCATTGCTCTTATCTAAATGAAGGCCTAATGGATGCCAGCTCGCCTAGCTGCATGTTAGTAAAGCTCCCCGCCGCCCAGCACTTGTTGTGAGGTCGCGGGTCCCGGGAGTCGCAGGGCTTGATGTCAAGCCTCACCATCTCGCATGTTGCTACTTGTCTACAGGGCTGGACTAGTCCAGTTGACCTCGGTTACATTAAACACTACTCAGTATGGTATGGTACATGCTACCGGAACCTCAGATTACAACAGGATGCTGATAGCTTGCCCTGATTTCCTCAGGTTTACGCATGGACCTACTGTACTTGTTGGAATGTTATCAGAGAAGGAGCATACACACACTGGATGCATGATTCTTCTCAGTTTATTAAT
>JASCQY010000232.1:4954260-4964658 GCA_030264315.1 Sardinella tawilis
TTTCGCCTGGTCTAATCCGCTTCAATGATAAATGCTAGCTTGGAGCTTAAATAGATATCGCCAGACTCAGAGAAGGATTGGATGAACAAGAGAAAGGTTTGGCTCAATGAATTAACTCATGGGGAGCTGGAAAATGAACATATTTCCACAAATGGTGGAGTGTTGCTGTAAAGAGATTTTAGTGTACGCTGTAGGCTAATGTATTACATTGATTATTTTTGTGATTCATACAGGCCAATTTTATCATGGTGTAGAATTTGACGTCAGCAACCTCCACCCAGGAGAGGACCCTGAAAAACCTGATGCCACAATGGATGTTAAAGGACATAAGCTGACTGTGACTAGGTAAACAAACACAGTCCATATTCTGTTCTGCTCATTATGTTCAAAGAAACCGAGAAGTTTCCGTGTGTCATTATTCCCTGTAACTGTTTCCTCAGAGGCTGGCAAAGAGACTTCCGGAAGGATGTGAAGAATGGAGAGAAGGTGCCCTGCTGGTTTATACACAACAATGGAACTGGACTCCTTGATGGGAGCCATGAAGACTATGTGGTGTCCAGCCTCTTTTAGGCTTGCAGAAGATGACAGCACATCTTCAAAAAATAACTTGATATTCATTTGTATTTCTATCAGTTGAATAAAGGTTATGGATGACTTCACTACACTACACTATGATACAGTCTGACTCAGTTGGCAATTACGCACACAAGGCACACTCTCACTCCGCTGCTGCATCCAACTTCAGTAACCAGCAGGAACATTGCGCACTGGTGCATATGTGCAGGAGCAGCCGTTTTAACAACCCCTCCTGGAAATCGATATCAATCGATATCAAGCTCTCATTATGCTAAAGTCCCGATATAGCCTGATATGATGTAAACAAATCAGCGGCAGAGACATTTATTTTAACATTTTAAAAATATTTATTGATTTATACATTATTTTTAGGCCAGGGGTGTCAATTATAAGGCCCGGGGACCAGATGCGGCCCTTCACAAGATTTCACGCAGCCCGTTTTAAAAATCTTGAAAATAATTGTAGTTGTTTGGCCTGCTCGAAAATAGTTTTATCATGTTTGCGCAACACAATAGCTTGCTGGCAGCTCCCCATGCGCAACATGTCACTATTGAACTGAACTGACTAAACTATGAGGTGCATGTGCAATGAATATTTGTCACCCGACTGTTTGTGGTCATGCATACAAAGTATGTGGCCTTCTGAGAAAGGCCTAATGCTCATATGGCCTGTGATAAAAATGAGTTTGACACCCCTGGTTTACAGTAGGTCATCAACGTGACTCACAGGGGCGACCCTGGCCATGCCCATCCAAAGTTGTGGGCTCTTCATGAATAGAACCCCAGTCAAGGGAAAGCAATTTTGAGTCACTGTGTACTGTACTTTGTACCTGGCAAAAAGACAGCATGAGTTGACAAATTAGTCTCTCTCTGTGAAGGTGGCGCAGACCCAAGACCTGCCCCAGCAGACAGACTGCAGTGAAATACTGCAGTCAGTTAGGGCTGAGTGCAGACTCAACCATGTCTGTAGTCAGGACTATACTGCTGCTCTGGGTCTGTGGAGGTGTGTGGGTCAGTACTAATGGCGCTCTGGTTATCTCTAGGGATGCTGAGGTGCAGGTAAGTTCCTGAATACAGTTATTCCGTGTGCACAAGGTTGTGTTTCAGTAGTCACACCTAACACCTTGTCTCAGTATCAAAATGTAATCCTGCTAGTTGACCCATAGGCCATTTTGTTTATCAGAAGGAAAGCATATACAGTATCCTTGACACTCTGTAAACTAACCACTGTGATGTTATATACAACCCTGGTATTGAAATCAACATTGCCTGCTTTCTTTATTTCAGATGTTAACTGACACTTCCAAACACATTGAGGTACTATTACCACTATTAGGTCAATGATGCAACATTCAACTTTCTGCATAACCTTCCAAAATGCTGTTGTCTGATGTCAAATTTTGTCTCTTACTTTTGAGAGCCACATTTTTTTGCCACAGGTATTTTTGTGTGAAAGTAATAGTCAACCAACCCATAGCCCTGTTGATTTAGGTTGAGAAGGAGAATATTTGGTTGGCTACAGTGTGGACTGACTAACAGCAGCCAACTGCTCACTGATGAGCACAAGGAATCTTCATATCAGTTTTGTTTTATTGTGCTTGGTTCAGTGATTAGCAAAATCGGTTCGGGCACGTCATTGTTCGATTATGGGTTGATTGACTTCTGACCTTTTCTTTAACTTATCAAACTTTTTTTTAAAGCTAAGCCTGTAGAATAAATTAACTTAAAAAAACTTCATTGTCTATTTTTATTACAGAAAAGAAGTATAAATGATGGAGAGGTAAGAGCTATTTCATTTTTTTTGTCTTTTAAAAAAAAGTGAAAAATATTTTCCTGGTATTTGTATTAGACACACACACACACATACACACACACACACACACACACACACACACACACACCTACATGCCAGGAGTACATATTTTGAAAAGCCTAACGAATACAAACTTGCTGGACAGGTCGATATTCAGAGTGTGAAGCTGGACTGCAAGGTGGCGTCTCGGTTTGCCCATACAGTCATGACCACCAAAGCTTTGAACAAAGGCAACTTACCAAAGGAAGTATTCTTTGAGGTGGAACTGCCAAAAACAGCTTTCATCACCAACTTCAGCATGTCAGTCTTATCATCATTGACTTTTGTCTCCTAGTTGTTTGTGCCACAGTAGCCTTCCAAAGTAAATTTAGATACAAGAGCCAAAAGTATCTTTCCCTAAAGATTAAATTAGACATTGTACATTCTGCAATATATATTTGATTTGATACCATTTATTTCCACATTTTGTCTGTACAGTTATTGTCACATATAATCACAATTCACAATTGAACATTGATTAATTAACTGATAAATCACTATCACCATAGGTAAGCCAGCCTACACTGTTCAAGCTGGATTTTTAAATTTTATTTTATTCTTTTATTTTTAGAGTTGAGCATAAGCTATTTTTTTAGAGTGACAACAGAAACAGGAGACTAATTATTTTTTTATGTTTGTTTTGTTCTTTTAATTAGTTGCTAATCACTATATCCCGACACTACAGTATAGCCAGTTATATAACTGCTAAATTTCTTCAATTACAGAACTTTACATTACAAAAACTGAATGACACTTAATGACAATACCAAGTGTCAGTAATGTTCATGATACAGTATGTGTCATGTCATGTTTTTTATCTCTGTATTTCCAGGGAAATTGAAGGGAAAACTTATGTTGGTGATGTGAAGGAGAAAGAGAAGGCCAAGAAGCAGTATGAAAAGGCTGTGTCATCAGGGCAGACTGCTGGACTCGTCAAGTAAGGTGGCTTAATGTGAAGTCATGGAGTATGTGTGTGAATGTGTGTGTGTGGGTGTGTATTTCTTCTACAGCATTCCATGAGATATATGGAAATTCAACTGGCAAATGTGACATTGCCATTTAAATGTTGAGCGCATATCTCTGTCTCTCCACCTTTGTTGTTTTTGCTGTTGTTTTGTGTGTCTGTTGCTAGGGCCTCAGGCAGAAAGATGGAGAAATTCTCAGTCTCAGTGAATGTTGCAGCCCTTAGTGTGGTCACATTTACATTGACATATGAGGAAATGCTGAAGCGTCGCCTTGGAAACTATGAGATAATGACACGTGTCAAACCAAAACAACTGGTTCAGCATTTTGAGGTAGCATCAAATTTCACTGATCTAAGGACTATATTGATGGTTTATTTGAAATAATAGGCTAATATTTTATACAACCGTAGATTGTGGTAGACATCTATGAGCCTCAAGGAATTGCCTTCCTGGATGCCTATGGGACATTTATGACCAATGATCTTCTTCCCCTGGTGGAGAAAACTGTCACTGACAAAAAGGTGAGAAACCAATATGAAGATTTCCTATCATAACAATAAACATAACCTTGACCCCTGCCCCTTGTGCTCGTTAGGGTGGTGGGTATATTAGATCAGTTGTCAGAACATCAGAAATATTTGAAATATTGATGTTTAAATGAATCAAAGCGTTTCTGCTTCCAATCCTCCCCTTCAGGCTCATGTGTCCTTCAGCCCAACATTGGAGCAGCAGAGGACATGCCCTGACTGTGACGGTACTCTGATCGATGGAGACTTCATCATAAAGTATGATGTGAACCGCGCCCAAGGTGTTGGTGACATCCAGGCAAGATAAAAACACAATAGACTGGGAATGATTTTCGTAGTTCTAATTAAATGAACATCGCCTGCTAAAGGAATTGGCTGAATCCTTCCAAGCCCATATGTCTGAACCCTCAAAGACTTAAAGTGATAGTCCAGAGTGCTTACAACCATAGCCCTGTTATTTGGGCTCATGAAGTGCGGTCAGAGGAATGAGAAAATGACACTAACTAAATGTGGTTCTGGAAAACAAAACTGAATGTGAACTTAAAGCCCTATCCAGTTATGCTTCAAAATTTGATCTATGTTGCATGAAATTCTCTTACTCATCTTCCTACCAACAGGGCCCAGTGAGCTTTAACAACAGGATAATGGTTGGAAGAACTCTGGAGTAGCACTTCAACTGACATAATTGGATGTAATTTGCCTGGTTTATGGGCTGAGGGGTTTGGAGAAACACTGGAATTAAGCCACACTCTACATACTTCCTAATCTGTTGCAGATCGTTAATGGCTACTTTGTCCATTATTTTGCACCTCCGGACTTGCCAAGAGTGCCCAAAAATGTTGTTTTTGTGATTGATCTCAGCTACTCAATGGCAGGGCGGAAAATTCAACAGGTAAGAGAAAAAGGAAAAAAATCCGTCTGACAGCAAGAGATGGTTAATTTGCCAAAACAACATATCAACATATCTTCCTCCTTGAACCGAGTCTATTTTATTTAACCTTTCCAGACACGAGATGCCATGCAGGCAATCTTGAGTGATCTGCATGAGGATGACTACTTTGGCCTGGTCCTGTTCGATAGCATCATTGAGGAATGGAGGCCTTCTCTGACCAAGGCCACAGAAGAAAATGTTAGGGCTGCAAAGCAATTTGTGAAAGGCATCTATGAAAGAGGATGTGAGTCTTGATTGCTTTTGTTGAGTAAAAGAAAGTGGAGATGCAGATTTGCATGTAGGATCATGATGTCATGACCGTTTACTTAGTTTGAAAATGTGACAAACACAGACATACAGGTAGATGCAATTACAATACCCTAAGTCCCTTACAGTTGGTTTTCAAGATGAGCTAAGCACACAAGTACATAAAGATGGAAAATGATTTTGTAAAATGAATTCATAATAATTTCATGTAGTCCAAATATTTTCTCCATGAAGGGACCAACGTAAATGACGGCCTCCTCTCAGCAATTAAGATGATTCAAAAAGACAAGAAAAATGAACTACTCCCAGAAAACAGTGTGACTATGATCATATTGCTGACTGATGGAAATCCCACCAAAGGTATTCTTATTTCCCCAAACATAATGTGTTTTTGTGGTGCAGGAGGTGGAGTTGTTCTGCAACCTTTGAACTGTCAAATTATCCTTGAGTAAGACCCCAAACTACTTGCATGGCAGCCTCTACCCTCTACCCTATAATAGGTTGCGTGTGTGTGTTTGTGTGCGTATGCGTGGATGTCTGTGTGAATCGATGGGAGCGTGTCTATGTTCCTCGGGTCCTATGTTCCCCTGTGTCCTTTGTTCCCTAATCCTAACTTGGGAAAATAGGACCTGGGGAACATAGGCATGACCCCGGTTCAAAGAGATGGCCTACAGTGCTCCTCAAACTCTTAAGAGGCATGATATGACAAATTGGATAATTCTTCACTCAATTAGAGGAATGATGCAGGTGATGTATAGACTTTGAGAACATGGCTCTGGTTTAGCCTGCCTCTGGACTGAGTGAAATTGAAATAAATAACTGTGTTGAATAAAAATAAATGTCCTTGGTTGACCTTGCATTCTGTTTTTACAGTAGGTCAAATAGGCATTGATCCCTGCAATCACAAATTCATATCCTCTGAGAACAGGTGAGACCAATCGAATGACGATCCAAAAGAATGTCCAGGATGCCATCAATGGGACTTTTTCCCTCTTCTCCCTGGGCTTTGGTCATGACCTAGACTACGGCTTTTTGGATACCATGGCAAAGCAAAATGATGGTCTGGCCCGCAGAATTTATGAGGCATCAGATGCCTCTGTACAGCTGCAGGTGAAATTCACTGAAACCCTTAAAAGCTCCCCACTACCTGCCATTGTCTGCCTAGGAAGGACTGGAGAATCATGAGACTCATTTCATTAAAACATTGTACTGTCTGTCAATTCTGTGTTTTCTGAATAAGTGTGGTAGGGGTTAATATCCTGACCTGCTTTCTCTCTCAGGGATTTTATGATGAAGTAGCCAGTCCCCTTCTGTCTGATGTACGCTTCAAGTACCCAGATAGTAAAGTGGACTCTTTGACCAACAACCAATTTAAGCAGTTCTTCAATGGCTCTGAGATTGTGGTTGCAGGACATCTAATTGAAAGTGATTTGGACAATTTTCTCATCGAAATCTCAGGACAAGGGGTAAGGTGTCATTTTCTTCTCACATCATATGCATGTGATGATATCGCATCACATTGAATTATACTTCTGTGTTACATTCCTCTTTCCTGTACCTCTATAGTTCCACAAATAGACTTCCCCATAATTTGATTGTTTGATAACAGTTAAATGAAAATAGCAAATACAGAGCATTCATTCTCGAAAATATTGATGTACTAAAAGTGCTCGCTAGCTTATATTTACCAAGTTCCAATTTACCTTTGTAGCTGGATGACTACATGCTACAGGGAGAAGCATCTGCCCTGGAGTGGGATGATACATTCCCTGACCAGCAGTACATCTTTGGAGATTTCACAGAACGGCTGTGGGCATACCTCACCATTGAGCAACTCTTGGAAAAGAAGTCAGTAAATGTTGTAATTACGTTGTTGTTTTTGTAACAAAGTGACTGTTACAAGTTACTGTAGAAGTTGCTCAGTATTAATACTGATGAGAATGGTTATTGGGTTAAGGTTAGGGTTAGAGTTTTTGGGAAAGGTTTACTGTAGCCTGCTGAGTCAAAAAACACAACACAACACAACTGACAAGAGGTTAAAGAAAAAGAATCTCATCATTCTGTGAGAAAGGAGGGAGGCTATATCCCCCTGAAGTGCTTGACAACTAATTTTTGTTCTGCTTCACATGCACATACAGCAACAACAACAACAACAACAATAACAACAAAAATATGCATATTGTATTATACTGTTTTAGAGTGTAATGGGAACCTCAGTGCCAACTTGTGGTGGAGTGTTAGTGTTTCTCACCCAAAAGACAATATTTCTATACAGCACATGGCCTGAGGAAATACAGTATTAGCACTTACAGTACTACCTGCTCACCAATATCATTTCTAGCAGCAACATCCCAGGAAGTCTTCTATCCGCTAATCAATCCTCCACCTTATTGGCATTAGTTCAGCATAGACAGGGTATTTGTCAGTATGGCTGTCTGCTAACAATTGAACTACTATCAAACATTTGTTTTTTTCATATAGCAGACTAAATAGCCTCAGAAGAACAGCTTATGAATAATATGTTCTTATTGATGAGGTTCCCTCTTTTCCACTTTCAGAGATAAAGGCTCACCTGAAGAAAAGGCCAATGCTACTGCAGAGGCTCTGGACCTTTCCCTCAAGTACAACTTTGTCACTCCCCTCACATCAATGGTGGTGACCAAACCAGAGAATGAGGACAATCCAGATGATGTAATGCTTGCAGACAAACTCACTGAAGGTAAAAAAATAATAGAATGATCTGTCCATATATTCAACTGTGATCACCGAGGTTTTTGTGAAAGTATTTCTGCCATCTTCTTTGCTTTGGAATATGTCAACAAGATCATTTGGCAGGATTAACTTTGTTTTACGCACATTGTTTTTGAGTTGAGTTGTCTTTGAGTTTCAGTGATCTTAATTTGTACTACGGTGGTACATTACATCATTGTTTTAAGTGGTCTCCACCTTGACACAGTTATTATTATATTGTTCTTCAATGGTGGAGAAACACCTGCAGTTATGTAACCTTGTAAATGTTGTACTGCCAAACAGATCAGAGAGGAAGGCCTCTAGATGCAGGTAAGAAAAACCTGCTGAAATTTTCAGAATTTACTGAAATCCCATTATTAATTAAAATTAAATGAGGTGTGTAATACTGTATGGCATGGATAAAACAAATCAAACTTTTAAATTATGTCTTCAAGTTCCTGCCTATAACCGGTACCATTCTCCAACTTATTTCGGTAAGTCTTTGTGTGTCTTTTGAGTGGTTTTATGATTGCATTAACGCAAACAAACAACGTTGCAGACAGTGCCATCTTGGCCTTCTCTCGTTGATACACAACCTCATCACTATCACTACAGACAAGCAGACACATAGTCTCTCTCCTTACTAACAGCTGAACACATGAATACTTCTTGACATTCACAAGACCAAGCTACTGTAGCTAACATGACAAGGACTTCTATTGAAGGACCTTCATCACCCTTTTCAGGGTCACTTTTAGTGTCCCTTAAAGGGATTATCCAGAGTAAAATGTTTTTTTTTTGGATGATTGGGAGCACATATGTTGAGTTGACATCAAAATCACGTTAATCGGATGTGTTTTGAGAGAGTTTGATTTTGACGATTTCAGCCGAAATCTGTTTTATGTGGATGAGCACAGGGCATGTCATTTTGCCGTTAAAAAACGATATTTTTATACCTCTTTTAAAAAACAAGTGCCGTTTTCACTATTTGAGACTTATTTCAGGGACAAAATAACGTTACTTACTCAGCCGTTTCACTTTCCACTGAAGTCACGTCTTTGCAGAGTTATTGGAATCCTAGCCTATCCATGTAATGGAGTTGTCAGGGCACCGAAATAAAGCCAGTAAATGCGTTCATTTCTCAGATGTTTGTTATGATACGGTAGTGATATTCCCATTTCAGTCCCAATTAACCAAAAATGTACATAATGCATTTTATTCTGGATAATCCCTTTAATGTCTCTCCTGTGGTATATTGTATTGAGTATCAACTCTTCTCCTAGTTAGGCCTGGCACTGAAATCCTAGTATCGTGACATGTCTTTTTTACATCCAAGCAGTAGATGAAAGGAATTTTGACTGAATAAAGATGAATATCTGTGCAAGAATATCAGGCAAATGTTGTAAATCAATATTTTGCAGTTGATGGAGACCCTCATTTCATTATTGAGGTGCCAGAGAAGAATGATGCACTGTGTTTCAATATTGATGACAAACCTGGAACAATTTTCAACTTAATAAGAGATCCTTTACTGGGTAAGTCACATGCCATGCAGGTATTATATGTAAAACTTATCAAACTTAGTTTATGTACATGTATATACAGTATACTTGTATGTATTATTTGTACAGTATGTACTGTATGTGTGTGTGTGTACAATATGTATGTATGTATGTATGTAGCCTATACGTGTAAAAGTGAACCAAAAAGCTCTAAATAGAGGTATTTGGTTTCATAATATTCACAGGCATTGTGGTGAATGGCCAAACAATTGGAGATAAGAAAGTTGACCCTGGGAGCAAGGTGAACACATACTTTGGGCGGTTTGGGATTGTTCACAAGACTTTTGGCTTAAAACTAATGGTGAGCACAGATGGGATCACTGTATTCATGGACAAGAAAATGCTGAAGTTCTACTGGTCTGACACAGCCTCTGCTAAAGACGAAATGTAGGCTAAGTATTGATACTTTCAGATCATAACAACACACAATTCTTCTGAAAACATGATGAAATTCGTAAATCATCATGGCATTGCATTTACAGTACAGCCTAACACCCATTCCAACTCCAACCTCACTCATTCCATATTGCTTACTGTATATAAGTTATCTCTTTTTATTTCACCTGCTATTTTAATTTGATAAAACTATGACCCACAGCATGGACCTACAGATCACAAAGGATCGCAGTCTGACTGTGAGTCTTAAAGACTCTGTGAAGTTTGTCATCATTCTGCATAAGGTGTGGAAGAAGCACCCATACCATCAGGACTACTTGGGGTTCTACACCATAGACAGCCACCTGCTCTCCCCCAGTGTCCATGGCCTACTGGGTAAGAAATTACCTGAGTCATAGGGATTATCCGGAGTGAATCAACCAGTCACCCTGTTGTTTTAACTGTTTAGATAGATAGATTAATAGATACTGTAGGTAGGTAGGTGATAGATGGATTGATAGGTAGGTAGGTACTGTAGGTGATAGATAGATAGATAGATAGATAGATAGATAGATAGATAGATAGATAGATAGATAGATAGATAGATAGATAGA
>JASCQY010000232.1:4981650-4992863 GCA_030264315.1 Sardinella tawilis
GTTTAACCCTTTGGAGGGAGGGCTCTGATGTTGACAAGATAACTGAATCAACAGAACGCCAAGGATTGGCTCCTTGGGCTTGTTAACACCAACTAGCCACTGACAAGCACTGACCAGCTGATACATAACGCAAACCATGTGGAGAACACTTAATACAATCACAGCAGCCCTGGTCAGAGAGGAAGCTGAAGTAAGAGAGCATTGAGACAACTTCCTCAAAAATAACTTGCTTGATGAGTTAGTCTGACCTGTAAAAACTGCAATCACAGCTCAGCTGCAAAAGCCACCAAAAAGCACTTTTTAAACAGGCTGAAGGACAACAAACCCTGAAGTGTGCCAACGCAGCAACATTAGCCTACCATTAGTCTGTGCAGGCATAGATCAATGCCAGAAAGACCCAGATCATGTTACACTTGCATGCTCCTCTTGCACTGAATGCTAAGGACGTTCGGGCGCCCAAGAAGCAAGCTAATTAAGCAGCATGCTCTGGCACTGTGCATGCAAAAAGTTAAGACTTATGTTACACAGCTGCCATTCTCTACCTAAAACTAGGCAAACAAACAGAGCATCAACATTTGCTCCGTGGAACCAGAAGCGCTTTCTGTGACATGGAAAAAAAGAGGTGGCGCACAGTAACTGAAGCTCTGTATTCAAATGAACCTTCAGTTGTTGGCCTCTTTGGTGCTCTCCAAATGTGACATAACAGCTAGCGCTAATAAAGCTCGCGCTGTTTTCCACAATAGTCGTTTTCATGCAGCTCCCCTAGCCCTCCCTTCTCCTCTCCTATGAGGACCTCAGATATCAGGGGGTGGGTGTGAGATTCCCCACATCTTGTCCCTGTTGGTAGTAATCATCTACTTGCTTCCTAGGTCACTAGTCCTCAAAAGGCTTGTTTGAGGCCAAAATCAGTGACACTCAAATGAGTGACAGGAATGGTAACAGACAGAATAACACAACAGAATACTTCTACCTTTCAAAGCAGGTACATACACGGATATACTTGGGTGTTGACGTCCATGAAAGTGTTTAGGTGTGGTCATTTCACAAAATATCTTTTACAATAAACTGTACAAGTTGTCTCATCTTCAGAGGCAGTGTGAGATGCCAACAAGGGCACATGAGATGATATCTGATCCAGACCACTATGAAGGAATCTGCAAAACACTGTCCCACACATACTTACACATCAATGTGCTAAAAGCCACAACAGCTAGTAGACCTTGGAGGAAAATCCCAAAAGAGTCCATCAGGTCACCATTCGCACATCCTCGGTTAGACTCAGTGGTGGGGCTCGCGGGCAGGGTAGAGTTCGATGGCGAGGCTGCAGACAGGACAACACTATCCCCCGGGCGGGATAGCAGACTTACCCCACTCACTGCCATGTTCAGAACCGCACAGGTGAGTAGGTTAGGGACCTTTGCAATTATGCGCAACTCTGCTCTCAAATGTCACTTCCAGTCCATACGTGGTCTCCTTCCAAGCTGTTTCGCTTGTCGTGTAGAATGGTAATCGATACGTGGTAACGTTAATGTGAATTGATGTTATCCGGCAGTCATGAGGATTTTTTTCCTCTAACAATGATCCCATCCTCTTCCACTAGCTACTTAGGATATTCTCCCATTGACAGGCAACTAGTGAGAAGGGAATATCGTCCAAAGATCATATTTAATGTTATGTGTCTGAATCACATTTCCATCGACGTGACATCTGGGAGTTTGGCGTTAACCGTTATCAAGGGTAGTGAGAAAGCTATCGATGGTCAGCTATCCAACAGCAACCTCACAAGCGGCGAAGCTTGCTGGCTGACAGCATGTCATTTCACCTACACGAAGGTTAGTTAGGCGTCACTAACACGTTTACTAAATTTAAAAGACTGTAATGACAGATAAAATACGTATAATCATCGCCAGACAGAAAATGATTGTTTCTACCCTCCGACATTAGCCAGCTAACGACTACACTAGCGTCATGTCAGCTAGCTAGCTAGATAACGTACTATCAGAGGTTAACGTTACAGGACATCGAAAGCAGTACAGTACCACTTGCTTTACCACACTTCAACGTGACAATGTGCACCAAACAGAGGGTCGCAATTGTGGTTCTTTGTATAAAATTAATAACATTAAACGTCTAAAATAACGTTACCACCCGAAGAGGCTGAAAGCAGACGTAACTCGAACATTACGTTGGAGCAAGATTTTGCTCTGAATCATCCGACATGAAGTTTAAATACTAGACACATACTTCTGCCATAAAATACGACTTCATCCAAATTTGATGCAGACTTTGCACTGCAAACATGTATGGTCTAGCCTCTTCAAAAAAGTTTTTAGCTCCTTTAGGCGCTAAGTTTATGTACAGCCAAGCAAGCCGCAGAGTGCTTTATGGAATTTTCATCTGCTTCCTAGTTCCTACCGATGACGTTTGACGCAGGAAAGCGTGTAGTTATGCATTATGGGAAATGCAGGCTGTAAATGGATTTAATATGCTGCAGTTTTAAGTTTTAAAAATTGAAATAACATTAACAACATAACATCTACACTGTAATGATTCAGATATAAATGCGGAGTAATAAAATGTTCATGCTAAATAGTCCATGATACCAAGAAAAACAAACCAAACCAACCAAGCATTCTTTAGGTCACAACACACTTCAAGAATATTGTTCGAACCTGACTGTATTCCACTGGATCATTTGTGCTGTACACCAAGTGAATCTAAATCACATAAGGCCGACATAACAAGGAGCCCACCAAAAGGGAACCCCCTGCATGGGTGATTCACTGGTTCGCATTATCTTTCTGTATGTATTTTTCTTAGCCCAGAAATCTAGACGCCCCTAGCTCTATTGACCACCTCTACTGGTCACAGATCGCCACACCAGTATTTATGTTCTCAAGGACTTAAGCCTGTTATGTAACCAGAAACCTCAATTGTATGGCATATATCTTTTCAAATTTCCAACTGAAATGAAACAAAGAGGCAGCATGCCCTTTCATTGCAAATGGCAATGACAGGCAGCAGCTAGGTTGCACTTCTCACTTTCTGACAAACATATCTGATAGCACTGCACAATTCTTTGGCAAAGCAACCACGCATGTGGTGTGCATGGTCTATATTCTAAATGCAGCCAGACCAAAACTGTGCTCAACGCACCATGAACGCACAAATTACGGTGTGAATAAGCCATAAGAATTTCCTATAACACAATTGTAATTAAGTTTTTTATTTATTTATTTCATGTTTTCTTTTAAATAACAATTGTATTCCACAAACACATATTGAAAATTAATATAATTTTAGTTTTGACCCAAAATGAACAAAAATGATCACGGCAGCAGGGATAGATTACAAACATCTCTGGAAAACAAAACAAAAACAAAAACACATTGTCTAATGATGTTTATGGAAAAAAAAATATGACAAACAAAATAGAAACACAAATGGAAGATAAGTTCTGCACACATTTGAGGGTAATGTCACCTGAGACATCTCATTTTGTTGACAAAATTTCTTTTCAGTGGCCTCCTCTCTTGCCATTTTCACTCCTGCTCCAAATAAAAATACATACTGTATATACAGTCATCTACATCAACATTAAAAGGAAAACAAACAAACAAACAAACAAACAGAACAGTATGAAACAGAACTGTATGAAACAGGGATTTCTTTGATATACAAAGCTGGTAAGCTGACAAGGAACTGAATGGTCTGGAACAGCAATGGTCTGTTTGAACACACCAACTTTTGTGAAAGAAAAAGAAAGAAAAGGATCTGAACACAAATTCCTCATAAGGAACATTGGGTATTTACATATATACATATTCACCTTTCTCTATGTACACCTCCCAAACCACATACAGTACATTTTATTGGTCTTTGTGCTTTGATTCTTGCATTGTCATCCGCTCTACAGTTGGTCAAGTTCATTACAAGAAACAAAGTGTCTTGGAGCTTCAAAGACACCATATGGACCTGAATTTCCATCTCAAGTTGTCTGCATCCACTCCTCAAGAGCAAAAAAGATCAAGCAGACAGACAAAAGTCCTTTAACCCTGTGAGTAACATAAATGGTTGGGGGGGGGGGGGTGCATATAAAGCCAACAATCCCTTTTGAACCCCATGCAATCAGCCAATTAGTTTGTGCAGCACTTTGTGCAGTTTTCTTCTTGGGGCTGGGAGAAGGGTATACACAATGGGTATGCACAATGGGAGTTGCGTAGCAGGCCAGGCCGGGGCTGGAGGAGCGTCTGGCTTGGAATAGCAAGCTCTCAGCTAGCAAACTGCTGGTAAAAAGCCAGCTTGACTCGTTCAATGTGGTGACACAGTTTGATAGCCGGGCCCAATTTCAGGTCCATGCACTCCTGAACAGTGGGTAGGTTGAGTAAAAGCAAAGCTTGTCCATCAATCTCCTGCAAAACATGGAGAATTCAATCATTACAATGTGTAGGGCAAAGGCTTCAAAAGTTAAAGTATAATGATACATATTGTGACTGAACATAAAGATTTTGATTCTTTAGCCACCAATTCAAAGTACAAAAATGTTTACATTTTTTAAATAGGGAAAATAATTTCTTTAGATTTGCATTCCTAATTGCCAACATCTAATGACACACTTATAGTCGTATTGTCTATCTTGAAAAAAGGTTTCACAGTTGAGGAGATGGTACTCTGGGCTGCAAGTGGCACTAAAAAAAAAGACCTAATAAAGACGACTGTGGATGACTGAGGTACCTGGTCCAGGAAGATGCGTGCCAGCGGAGCACAGTCTGTAGTCCTGATGAAGCGCGCCACGTCAGTCACGCTCCACTCCAGCGGGCTGCTCTCCAAGCACAGCTTCTGTGGTGCCTCGCTTCGGGGGCTCTGAGGAGACACATCAGGCACTCAGTCAGCCAGTGATCACACGGACCAGCGGCAAGAGGTAGAATTCCTGTTGTTTGCTACATTTCTATTGATTTTTATTGTTTGCTATGGTTTTGGCACCCAAACGGTTAGTGCAGTCACTGTTATACTAGTGGCAAATGAGCTGAGCACTGAACTTTGTTCAACATTCAGAATGCAACTCTAGGCTAATCAATGTCAGTTTAATAACAATCAAAGCAGTAAAAGTCTACAAAGGGCCGGGATATTTCTTTTTGTGAGCCATAAATACTTAATGTTACTTAGCAACAAGACAACGTTGTTCCCTATCCCTAAAACAGCTAGTCCAGAGGTGAACACCGAGAGGCATCATTAGATTGACGCAGGTTCAACAACAATCAAGCAATACAATAACAATGTTGCTTGTACGTCCATCACTCGGTTAGATATAGTCACTTTCTTTTTTGCGACTCAACACCTTTACATTACATTTACATTTATTAATTTAGCAGACGCTTTTATCCAAAGCGACTCACAAAAGAGAATTAACAATCAAGCTACTGTACATAGAATAAGCCTTAGAAAGTCAAGTCACATTTATTTATAGAGCACTTAAAAAAAACAACAATGACAGCTCACCAAAGTGCTGACCAAAGTGCTGAACATGGGAAAAACAACAAGATCAATGATATAAAGCGTTCATCATGTATTGAACGCCAGGGCATAAAAATGGGTTTTAAGGTGAGATTTTAAAACAGCCAAGGAAGGAGCGAGGTGTATGTGCAGTGGCAGCTCATTCCAGACCTTAAGTGCAATCACTGCAAAAGCCCGGTCACCCCTGCTCTTTAGCCAAGAGGGAGGAACAACCAGGTGGAGTTGGTCAGCTGACCTTAGAGCCCTAGATGGTGCATGAACTTTTAAAAGACCTGATATGTAAAAAGGTGCCAGACCATGTCGAGATTTGAAAACAAATAAAAGAATTTTGAAGTTGATCCTATAACGGATAGGGAGCCAGTGGAGGACTGCAAGCACAGGTGTAATATGCTCCCGCTTTCCTGTTCTGGTTAGAAGACGGGGTGTAGCATTCTGAACTAATTGAAGGTGTGCTAGGGAGGAACAACTAATGCCTGCATTGAGGGCATTGCAGTAGTCAAGATGGGATGAAACAAAAACATGTATGACCTTCTCAAAGTTTTTGAAAGATAAGAAGGGCTTAACCTTGGACAAAAGCCTTAACTGGAAAAAAATGGACTTGTGAAAGAAAGACTAAAAGGCTGGGTTTGAACTCGTGACCTCTGACTTATAAGACTGACGCCAATCCACTACGCTGCGATGGCCCACAACACCTATTAGTATTCAAACATTTAGTCAGTTTTAAATGGTGTAAATGTTGACCAATGCATTAGAAAATATAAAATATGGTGCTCCCAATTGAGACCCCCCCCCCCTCCTCCATAACCCCAAGCAGGCTGTAAAGGTTTTTCCCCAGACAAGGCTCAGTTAACAAGAGGTGACTGACCTTTGGCGAGGGCGGGCGGTTCTCGTCATCCGAGTAGGACGGAGAGCGGGCTTTACGCCGCCTGCGAGTAGGACGTGGCGTCTCGGGAGGGGAGGGTGAGGGTGTCGGTGGCTGGGACTTCTTCTCGGAATACTCAGAGTCATCCTGCAGGTCATCCTGATTCTCTGACCCGGAATCTTCACTTAGGGAATCGTCCTCATCCAGATCCTCTTCCTCACCGCTGCCCTGTGGCGTGACAGCCAAGAAAGAGGGTGTCAAAATTACTGATGCTGATAATGAGGTACTGATACAGTTAAAACTGTGTCAGTACATCAATATTATGGAGAACCTGTCGTGTCTAATTGTAGCCCAATAAATAAGACTTTATAATAACAAAGCAGAAGGATACTGAAGAAGTGTGGCTTTAAATGAGCACTATATAAAAGGCTGGCTTCTGACAGTGGTCGCCCTGGTTATATGCCTAAGCATATGATGTCACTTGTTTGTCAATAGACAATAAATGCAATACATTCCTATCCAAAATTGGTCATCATGTCCAAGATAAATAATTCAGTAGTCTAAATATGACTGGCTACCTTTTACCCCAACATTCCTGTGTAACAGCCTACTTACAGCCTGCTATTTGCACTAGACCAACCTCCAGAGTATAAGCCACTTTTTCCAAAATTTATTTGAGAAATACATCACAAACCAGTAGTGCTTTTTTTGGTTTCATTTCAGACAGCCTAGTGATTAAGACTGTGACTGGATTTTTTTACTGCATAAAATTCCTACAGTATGTGCTCTACAGGAAAAAAAACAAACATCTAGCTTCTATATTATACAGCAGTACCTGTGGGGACCCAGCAGGAGTGTTGTCAACAGAGGCCGTTCGCCTTTTCTTGTGAACAAACAGCTGTTTCCTCCTCTTCCTCCTCCTGCCCAGTTTCTTGCCGCCTCCCTCCAGGTTGGAGTGTCCCCCTGGGGGTCTTCCCACACGCCGGCTCTTCTTCTTACCATAGTAATATGCTGCAAAGGACATTGGATAATTCAAGCACTGCACTTTAACACTATTTTACTGGTGATTAGAGAAAGTGGTCCTCCTTGGATATCAAACGAATGATCTTAATGATTTAAACGCTATAGCTACATAAAGAAAAACAGTGGATGTAACTGATGGAGTACTACAGTATATGGGCAGTAAATACATTGGGCTACTTAATGTTGCCAGTAAATTGGAAAAAAAAAGCCCACATACTGTATTTGGTCTTGGTGAGCACAGAGCAGTTCTCAGAGCAGCGTTCCAGAACCATCCGTGGGCCAAACAGGTTGGGGCAGCACTCCAGCTTGATGCAGGTCTTCCTGCAGAACTCTGCCACCCGGTCGGCAGTGCGCACAATCTCCACTGTGGCTCTGTAGGTTTTGCCCTTATACCTGAAGGCCAGGTAAAAAATTACTGATTACAGATGTCATGTCATGCCCTACCAATTTTGCATAGAAAACAACCACACATACATATACTGTACACACACCACCCCAAACGCTTGACTGAGTCCAACTGGCTTTTATACTACAGTAAGTAAATGAGATCTTACTTGGCCTTCAAAGTCTCGCCGTGGCCGTTCCAACGGCCCTCCTGGTCCAGCTGCAGCTCTCTCAGCACGCGGCTCGGCTTGTAGCCCGAGTTTATCAGCAGAGTCAACACCTAAGAGAAGAGAAATCAGGGCAGGTTGGAAACAGAAATTAAAGCACAGGTGGAAAGTGAGAGTAAAGCAATGGCAACAGCAGCATCAGTGCCAAAAACAACAACAAATGATAACAAATGATAATGATTTCCTAAAATGAACATAAACATAACTGAACTGATGTATTATGAGCCAAGAATCCATTTCATCGATTCCATCTGTCAAGCTCTCGTTTCCATGGAAGGCTTAAGAGTGCTCACCTCCTTGAGCACCAGAACGCAGTTCCCTGGGCCCACACACTGGGGAAGTTCTGCGATGCGTCCCTTGTTGAGGTACGGCCCGGAGAAGCAGCGGTGGTTAAAGTAAATCTTTGGACAACAGTACTTCCCATTGGCCTGTCCAGCTGTGGTACATACAGCAAGCACAAACACACAGTTAATCCCTGATCTTCAAAATGTCAAGTGCCGGACTTAAAGGTGCACTATGAGATCCTGAATGATGTCACTTCTGTTGATGTTCCACATAAACAAACAAAATGCTGCTCTGAAATTCACACTACTAAATCAACTTTCACTGCCCCCCACCCACACAGGATGTGCAGGCTCACTAACCCCCACCCCTCCCCTAGCTATCTTGTTGGTGTATGTTTTGGTGCACAGCCTGTGCCCCTAGTGTTTGTTTGATTTTTACAGTCCCTGTGTTGTCTCCAGAGACTGGACTTTTTCCACAATGTATTCAGGGACCAGGCAGCAAACTGATCAAGGGGAAATGCCTATGGTATGAGACAAAAATGAAATTGGGCTAAAAACCATGCAAGATCTCATAGTGCACCTAGGATAGGATAGGATAGTTTCTGTACCTGAAGGTAACAGAATTTTTAAAAAGCTGGTCCATGCCTGAATTCAGACTGAGAACAAAGGCTGAATGTTGTGTTTCTGTAGATAACGGGAGGTCACTCACCAGAGTCTGTCTGGATGTTCACCTGCTGCTTGAGGGCGTCGGGAGGAGAGTCTTTTGGTGGGGCTCTGGGAGAGGAGCAGAGTCAGAGTCAGATACTGGTGAAATTACAAAACATGTCGCTACTTCATACATCATAGATATGAAACACACACACAAACACACACACAAACACATCGATATTGACTGCTGTACTGAATTATTTCAACCACATTACCCCAAAATTCATCCCTGTCTTGAGAGAATATGCTCACTAAACACAAGTAAACAAATCGCAAATTACACTGCAGATTAATTTTCTGGTATTTTCTTTAAGGGGCTTTTTACAGAAAATGCAAGAAAACATTAAGTCGCATTTCTAAAATATTAGGAGATGCAGCACACGCAAACACGCCTACACACACACACTTTTACGTACTGTTTCTCAGGCTGCACCACAGCTATTTTCTTCTGCTTCTCCACTGCAATGAAAAGATAAAGAGCACATTAATAAAACATTCATCATTGACATTTCCGCACATCCTCTCTGAGGTCTGCTCATAATTCCTGACAAGGCATTTGCCCTACTTTGCCCCCCCCCCCCATTTCAATCAAACCAAAGCAAGCAAACTAACAAACAAACAAATTAATTACTATTCCAGAATTGCCCATTTAAAAATTAACCACTTAGGGCTATATGTGTGTTTGTGTGAGTATGTGGAAATGTATCTGCAAAACTAACCTCGAGGCTTGCATGGGAACTGCAGTGGGTAACCATTTGTTTCACACCAGCTAACTGGGAAAAGATCCATGGAGTCCACATGGGCGATCAGCTCTGGGATTGGTTGCTTAAGCCCTGGATCCAAAAGAGAGAACACGCGCGCGCACACACACACACACACACACACACACACACACACACACACGCTCATTATCGTGGGTATAATATCAGATCATGGTGCCTGACAGTTTGGCAGAAGGGGGCAACAAATATAAAATGGCTTGCGTATTGCTTGCTTGATTATTTCACTCACCTTCCAGTCGGAGCCAGATATGGTGACCCTTGATCTTGGTGACAGTTGCCACATGGATATTTTCAGGGCATAAAGGATTGACTGCCTCCAGCATCATGGCCTCCTTGAAACACTGGTCAGATGGCTCCTGAGCAGATGACAGAGGTCAGCATCACCATCATTTAAATAGATAAAAGTCTTTCAAAGTTAATGCTGACAATGTAGACAATATCAGGCTGTGTGTGTGTGTGTGTGTGTGTGTGTGTGTGTTCAGACTCACAGGTGGGAAACACTGCTGGGGAGCAGCCTCTGCCTCATGCTGCTTCAGATAATCAGCCCAGTCAAAGTCCTGTCCCTGGAAACCTGGAGGTCGACCACATATTTCGTATGACCACACTATCAGTATGGGTAACACCATAACAGAGGTCTAAATAGCTCAAATTCTGTGCATTACTCCGCATCATTTGGATTGCTTTATTGTCAAGACATCGGTTCACATTTTTGTCACATTTTCACAAAAGACTCCACCAGCAGCTGAGCAACAACATTGCATTCATTGAAGAGCTGTATTCATATCCAAACTGACAACTGACAAGTGACAAGTACACATCTCGCAACTTAACTCTTAGAATCAAACCAAACCATATATATATATATATATATGTTTGTCATGTAATTTAATGTAATTTGTAATGTAATGAGGCTGAGTGGAGGTGAGAACACATACCAGGAGGGGGGCTTAGTCTCACACCATTCTTCAGACTCCACTGGACAGGGAAGATGCCTGGGCTGTCCTTGTGGCAAGGGAACGCCCGCGCTTTGGCGTCTTCCCGCAGGTCATCCATCTCTACTAGAAAGTACTGCTCTCCGAACACCTGGAGATGGACAGGGCAATGAGGAATTTAACAAATACTGTAAATGTACTTCAATCTACACATTGATGTATTTTAATCTACACATTAAAGGTATAGTTCAGTATTTTACACTTTAAGCCTGTTTTCTGTATTGCCCAGGATGCAAATGAGTGGTTGACACCAAAATCTCGACGATTGGTCCTGTCGCAGCTATTTGGCTGCTTTAGAATCTTCTCTGTAGGCTTCAACATTGATCCCTATGGGCCAGGACGATACTGTCCTTGAAACACCCCTAAACGTTCATTTTAAAAGATGCGCAACTCACCAAGTGGTTACTGGCCTTCAACGATCTTCCATAGCAAGTTTC
>JASCQY010000232.1:5010658-5020692 GCA_030264315.1 Sardinella tawilis
TCTCAAAACAATGACTAGTTTGCTTTAAGTACCTCAGGGGCAATGTAGTCTGGTGTGCCACAGAATGTGGTGGCACGATTTTCACCGAGCATGTTCTCTTTGCACATTCCGAAGTCTGCAATTTTCACGTGGCCATCTCGGTCCAGCATCACGTTATCTAGCTTTAGATCTCTGAGGAAGAAAACGAAGGGATGGTTAAAATTAAAACATTCAGCTGTTGTTCATGAGACAACAAAGGGATAGGCAATGAAAATCCACCCCCCCTGGAGCAACTGTTTGGATGGACAGATATACAGTGGGAGCCGACTGAGACTCCTCGACAAAAACAGCAGTGCTTAGCAAAAACCTCTAACTAGCCAACAGCATGTGACCAGTGGAAGTAGTCATTCCCCCTCTTATGTGGTCTCTCTGCAGGAAGCTGCTTTTTTTGCAATGCTGTGGGTTTCTAGGTGTTGGTGCATGTTTCCTGTCAGACTGGGACGATCACACGCACACACAAAACTGACTTCAGATGGCTTATGGAGGCTAGTTTCTAAGCTGTGTTGCATTCAATCAGTGATTTCCAAACATAAAAGACAGAAGTGCACGTGCTCCATCCACAAGCGAGTGGGATTAAAGATGGCCGACCTGTAAATGATTCCTCTGGAGTGGAGGAACTGCAGTCCACAGATGATCTCTGCTGCGTAGAACCTGCATGATGGACGGGTATGAGGGAATGAGGGAGGAAGGAAGAAAGGAAGGAAGGAAGGAAGGCCACTTTAATAAAACAGCATTACAGATCACCCAAACAAATACTGCAGACTAAAGGCGACTGCTACTAAACTCCTTCATTTCTGGGGAGCCCATTTTGAGACGCTGGCATAGAGCAGTAAAGCCCCTTCAGACTCTCCTCGTTTCAAAAGCACTCCTGTGCAGAACGCTGCACAGAGACAGCCAGAAGTGGCAGATGTCTGTGGGAGTGAGGCGTACGGTGACAGACAAAAGTGATGCAAGGAAGAGGAATTTCCAGGCATAGAGATGGCTATGGTGGAGGAGGAGGAAGAAGCAAACTGCTTAAGGGCATGTTATATGTGAGGGTACTCACAGAGCTCTGTACAGGTCGAACCGTCCTTTGTCTTGTATGTGAAACATGAGGTCTCCACCATTCAGATACTCCATTACGAAGAATAAGTGTTCCTGTTTGTCCACGCGCGCACACACACACACACACACACACACACACAAAATTTCAGCATACCTTTTTCCAATAATATGTTTTTCCCCTCTGACCACTCTATAAAAACACCTATTGTGCATTCACCATGTCTAATAAACATCAACTCTTCAAAGTCCACAATGAGATGAAGTGCTTTGAGGATACACTGAATTCACTTAACACGACAAGCAAGAACCAGTGGAAGAAAAGGGCACATACAGTATTTCTTTGATTAACACTGGCTCACAATAATAAATAAAGAAATGCAAACAGTTTTGTTAAAACTATTCTGTAAACTCTACTTTGGCTCATAGTGGGTACTTAATGTTTTGTTAACATCCCTTACAGTGGATATTTGGTATACTATAACAGTCCGCCCAAGGTCTATTTCTGGATAATGGCACAAAAGTGGAATGATATTTGAAGACTAGTCAGTGGCTCAAAAATGCAATTTACTTTGATATAGTGAAATTGCCTTCAGACTATACTATGTGCTATTTCTAATAAAGGTTTATTCAAGTCTTACTCAGAACTGTGACTAATATCATTTAGGTCCCAAATGAGGATTTAGCTAAAACTATAACTAAAAGTTGCTTTTGAGTTAAATGGATGTTTCCCATTCTAGTCAATTCTTCTTTGCTAACTTTTCCAAGCTTATTCATTCAAGCATTCAAGCCAACTCATCCATCTCATCAACCATGGCTCTAAAGAAGCACAATCTCAGTTGGGCGAAATCATGTGTAAGTCACCTTGGTCTGGAAGGTAGAGTAGAGATGTGTGAGGAAGGGGTTTTCCCAGGCAAGTGCAAGCACCCTTTTCTCTACCATGGTGCATTCGACATCATCATCCATCAAGACTACATCCTTCTTCAATGCTTTTACTGCAAAGTATTCTCCTGTGCCCTTCAGTTCGGCCAGCATCACCTACACGGGGGAGATGGACACAAAGGCATTCAGGGCCGCATGCACTTCTTGCCCTCAAGTGAGACATGGTGATCAATACATACTGATGCCGGATCTTTACTTAGTTTATTCTTTTACCATGTTTTTTTTAACCCTTTTTTCTATGCTTATTTTATGATATTATGAGATGGCAACTGATCTCTACAGTACATTTTGCCAGGTCAATGTCCAGAAAGGCCTTCATTCATTATGGCTGTTCTTTTATTGGCTGATGTTTGTAAATGCTTTGTCTCAGAGAGCAGTTCATGAAATGGTACTACACAAATAAAGATCAATTTCTTTTAGATTTCATGGATGACGCACCTTGCCAAAGCTGCCTTTGCCCAGCACTTTGTGGAACACGAAGTTGTGGATGGTGACACGGGTCTGGCTAATGATGGCTGAGCCAGGAGTTGTAGCTGGAGTAGTGCCATCCCACTGTTTCCCATACTGCGATGAGTCAGCTGAAAGTGAAAAAACAAAACAAAAAAAAAAACAAAGAGCATGAAAGAAAAGTACTGTTTGCCCCATATGGTAATTCTAAATGTTTTGTTCAACATTTGTGGTAGCCTTCTTCCCCCAGAAAATTGCAGTATATATACATAGGCAACCGACTAATCACAGACAGTATTCTCACCACTAGGGTCTGCCCCGGGACCTTTGATGTCCTGATAGATTCCTATATCTGCTGCAGTTGAGTCAGGCCGCCTTGTGGATGATTTCTGGAGGAGAAATGAAACATGTAAAAAACAGTGTTCTATGATGTTTTTCTTTAATGTTTCATTTTTAGTATGATGTGATGTAATGTTGTAATGTGTTGTTGATGTTGTTACCAACCTGGCTAACTTGTGTGAGGGCCTCAGCCAGCAGCTTCTGGTTAATGCCACAGAGGTTGGCTACTTTGTTCTGGCACTTGCGATGAACATTCATCCCGCAATCTGAGCAAGAGAGCATATAAAACAAAATAATGATTATCAAAAAAAGGGTAAAAAACACAGACACAAGTAAAGATTAAATTGCAATTTCCCAACTATAAACTGAGCTTCATACAGTAATGTTTTTGCAAATGTCATTAATAATTTAATCACAATCTGATTTTGATCCAGCCGAGTAATGTTTAATAGACTGGAGTTAATACATGCTGTAGGTGAAGTTAATACATGGGTGCGTTCATTTTGCTGTTTATTTACCAAAAACTCCCAGTATTCTGCAGTGTGTACTACAGCGTGGCTAAAACTCAGAAAATTACTATTAACGGTGATGGGAACGATGGATGAGAGAAACCAATGATAACAAAAGAAGAGGAGACTAGCGAATGATCCTACCTTCACATTTCTGTCCTTGTCTGACCATTCCCCAGAGCAGGCTGCCGCAGTGATCGCAGAAGGTGGGGCTCATGTAGTTGTGCACCTTGAAGCGGTGCGGCATGTCGATCTTGAAGCGCTCCTTCTGGAACTGAACATACATAAAGCAACAGTCATCGCTCACCGTCCCAATGGGCTCTGGACTCAGCAGGGCCGGCTGGTGCCAGCGCACCCCACCCCTGAGTCTCCTCATCTGGGCCAAACACGCCTGGGAGCCTGGGCTGTTGTTGGCTCCTCTTGGAGAACCAAGAGAGACAGAGTCTGAAGGATGCCTACTCTCCTCAACCTCCCCCTTTCCTCCCTACAGTAGATCTGTGCCCTGCTGACCCTCACTGGAGCCTGAATCAGTAGCTCAAAGACCACTGTGAGGAGCCGGTCTTTGATCCACACCAGCTAATGGATCCCCTCCAGCACACAGAGAGAGTGTGTGAGAGAGGGAGAGACGGATGCGGGCTGGTGCACCCTACCAAGGCTCCCCTTCCAGCTCTGGTTCCAACACACCAACGCTAATGGAGAAGGAATTAGGTCCAATTGTTTCATCTGCTGGAATAAATGCTGCAGTAGTCCAAATTAACAGGTCCAACTAAAGCTTCTGAGGAACTAACGGTCTGCATAGCCTACCTGTACCTTGGAACTTTACATTGTTTGCAGTTGTTAAAATAGACCCTCCTGGACTCCTAAAGACATCAGCACCTGAAATTATCTTTTAAGGAGGAACAGAGTGCTCCTTTAATCCTACTTTTGAGGTATCTATGGCTCTTACGTAATCACCTTAACTGGGAATTTTCCATGAGGAAGACCTGTGTACGGTATGTATTAATCCACAGAATCACAGACAACCATCTCTGTGGGAATAACAACCTGAACTGATGGGCGGTGGTGGGGTTCTGACACACATGTAATATTAACACACACACACACACATACATGATGCAAACAGCTAAAGCTGAGAGTTAAATCTTACCATTGTGTCACGGCTGTTGGCCGCTGTCCCTGTGCATCTGCCAATGATCTTATCAATGCATTTCTTATGGATGGCAGCATTGCATTCTAAGACATGGAAGCACAAGTCAGTGACAGACAAATAAAAGCGAGGTCTTGATGGCAGAATAATCACTGCCAGTGATTCCAGCATGTTGCATAGATTGGTTTCAGAGACAGGTTTATTGAAACTGGCACTTACGCCTGCACTTGTATCCTTGTTTATTGAGTCCCCTATGAAAAGACCGAATATAATAGAGGGTGTTAGTAATTGTAGACTACAACAATTGAGAACGACTGAAGCAAAGTGTGTACCAAGAAGAAAATAAAGGGTAATGAAAAATCAAAATCAATCTTTGTGCATCCAAAAGCTGTCTTCACAAAAATATATAGAGCGTCTTTCCTTTGAAATACAGTTGTCCAACCATTTCACTTGAAAAGAAAGACAAATCTTTCCCACTGAAGACGATCAACAGTGATTGCATTATCAGGAGAGATTGCGCCTGTGGGAATGACAATGGCATTGACAGTGACCTCAAGTGGAGGTTGCGATTACGTCCCACTAGAGTTTGTTTGTGTCAGTGTGTGTGTGTGTGTGTGTGTGTGTTAGTGTTACTGTTACTGCTTCCCAGAGAGAGAAGCAAGAAGGTGCAGGAGAGAGGAGGCCTCACCAGACAAACTCCCGACACACGGAACAGAAGGTGGGCTGCTTGAAGAAGGTGGCCAGGAACTCATGGTTCTTGATGAAGTGGACCTTGGCCTGTTTAATGGCTCCACGCCGTCTGTTGAGAGTCATTGCCCCATCCTCCGCCCCATCCTTCTCCTTGACTGAAACCTTGGGATCTAGGAGGGCAAAATTTCAGTCAAATACTGTATATAAGCTTTAGTTGTGTCTCCCAGCTCACACACATTTAAACACTTAGTTATATGCATTACAGCTAATGCCTTGCTATAAATGTATTCACAAATCAACCGGAATAAAAATGACTAATATGAATGGGTGAGGGTATTTCTAGAGGAAATGACACAAGGACATGACAGACTACAATGAAAAACCCAAAAGGTGTCAACACAATCCATTAGTCATGCTTCCTATAAGTCTACAGCATATAATTGTGTGTTCACACCAAGAGCAACTGAAGCTGTAAAATAGCTTTTGTCGCTCAAAAAAATTGCTAGTAAAATATCTGTTCACACTTGTCGCTCTAACCACCCATTGACACTTCATTTACAGACGAAACACGTCATAGTTAATTTGCACAAAGCTGAGCAGTTTTTAACTTCTTTTAGTCATTTAGGCGCATTAGTCCCCATTACTTACTCTCGTCCATACAAAATGAATTACTGCCAGCAATTTTGCAGCTTTAGACACCCTTGGTGTGAACACATAGTAAGAGGCAGAGACGCAACAGGCATATTTGCCAGTGACTATGTCTATATATGTGTGTGTGTGTGTGTGTGTGTGTGTGTGTGTGTGTGTGTGTGTGTATCTATTTGTGGTCGCCAGCCACAGGTGATCAGCGTCGCATGAGGACTCATACCTACAGATCACAGGTCTTAGTCCAGTACATAGGTGTTTCTTTCTTATTGACAGCACAACGCAAACAAAACGGGAGCCCATTGGACTGACCCACTACACATTGTGGTTGAGTGCACTGCACACTGTGGCTGGAGGGGGGGTTGGGAGGTGGGTTATGTGTGTCGGTAGGTGAGAGGTCACAAAAAGACAAGGGACAAACTGAGAGTGTGAAAGACTTGAATACAAAAAAAGTAATACCTTGGAGGCCAACAGTTAACAATGTTGATGACGTAGAATGGACTGATTAAATGAGGCGAGAAAACAAAGAGCAGCGGAGGGAGGGAAGAAAAGAGTGACAGAACAAAAACACACTACGTGAGCACAGCATCAGCAGAGACACAGGCAAGGCCACACACCATATACTCGCAATGTAAAGCATCAGGCCAAAGTGGCCCTGTGCATTTTCAGCACGGATCCTCTGACTCTGCGCTTTTGAGGCCAAGTGATGACAGAGAAAGCAAGAGAGAGAGAGAGAACGTGTGAGAGACAAGAGTGTGTGCGAGAGAGACACAGAGTGAGAAAGAGAATGAGAGAGAGATGGAGAGAGAGAAAGAGAGAGCGATAAATAGAGCGAGAGAGAAATTGAGAGAGAGAGAGAGAGTGAGATAGAGAAAAAGAGGGAGAGAGAGAGCTATTGAAGCGTGCTATAAATAACCCAGTCTGGGACGCTTTTCAGGAAATCTATGAGAGTGGGGTGTGGCAGACTGGCCAACTCCCTTCCTGCGCCAACCCAGAGCAGGGGCGCTGCCACAGCCTGTAGCCCCCCTACTCCCCCCCCCTGCTGTGCCCAGTCTGCTGCCCAAGCCACCCTTCTACCCACTGGTTGGCCGGCCTGCCTGCCTGCCAGCCTGGCAATCGCACAGGGGGTACAACCTCAGCCCCAGAGCCTCATAAAGTCTAAATGCTGGCCAAGCCTCTAAGGCCTTTGTGCTTGCTAGGCAAACTTTGTTCCCCAGGCCTATTGCCTGCACAGTTACTCTTTAGCTATCTACCTCTCTACCTCTGGCTTGGATAGGCAGAGAACATTTGCTTAGTTTATCAATGTGTGCATGTACTGACATTAAAATAAGTTTGAAGTAAAGAACACGTTATGTCATCAAGCATTAGTAAAAAATAAACTTACAGAAATAATTTTATCTTTAAAAAACAAAGAAAACATCCCCAAACCTATCCTGCATGGGCACATTTGTCAATATAAGCATATTTTTATTAATCGTGTAGTTCCTTTGTCTTAGGTATGGCAATGGCATAACCCTACCACTAGAGGTCACCACACTTCTGCTAAACAGGCACGCTGACTCATAACTCAACACATTTGTTCCCATGCCCTCTCTGCTCGTGTCTGTCATGTCTGCTATAAAATGACTGTACCACATCAACATTCGATTAATGATCTATACACTGGGCTTCTCATAACTATAAAACCACCCCAAGGTCAGCGCTATAAAACGAAACCCTCACCTAGTCTAATCCGGAGCAAATTCAGGAGAACAGAGGTTCAGAGGACATGTATACAGTGCTAGTGGATTATAGCATAAACTGCATAATCTGAGACTATGGCTCCCCTCACCTATGTCCAGGTCCTCCACAAAGAACTGCACGGCCATGAGGATTTTGCCCGAGGGCTGCAGATCCACCCAGAACTCGGCCCGGCCGTTGCCCTTCTTGCAGCGCTCGGCGAGCACGGACACCCCGACCGTGGCCTCGGACAGGGGCTCCTCGGCCGTCTTCATCAGGACCACGTGCAGCACGCGCCCCTCGTAGATGTGTGCGTCGAAGTTGGCCTTCCACGCCGGGTACATAGTGGGCTTCCGCTGCACCAGGGTAATGCCCCTTTCTGGAGAGAGAGGGGTGTGAGAAAGACAGAAACTGAGGGATTGTCTTTGTGTGTGTGTGTGTGTGTGTGTATGTCCTTTTCTGTGGTTTGGAGCTCAGTAGTTTGGACAAACAATGATGAAAATGTGTCGTGATGTGAGAACTTTAAGGAAGAAAGAAAAAAAAAGAAGAAATGAAATAAAGAGAATGGGAGATGAAATAGAAAGAAAGAAAGAAAGAAAGAAAGACAAAGAAAGAAAGACAGAAAGAATGGAGTGATGTCAGTGCAGAGGGGAAGAACGAGGGCCAGAACAAGAGCAAAGGGGGGGGGGTGAGAGTAGGAGAGAGGGGATCTAGAACAGCACACGCATGGAAATGTGAGAGGAGCTGATTGATTTGGTTTAATGGACAGCTTAAAAACACACAGACACACACACACACATACAGACACACAAAGTGACACAACTGAGGAGAACAGTGAATTAGTCCATTTAAAAAGGCAGCTAAAGTGTAAGCATGAGTGCATAAGCACGGGTTTATTTTACAAACGTGGGTTTTTATGCTTCATATTTCCCTCTAATAAGGCACATGAACCATAATTAATATCAAGGTATTCTCCCACACACATCGCACACGCATGCACACACACACACACACACATACACGAACACACATTTCCTCTTGTGCTTTCCCGCTTCCCCACACAGAAACACACACACACACACACGCACGCACACAAACAAACCTGTGGTTAGAGACTCCTTCATCTTGATGGCACAGAAGGGGGTCTCGGTCATCGGGGGCAAAACCCCCAGGTCAAAAGAGTTGAAGGCGATCCTCAGGAACGGCGGCATCTTGAGCAGTCACCTACATGAAGAGGGGCAAGATAGAGGAAGAAAAGAAAAGAGGAAGGAGGTCACTGGCGAGCCACTGCCGTACACGAAATAAGTTTCCGGACGAATAGGAGAAATCAGTGTTAGCACAGTGCAAGGGCTTGAGACAAAGCAGGGAGCTGAGCCAGAAGAGTCTACAGTATGTGCCCATGTGTGTCAGAACAGACAGGACAAGTGTGCCTACATTTACAGAGAGAGACAGAGAGAGAGAGAGAGAGAGAGAGAATAGAGAGACAGACAGAGAAAGGGAGAATGAATCAGAGACATACACACAGACATACAAATGCACAAACATTTTTAAGTACTTTTTCAATCTGGGTATGAGCCCTCTGGCAAAAAGAAGCAGCCTGATTGCCATGCCAACAAAATACTTGGCGTATACTGGAATTTCATCTGGGAGAAAGAGTGTTTAAAACAGACTGGTAAGACACAGTTAAGACAGAGAGAAAGGGAAAGAGAGAGAGAGAGAGAGAGAGACAGATGGGAATGACTTCACTGCAGCAGCAGAGCTGGCTGTGGCTGGGTCAGACTGCAGCTGACACCGTGGGTGCTGCCAGAAGGACTCAAAGTCTCTCTCTTTCTCTCTCTCTCTCTCTCTCTCTCGCTCTCACTCCTCTTCCCTCTCAGGGCCATTTTCACATGGACACTCACATCCACCACCACCACAGCCCGGGACAAAGGTCACCCTTGCAAGCCAGTGAGGCCAAGGGCCAAGAAATGTAAGAAAGCGGGACGAAAAGAGAACAAATGTAAGAAAATAAACAAAGAAGAGGAAAATAAAAGTAACGGGCTAAGAAGTCAGCACTAAAAGTGACTTACATGTCACACAGAGACACTGAGACAGAATAACACTTTCACACTCACAGATACACTATGAATGATCACATATACAGTACACACACATATTCACACACACACACAGTTTTTTTTCCCCTGCCAGCACTACATTGTCAAACATGGCCTTTTCCTGTGGTTGCGACTTCCTTTTGAGGGAAAGCAGAACCTTGCTGCGCCTCTCACTACTCAGACCAACAGCTAAAGGCCTCCACAGCGCTGCAGTTGTAGTCCAGTTAGCGACACAGCTGCTAATCTTAACCCTGATTCAGAATAGGGGGAACGAAAACTGGGGTCAGGGGCAGGGATGTGTGTGTGTGTGTGTGTGTGTGTGTGTTTGGGGGGTGGGCCTGTTATGTCACAGAGGTTATGTCAATCTGTTGTGCTCTCTCTCTTTCTCACATAAACACACACACACACACACACACACAC
>JASCQY010000232.1:5083935-5096379 GCA_030264315.1 Sardinella tawilis
ACACACACACACACACACACACACACACACACACACACACACACACACACACACACACACACACACACTCACCCTTCCCTTGGTGATACAGCCCCCGGCACAACACTGCAGTAAACAGGTAAACCTGGAAAGTCAGCACTTCATCAAAAAAGGGAAAGGGGAAAAAAAGCAAATAAAGGCTCTATTCCCAGAGGTGTGGGGGACCTCTGCAACCAATCAATACAACTGGCCTCATATCACCACGCCGCTCACCACTAAAAAGAAAACACACACACACACACACACACACACATACATACACACACACACACACACACACATTATACACACACACAGAGTATCCCTTTCGGCACAAAAATGTGGCAGCCTACCCTTTAACTTGGTCAGTTATGCATATACACATTCTCTCTGTCTTGCCCCCATTTGCAGCATATAGACTTTGCGCACACACACACACACACACACACACAGGGATACCCTTACCTTATTGTATCATTACAATGGCCGACCACTAATCAGCTTTACGTTTTATGAGGCACATGTGTTGTTCATATATTATTGTTCTATTAGCCCTCGGCGAGAGTAGACATAAGTGCAGCATAAATATCAGATGGCTGATTGCGCCTTGGTGTTAATGATAAGATATTGTTCCAATCTCGGAGAGAGGAAATAACCCCCACAATGACTGTCATAGAACTTTTAATTAGGGTGAGCGTTTTAGATGGTGAAATATGGTTCAGTATGGCGGGTGAGAGGGCAGGTTTTGATAGCGCTCTCCTTTGTTTTTCTTTTATTCTTCATTCACAGAGCAACAATCCTCGAGTCTGTACTGTAATAACAGTGATTTACTGGCTCAAAATAAAACTCTGGAGAAGCGTCGTAAAAAGAGTTGTGTGTGGCCTTTCAAAAAAAATGCTAGCACAATGGAGCAGTCAAACTTAAGCTGATACCCTTTAGCACAATGGATTTACGAGAAGCGTAATGAATTGCTGTGCAGAAATGCTACTGTGTTTGCGTGGCTTTTTTTTTTTTGGTTGGCCTTGTTAGCGCCACCATTCATTTTCAGGTATTCCATGGCTTGTATTTTTGTGTTTATGTGTGTGTTTGTTTGTTTGTTTGTTTACAGAAGCAGCAGGAGGTGGTGTGAATGTGCTCAGCAGTAGTGCTGCTGTGTAGTCTCTATCTGGAGGTTTGGGAGGGAGGGCAGGTCTTTCTCCGTGCGGGTCCCGAGAGAAACAATGGGATCCTGGAAAAAGCCCCTAGTCTGGATTTACTTTTTCCTGTAACTGTTTTCACATCTTTCAGCTCAATCAGACTGAAAGGATGCAGATACCAAGTTTATAAATATCTTTTTTTTTCTTCCCTCTAATGGCCTTTGCTTTTGGCCTATCAGATGCTTCCCAAGAGCCCTCTCTGCACAGTTCAAGAAACAGAGCATTTGCACATTTGAGTAGGAAAAATAAGATGAATTTGTTTTCAAAAATACATAGCCTCATTCTGATTTAATTTTGAGTGCTAATGTGATGTGGCAAAAAAGTGAAGGTAGTCATCGCACACTGCAATAATTGTATTGATTTTTACTGAGCGCTTTTAATAAAATTGACAAAATAATTCCAGAGAATGGTGACACTACCTTCACTTTTTGATAGTTATTTGCCTCTGGAGGATAAGATGAAGTTCTCTATGGTTAATAAAACAAAGAATGCTGTAGTTTTTGGAATTCTTGTTTGACCTTTAATGTTAGATTAGCAAATTCCTTTTGCTTCCATTCTTGGCAGCTTGGTGAGAGTGCTTCCTTCTTGTCTCATAGCTACTTGATGGCATTAAAGGCTTTCCCCTTTTTGTTTCAGATTAATTAGGGCATTTTTAATCAAAACAATGCTTTGCAAAGACAGGAAACGAGAGAGTTTGCCCAGAAAATCAGAAGATATTTTTGCAAACAGCAAGCCAAGCAAATAGTGCATTCTTTCTTCAGCAAATCAAAACAGCTGGCACCATCACAATTTGAAAAAAGATTGGCCTCATCTCCAGTTGGAGAGCCCATGCAGTAACATGGAGAAATGTCTGTCTCTCTCCCTAATAAGAGCAGCTGTCATGTCCCAAGATAGGCAAGACTACGATTCCCATTCACTGCACTCGCACAAAGGTTTCACTTGTCACAAAGGCTGCTCTTCTTCTGGTAGAAACAGAGTCCAGATGACTTGTACCACTCTAACACCTGCCTTTCATAAGGCAGCAGCACTGACAGACAGGTTTCATCAGAGGGAACATGTGAACCACCACACTGGTCTACTGAATTGTCAATCTCTCCAAAGCCCAGGGTGATTCATATTAAATTTGTCCGCTCCCTCCCTGGGCAGGGATGTTCGCATGAGTGTGTATCTGCTTGCATGTCTGTGAGCGTTTGTGTGTGTGTGTGTGTGTGTGTGTGTTTGTCCTGACGCGGACATGTCCACGTCTCTCGTTCTATATTAGATTCAGCATAGCTTCACTCTTTCCTCTAGTGGATTGAAATGGACGGTAGACTTCGATGCACGCCAGGACAAATAACCTCCCAGCGCCCGGGTCTGGGGGCGACTGTCTCAGCTCTCACGTCTCTCCTGTCATGCGGTGGTGTGTCACCACAACCCTGAAACAGGATCCTCTCTGATCACTGGACTTCAGTGGGAGCAAGGTGACTCTCATCAAGGCGTCATGCTGCTCGGAGAGACATCTTGCCTGCACAGGAGTGAGTCCTTCTGGGAACGAGGGATACCTCTGTGGAGACGGTGCGTCACACGCTGTTTGATCAGCCTGGCATCCAGCACTGTTTGGGACTGGGGGGAAGGGGGTTGGAGGGGACTGGGGTGACATGAGGAAATCTCTGAAGGGTCACTGACTGCTGAGGTCACCTGAAAGATGCCAAGTGCTTTACTCATGCATGCAGACACACACACACACACACACACACGTACACACTTTTGCTCACCACAGATGCCCCGAGGGGGAAGGTGAGGACAATGAGGAATTATCCTTTATGCACAGACTACTGGGAGATTTCTCGTGATATCAGCAAAACTGCTGGACTCAATTTTCATTTGTGTCAGTGGCAGCCGTATAATGTGCCTTCCAGAAAACATTGGTGTGTGCATTCTCCAGCTGCCTATACATCCTTCAACTGTGTGTGTGTGTGTGTGTGTGTGTTTGTGTGTGTGTGTGTGTGTGTTTGTGTGTTTGTGTTTGTGTGTGTGTGTGTCTACAGTCTACAACCCAGCACACATCAGAGCGAGAAAACAAGACAGAAAAACCTGGACAGGCGGTGGGACTGAGAAGAAGACAGCCTCATCAGTGCACCTCGCTGTCTGCTCCTCTCTGCACCTGCATGGGCTGTCCATCACCACGCCGTCATGACGGATGAGCCAGATGGTTTCCTAGACTACACTCACTGCCATGGAAACATGGGGGGGGGGGGGGGGTTAGAGAGCCTGACTCCGTTGGTCATTATGGGCTGTGTTTCCCAGCTTGTTGTTCTGTTTATTTGTCCCCTCTCGCCCTCTTTGACTCGTTTGGAGTTGGAATCTAAAATTCAAAGGCGCTGAACCCTCCTCCGCTCCTGTGTTTAACGGCTTTTGGGTCAGCTTGGGATCTCTCATTAGAGTGCAGACGCAGGACCTGAGGTCATTTTACGATGCTGTTCATCCTCGGTTTATGTTTTCCCACAACAACCAGGCTTCCACGGAGTAGCCACAAGATTTAGACCTCTGAGAACCGCCAATGAACACGCCTTTGTTTTGCCACAAATGGCTTATCCAGGAAACCCTGTTGTTGTTTTTTTGGGGGTTTGTGTGTGTCTGTGTTTGAATCTGAAAATGTGTTGATCTATTTTGCACACATCTGTATGAGAATGTGAGGGTGTATGGGCGTATAGATTTATGCATGGGTGGATGGGTGTATGCACACACACACACGCCAGTGCGCATGCATGAGTGTGGATATTGCTGTGTGTGTGTTTCTGACTCTAATGAGGTTAAGAGGCAAAGAGGGCTGAACAATAATCCCTGGGACATCACATAGTTGGGGTCAGCTCAGACAGCTCAGAACAGATGAACACAAGGATCTTTCCCATCCATTGCAGGCTATTGGAGCACCACTTGCATCACTCTCTTATTGATGTTGTTATTAGCCCTTGCATAATTGAGAATTTATATTCTCTCTTCTCTGCGCACATCCTCCACAAGTCACATGATTTATATTAAAATGCTCAGACGGCGTGAACAGGATGATTTGCGCTAATCTGATCACTCCGTGGATGATTCGATAGAAATGATTCACTCAAATGGCTCCGCACCTCATAAAGTGAGACGTCGTGCCATAAAGCTCAATTAACGTGACAGCTGTCTCTTTTGTTCAGCACGTGGGTGACACGAAGACAGCCCCAGCAACAGCCCTGATGAGGTCCTGCTGGATGATCCTGAGTCGACCTTGACAAAGGATTGTTATATGATGTGCGCAGTAAGGCGTGAAGAAAACAGACACAAATCCCAATCAATGAGGAAGGAATGGTGAGTGAACATGAACTAATTGTTTACATAAATCCCCATATACCTTTGCCCTACTCTACATAATCACAGAACTCCCCTCCAGTGTCTAAGATCTGGCCTGATTTCACCTTTGATACAAAATGCCATTGTATGTTCTTTAACTATTTATTTGAATGTGAAAAATAACTCAGTAATGTACTATTAAAAAATACCTTTCAGAATGGGTGGCATGGCTCCTCTGTGTTTATATCCAGAAAAAAAATCATGGCTCAATACAGAGGAGAGAGCACAGCAGGACAGCAAACTAAAATAGGTGATAACTCATAATTAGTATTTTCTGTTGAGGAGCTGTGATGAGACATGTCAGAAAAAATGAAGATGCGTTCCATCACTGTCAGTTTTTTAATCACGTCAAAATCAAACGAATCGCCACATACATGTAAATCCAGCCCACTTCAGCCACTAGCGATAGATCCTAATCAGAGGCTGCATGTTGTGTTTGCAGATAAAGAGCATCAATATCTCTCATGTTTGTTTAAGTGCCGCATGGTTCACAAGCTTATTGGAATTGCAGTTGAGGTGAAACTATTGCCTCTCAGACAAATGCTGGCGTGTGGACTTGTAACAGCAAATCAATACTAAAAAGGTTAACAAAGCAACTGCTTGATTTGGTGAGTAATTCTGGGTCATTAACATATACTGGTCTGCTAAAGTCAGTCAAGCATAAGCATTACTCACCACACAGCCACTTCTGTTCATAGGAACTGCTAAGTGTGCAAAGTGCAGAACCAAAAAGGGATAAAATATACTGTACTCTCTCTCTCTCTCTCTCTCTGTACTGTATATACACAAATTTTTCTTTCTGTCTAAAGTAAGTTTTTTTTCCTAGACTAGTTTTTATTTTATAAATGCTAAAGGCTCCAGCTACAGCACTTTGAACTCCATTATTTTTCAACACCAGCCCTCCCCAAACCATTGTGTCTGCCAGTGATTTATGTGGCAGCTTTAAAACACTGTGCCCCAGAATGCTTATGTTTCCAAGAAATTACAAAACCCAGGTAATCTTGAGAGAACTCAAACGTGTGTGTGTGTGTGTGTGTGTGTGTGTGTTTAGGAGGGGGTGAAGGTGTTGCTGGTGGGGTATTTATTTGAACCATTGCACCTCAATAAAGTGGAGAGATCAATGCAGACCTGGTGTGTAAACGTATATCTTTCTATTGAACACTACAAATGTTTAACACACTTGCAAAACTGACCTGTGAAGATGAGGTTGTGACACTGACACCTATGGCATCATAATCTTTAACTGATTTTCATGACCTATAATGCAATAGCCCCTTTTGCAATGTTTTTAAAAGCAATTGCCCCAAATATAGCAGCGTCCCCCAATCTTTCGGAACACAACAGGGCACTTGACCTTGCATGGCTTTAAGCAGTTGGCACATAACGAAGGCTGTACTCATGTTTTGTCTAGCAAGACCATTTAAATTGCACAAGGGGCTGAACATCACATGACAGTGAATAGGTGATACAAGCCACCGGGTGGGAAATTTTCTCCATTTCCCAGCTCGAGATTTTATTGGTCCCGTTACGCTTTTGTGCTAACACAGAGGGGAATAGCCCATAAAATGTGATACAGTACATCATCCTTAGGGCACACCTACTGCCAAGGCCCTATTTCCATCTGCTCGGACATATGTTTATTTCGCAAGGTAGAATGTGCCCCTCTTTGCAATAGATAATTCACTCATTCGTGTTCTTTTTCTCGTTTAGCCGTAGGGGAGTCTTTCATTACCATGTTATCTTTAGAGGTTAGGAGGTTATTCTAACAGACATGGCAAGATGAAATTGTGCTTCCACATTATTTCTATAGTAACTAGTTGAATCTGTTATCTGATTTATGCAATCAGATCATAAATGTAAGTAAAGATTCTGGGATAGACCTACATTTGAAAACTACAATCAGAGCACTCTATTGATACTGAAGGGGACTTTTAGGGTAAATAAGTTTTGGGGGGGGGGGGGGGGTACTGGTCATAAGAAGAACTAATAATAGAAATCCTTTTACATCGTTGAAATAAGCATCTCTCTGTGTGTGCGTGTGTGTGTGTGTGTGTGTGCGTATGAGATAAGATTGGTTTAAAACAGGGCTATAATATGACATTCATGGGTCCTGTGTGAAATCAGATGCTTGGACACTTCAACACAAAATTCAAAGTGGCCCATGATGAAATCATCATGCCTCAATAAGGAATTGCACAGCGCATTCATAAGGATCACAGACACCATCACTTATAAATCAGCAAAACATGTGATTCTGTTAGATGGTTTGATGTTCCTTCAGGTGAATGTGGGATGGGAGAAAGAGTATTTTTGGGGAGACTTTTCTGAACGTGATTACATTGTTATGCTCAATGCTCAAGATGTGGTCATCCACATGTAAGAATATTCAGAAAGAAAAAGCAGAGAATGTGGGGAAGGCCTTTTATTACAAAGTCTGTCACACAAAAGCAACAGTACAATGTGTATTAGTAAGAGAAAAAAGAAAAAAAAGAGAAGGAGAGAGAGAAAGACAGCCGTAGAGGGAAATGAAGGCTTGTGTTGTACAATGGTGGGATATAACACTAGATGTCTCTGCCTGATACTGCAGCTTTAATTAAGTTCTCAATGGGGAGACCACGGGAGCCGCATCAGCCGAGTCTCATTATGCCCCGTGTGCTCCGTGCTCCGCGCGTCGCACGCCATTAAAAGCGGCCACAGGGGTCGTTGTTTGCGCGGGTAAACAAATAGCTTCCTTTCACAGATCACGCCGCTGGTAAACAAATTTGGATAGATGTCTTCAGGCGGGATGTGGCTCCTTATTCCCTGAGCACCGATGCGGTTTGAGACCTCCTTGTTTGGTAGAGGCTCAGACACGCTTGTCATTATAGCTGTAAGTTTTCTGGTGATTGCATATTATTCTCAAAGGTCATTTTTATGAGCCCTTCATATGATACAGCCATACAGAGGCAAGACAAATGTATGTGCTTGTAAAGCATTCTAGGCAATATCACAGCTGGATCCCAAGTAACTGGCATGTTTATGTCTCAGATTGTCATTGTGCATGTCCAACTGAAATGATAAATAGCTGATGGGAAAATGTTCAGATAAAGAATAGGTCCATGAAACATAATATACTGTATGTCCAGGTTTCCCATTAAAGTGTTCAGCTCTCCAAAGAAATATTAATGAGTTCAATCAGTGTGTGCGTGTGTGTGTGTGTGTGTGTGTGTGTATGCATGTGTGTATCCCTTGGGAATAAAACCACCTCACTGAGAAATGCTGAGGAAAGCTTTAGATTTATATTTTGTACTGATTAGCACATTTCTCTCTTGTCTGCTTCTTATTTTGCAGTTGTCATGCTTTTAACTCCTTCTTTTTACTCTCAAGTAAGTACGGTATGCTTAGAAAGCTAACAGTTGTTACCATTTATAAATGTATTATTACAATGTATAAATGTGCACATACATATAAACTGAAATATTTACTACAATGGTTGTGTACAATATGTGCAAAATTAAAGACATGTATGCCAATGACCGCAAATAAACTGAATTATCCCATTGGATATATATTTAATAGTTAATACTGTTTTTGGATGGCATACATGGTATACACAGGCTTCTTATTGCTACTGTTGGTTGCGACTGTAGGCTCCACCAGACCATAATGGAACCAGTGGACACAGGGACCATACACTGGTGGCAAGCAGCAGGGCAGACCGTGTTGCAGGCTAGTCTGTGTTTGTGGTGCGGTGATTGATGGGGATGCCGGGATGAGAGGCTCACCCATATGGGTACGGGAGTAGATTAAGCCTGTCCAGCAATAATCCATCAGTGCTGCTGCTGGCCCATCCACCAGGTCCAGCAATAAACACAGATTCTGGAGGTCTTCTACCTGTAGGGGAAAGACTCTCCTTCTTTGGTGGTTGTACTACAAGACAGATTGAAGCAGGAAAGAAGCTCTATTGAAGTCAAAAATGCAATTTATTATACATTCACACCGGATGCAATGGATAGGTTTCATAGTTGGTCCAATTGTGAGCTGTTATATTCTTGTATTATTTTGTGTCAAAGTCTCTAGAGTCGTCCAAAATTGTCAGAATCTCAATTTGTCAAAGGCAGAATAATAAAACTATGGGACTAATTATTCTAGTATTTCAGATCTGGTGATGTCTGTAGCCTCTAAGAATGCATAATGATAGTCTCGAAGATCAGAGTAAGATATCATTGATTTTATGCTCAATGTTATCCATCAGGTGCAGGACTAGGTTTTGATCTGTGTAATACAGCTGCACTTTATCAATATATTAGTGGACTGAAAGGTTGACAAACGTGCCTAGTGATATTAAAGTACACAGAAGGAGCAGAGTAATCAACAGTACAAGGACACAGCTGCAGATGCTGGATTCAAAACAGCCCACTGAAGATTCAGCTTTTATTACACTGAAACTTCACATCATCCCAGTACAAGAATATAAACATTTCCAAAGCGGATTTCATGAATTTTTCAAATCTATTTTTATGGTGTGATTTACTTGGAGAATGTAAAGGCCCATTGTGCACATGGAAAAAAAACCCTGAGAAAAATGAAGCAGTCAAATATCATGATTTGCTGTATGCTGTGGTTCAATTGGTACTGTAATATTGCCTGCTCAGAGAGGAAGGGTTGTGGAGAATTAAAAGCATGCTTCTTCTATACCACAACATAGTTGGACCCCTGCTGAAAATCAAGATGAAACATTACACTTAATACCCAATCCGCTACACTGTATATATGCATGACCTCTTAGCTTGAAGAGACTCCAAGCTTTATGGGAATTGTTAACTTTTTGTGAGAGCAGAGAAGAGTTCAGAGGCAAATTCCTTTGTTCCCAAGTTTGCAAATGATTTCTTGTGTTTTAATTTCTCTGAATGATGTCATTCTTTGCACTTATTTTAAAAAAGGTTCTTTCTCCTTTCATTGTTAGCCTCATTGTTATTCTCTGTTAGAGCTCCCCTGAAAGTCATATGCAGAACAGATTTGTATTTCATCTTATGGTTTGCAATTGTCAGCCACGTATGCATTATTGCCCAGAGTGCATCCCGGAAATATATGGAGCACTTTCTTCACCAGTGGAGCAAGGCATGGATGATGATGATAATGACGATGATGATCATGTTCATCAATCATTAACCTTTTGTTTTGAATAGACATGAGAGACAGTAGTGATTTGTCTTTAAGCCCGATGTAGCGACAGATCTCAGGATGCAGCCATAGAGGTGCAGGGTGCATCTCTATGGCTGTGAGAGAGAGAGAGAGAGAGAGAGAGAGAGAGCTGGAAGGGGATAGAGAAAGTGAGACCCAGACACCATGATAAAGACTTTGTCATGATATCCGCAAATGGACTGTGACAATCGCTTGTCCTCCGCCGCATCTTTAAGGGGGCTCCATCGAGCGTTGCGGAGCAGTGTGGTGTGCCTGGCACAGCCAATCAGGCCGACGGCGGCGTGAGAAATCCCTCCGCAGGGAACCGCCTGGCACCAGCCAGACGCAGCGGACATTAACCTTCCTGTGCCTCCCCGCCCCACTAACGTCTCCACTCCACCACGCACCTGATGAACAGGGCTGGGGGCTGTCAGGGGGGAGGTGGTGTGTGTGTGTGTGTGTGTGCGCGCGTGTGTGTCGGGGTGGAGTGGGGAGGGGCATTGCCAACACTATACTAGCCACTCACAAAGTGCTCATTAAAAATCAGGGCGCCATTAGCGGAAGAGAGAAGACACAGAGACTGATATCACAGTATCGCAGTTTTGGTTGTAGGAAAACAGCTTTTTGTTTCTACTTCATTATTGGGAGGAAGAGAGAACAGGTCCATTTAGAGTTCTAAAAAAGGGTCTGAAACTGTGCATCAGCTACACAAGCATATAATCACATGGGGGGACTTGACACTTAAGGATAAAAAAGTGCTTATAGCGTTTGTGAAAATGGCAACAAGCTATTCCCACACAAGCAAGACTAATGGATTAACAAATGTTCAGTTGATGAGAATTCCCTGCGTGGGCTTTATATGAGGTATTTATCCTCAAGGCAGGGATAGAGAGAGACAGAGAGAGAAAGAGAAAGAGAGAGACAGAGAGATAGAAAGAGAGAGAAGAAGAGAGTGCAGTACAATGAAAAGACTCATCAAAAATACACCTGCCTTTAGGGGTTTAAACTCTGATAAATGACTCTGATCAAGCAGTGTAAAAATGGAGTAAAGAAAAAAAAAAGCTGATATCAGCCCACAGGTCCATTGTCTTTGTGAAATTTTCTATCAGTATTTATATATTAGGACAGCTAGAATTAAAGTGAAATAGGACATAATTTTGTCAACAAATCCTATGAAAATAACCCATCTCCCCAGGTGCCATCAGTCACTCAGGTGCCATAGGCCTGGTGGTAAATCCTAATCAATGGTAACGCCCCGCTGTGCTGCATCAGAAATGACTCTGGCGCCCCTCCCTTCCCGTCTCAGGGTAACGTGGTTAAATCGCCTCAGCTCCACCCCCACAGTAAGCACAAGCCAAGGATTTACTCTCTTTATTACCTCAGCGGAGCGTTTAATTTCCTGGGCATTTAGGTGTGTTAGCGCTACGCGCGGGCAGCGTGTCAGTGCCGGCAATCACTCAGGGTGATGCAGAGAGACAGTGACACGCGGCAGAGTGAGTCTTCAAGCAGGCAGACGCTGCATTCATGGCTCACTTTGGGCACAACAGAGGCAGGCTAACACATGCAGAGGAGGACTTGAGAGTGAATATTTGTAAATGAGAGAGAGTGTGTGTGTGTGAGAGAGGGAGAGAGAGAGAGAGAGAGAGAGAGAGAGAGAGAGAGAGAGAGAGAGAGAGACTGTATCTGTATGGTAATGTGTTCACATTGTGTACTGGTGTTCATTCCTGTTTCTTACCTTTTCATGAGTATGCATAAGGATGCACTAACTCACGCACACCATTGATTGCTACTAGAGACCCCTAAGGTCATAGGTCTCTATATTGGAATTGTCTCTAATCAAAATATCTTCCCTTCTGTGTTAGAGTGAATACAGCCACACAATTAATGTGTCTATAATTGTTGTTCGTCCACTCAGATGGTATACTGATTTCCCATTTATTGATCCATCTCAGGTCATCTCCAGGGAGCAGCTGACTATAAAATAGACTGCTTCAGGTCGACCTCTGTGAGAGTATCATGGTTAAGTCTTGATGCTGGGGAAGGTTGGAATGAGGAATATAGCCTATGGCGTAGTCTTTCTTTCTTCATTACAGAAGGCACCAGTTGCCAATGTGTCTTTGCATGCTTTTGCAGTGCTGTAAAAACAACTGCAGTTCTTACCTCGCAGTCTTGAGGGGAATTAAAAGTGTAAAACGATAGATCTTGAGATCTGTGCTATAGTACAGTAGAACATGTCAATAATTAATTTGTACAGTTAGTGGTGGATATTATTCGCTGGTTGTAAATATGGCCTCTAACATGCCTTAATGTAGTCTTTTAACATTACCATTTTGTGACCCATTCTGTTATGAGTAGAGACATTAAATATGTAATGACCTGAGTGCAAAGTGTATGAAATAGTGACTGTCTGTGGCCTGTCTGTCCGTTGGGCAATGAGCTGGCAGTTAAGAAGATCCATAAAACCACCCACTCTCACCAAACTGCCGTGTAGCAGCTCAACAAGAGCTGTAAAAATTAACATTCATAATCTTTTCTCACGTAACACAAAAGACTACTTTTCGTCCAAATGTGAGTATCTGCTGGTGGAACTCGGCAGAGACCTATGTCCACTGTCCACCTTTATCACCAACACCGTATTAACACCCGCCCCTCCCAACACACCATCACACAATCACACACACACACACACACACACACA
>JASCQY010000232.1:5104811-5115594 GCA_030264315.1 Sardinella tawilis
TGTCAATCACTCATTTGCATCCTGGGCAATACAGAAAATGGGCTTAAGGTGTAAAATACCGAACTATACCTTTAAAGATTTGGTTCCTTATGTCCCTCTCTCTCTCTCTCTTTTTTTTCTTGTTGTTGTTATTGTCTTTCTTGCTCATAGATGGTGCTGCCCTGGACGGTGATGACCCTGAGCATATCCAGTGGGTATTTGAAAAGTCTTTGGAAAGGGCAGCTGAATACAGCATCACTGGAGTGACCTATAGACTCACTCAAGGTGAGTACTATGTGACCCTCTTCATTCACTATAAAATGTACTTTTTTTTTTTTTACTTGATTTAGCTCCACAGAGCCATGGCATAGAAAACTGGTAAAAAGTATATAGGAAAAAATAAAATATGATTAAACTCAAAACGTAACATTAAAATTCAAATACTCTGGTTCAATAATTATGAATTGAAGTAGTCATTGGCTAGGTGTCTTGATGTGCATTTTGTTGATTCATAGACTTGATAATACATTGCAGGAGTGGCCTATGGTTAAAACTGAAATATTGGAATGTCTGATATCAAGATTCGCTTGTAAATAAATATTCATATTTAGGTGTTGTGAAGAGGATCATCCCTGCTGTAGCTTCTACAAATGCTGTTATTGCTGGTATGCTCACAGTTAAACAGATAAACAGTGACAATTACTGTGGAATTGTATTGTATTGACATTCATTTTTACAAAGTAACATGTACATTTATTGAAACTGAGAAAAATGTTATTTTTTTCTCTTTCTTTCTCAGCATCTTGTGCAACAGAAGTGTTCAAAATTGCTTCAAGGTGGGTTTCCCCTTTGTGATGTTTTCCACCGTACAGTACAGGATAGGTGATGTGTGAGCTTATGTGCTGTTTGATCATACTTATTATCCTTACCTGGACAGTGCCTACATTCCTCTGAACAATTATTTGGTGTTTAACGATGTAGACGGACTGTACACCTACACCTTTGAGGCAGAACGGAGGGTCAGTCCATCTCATTGTTCTTCTTCTCTTAAGCCCCGTAGCCAGTACTTTAGTTTTCTGTGATCATATATGTTGGCCCGTTGTAGTCACTGCATAATTCCGGGTTTTATATTCTCCAGGAGAACTGTTCAGCCTGCAGCCAGGTACCTCAGGACTTGCAGTTTCCTTCCTCTGCTAGACTGCAGGAAGTCCTGGACTACCTGACAGAAAGTGCCTCACTGTAAGTCCTCGGGAACAGTCGCCATACAGCTTTACTCACACCACAGTCATAATCAGAAAAAACAATATCTCAATTTCTGCGACTCGTGAGCCTACAGAGAATGCTTCAGTGTCATCCCATTATGTGACCAAGCAATGTTTGCTAAAGAGAGAAATGTTTTATATTTAAAATTGATTTACATTGAACTGAGCATGCCTTGGTTTTGTTATCCCCATTTTTACTCACAGACAAATGAAATCTCCTGCAATCACAGCAACACTTGAGGGGAAGAACAAGACACTTTACTTACAGGTAAAACACATGTTTTATTGCCTCTTGTGTAACGACCCATTACAAAGGTGTTTCTGTTATGCTACAAAGACTATGCACACCATCTTGTTTCGCTGACATCCCGTGCAAGACTTGTGAGATCTAAATATGTGAGATCTAAAGTAATCTGAGAGATCTTTGTTTCTCCTTAAGACGGTTGCGTCTATCGAAGAGAGAACACGTCCAAACCTCAGCAAAACTCTGAAAGGTGAGAAAATATTTCATTTATGCCTGATATGCCACACATTCAAATTAATTTGGGTATATAATGGTGATGACTGGCTTTTTTCTGATTATTCTAGAGCTTGGGTTATCAGATGGACAGGAACTGGCCGTAGCTGACGTGACGTCTCCACAGACTGTGCTCTTCAAACTGCACCTCACCTCATAGGATAAAGTGGCCATTCATACATTTGATGATGAATTTAATGTATAGCCTCTTTAAATTGCATCGTGGAACAGACAAGGACAAGAAATATTAAACACATGGTAATGGTATGTTTGAATGCAATTATGTAAATGAGTCCATTTCTTAAATGTGTCTTTGATAGGAGTCTATTGCGCTGGTATGGATTATTGCACATCTCATTGGAAACCACATTGAACCTGTGAGTTGTATGTTTATTAAAAAAAAAAAAAAAAGAGTGTGAGTGATGCAGTGGTCTCTTTTTATAATGCACTGCACCCTCTGCAATGATATGGCACAGGAGAATTTCTTTGTGTTTGTACGTTTTTTTGTTGTTGTTGTGTTCTGTACAAGACATATTTATTGTAAATGTTTGAGTGACATCCCTTGTGCTTCTGTATGGACAATGAACAGAAGGAAGCTTCACATTTGTAGGAATTAAAGTGATCTTTTGAAATACTGTTGTTTTTCCTTTTTCAGCATTGTTTAGTTAAAGTCAATAGGTTCGCATAGCCATTTATGTAATTCATTTTGGCCCTCACAATGTCATAGTGTAAGGACTTTGGTGTAAGTGGGTCATCCACATCTCTGACTTCTCCTGACGTCAGATGGAGACTCGGTTGATGCTACGTGGAAAGGAAGTAGAAGCGAGCTTCAGCGGTGGGAGGAAAAGTATCAAAACAAACGATGTAGCTAGTTGTTGAAGAACCAAAGGTAACTCGATAACGCGAGTGCGGTCATGTCATGATACACATATTAATCCATCATCTTGAACAGCAAGTGTTACCAAACGCTTTGCACCTAACATTACATGATGGAGTATTTTTGATAGTGATCGCGGTATGTGGTCTTCCATGGATAGTTAGCTAGCTAGCTATCGATAGATGACTAGCAACTGGCAGTCAGATAGAGGCGCAGCTAGCCGGTTAGTACAAGGTTAGCAAATCGTGTAATGTGATTTTGCCATCGACACGACAATTGAATATTTGACCATTTTGTTGTTAACCGCTTATTGCGGCCTTACCTGAACTGTCCGATGAAAGCCCAGTAAGCTAGCGAACAAGCTCTCATCATGAGTTGGTTTAACGCGTCGCAGCTGTCTAGCTTTGCTAAACAGGCTCTGACAACTGCCCAGAAGTCAATCGATCGTGTTTTGGACATCAAAGAGGACGATCCATGGGGTGATACTGTTGTTCCCACGTACGATGGTAAGTTTGGTATGATAATTGAATTTTAATGTTGGTGTTTTACTCGTCATCATTCGTGGCAGCTAGCTGTCCTAGCTAGTGGGCCAGGCTAACTGGTTTTAAATAGCCTGTAGTATTGTAGTCTTGCACCTGTTCTTTGACAGCATTAAGATTGAGTTTTTATTTTTGAAGTTTGTGTCAAAATTGCATCACTGTGTTTTTAGAAGCAGACTTAAGCTGATATGGTGAGGGCCTTGGAGTGCAGTTTTGGATTACTCATTAATTTCTGAAGAGACTTCCTGGAGTGATGTGGTCTATTGACCCGGATAGTGCACTCACAAACTTGACTCCTTGGCTTTTATTCGGGGTTGTTTTTCATTTCAGATTTACCTGGCAAGCCTGCTTCAACTGGAGGATGGGGGATGAATCAGTGGGACACCCCTGTTGAGGAATGCTCTAAGACTACCCCGCCCTCCTCTGAAGCCATTACGACCCCAGTGACTCGCACAGTGGTGGATGAGACAGAGAATTTCTTCAGTGCCTTTCTCCCCCCAGGAGATCTACCGACCGCCAAGAGCACGAAGGTGGTGTCCGTCCCTCCGACCAAGTCAACTCGAGGAGGGCCGCAGGAGAAGAAGGCAAAGAAAGAGGCTGTGGTCGCTGACGATGTGGACTCTCCACAGCAAAGCAAGGCAGCCGAAGAAGAGCTGGAGTGCATGGATGATGTGGATATGGACATGGATTTGGACAATGAAGAGATTCATTCCGAGCCTGAAAATTCGGCAGCTGGCCATGATGTGGTTTTGCTGGAACTGGAACCTGCCGTCTCTGTCGCATTGACTGTGCCAGAACAAACATCTACCAGTGCAAACCAGACTGCGTCTGACGCCACAGTAATGGCATCTAGCGAAGCGGTCCCAGACAAGCCTCAGAGCAGCTCAGCAGAGTCTGAGCTGGGTGTGGATCGTCTAGAGTCACCCAGAGCTGCGGAGCCCAAGAGCCCTTCCAAAGCAGCCCTGGCACCTCCTAAAGAGATCATTCTGGAATCCAAAGACGCCAAGGGGGAGGACAGGCAGAGCGACACCCCATCGCCGCCTGTCAGCGCCTTCTCCTCGGGCACGTCCACCACCAGTGACATCGAGGTGCTGGACCATGAGAGCGTTCTGAGTGAGAGCTCGGCCAGCTCGCGGCAGGAGACGGCGGAGGCCAAGGCAGGCCTGCACCTTATGCAGGGGTCCTTCCAGCTGCTCAGCGCCTCGGCCTGTGCCGACTTCCCGCGCCTCGGGGACGACTACCCCAAGCTGACCGAGAGCTGCGGCTCGTCGTCCGACGCTTTTGAGCGTATTGACTCTTTCAGCGTGCAGTCGCTGGACAGCCGTAGCGTAAGCGAGGTCAATTCTGATGACGAGATCCCTGGCGGGCGCACGCTGGCCTCGGTCACCTCTGCTTCCTCGCACGCGGCCCTCCTTGTTCCGGTTCAGAAGAAAGAGGAGGGCGAGGAAAGCGAGGAGGGAGAGGATCGCAGACATGACGAAACGATGACAGAGCAGTCTCTGGATGATGGGGAGCTGGAGATGGAGAGCGAGATGGAGGAGAGTGGCCGCAGTGCCACACCAGTGAACTGCGAGCTGCCTGAGGAGGAGCCGGAGTCCGACGTCACGCTGTCTGGCCTGAGCGCGGACACCAGTGAACCCCGAACGCCACCCATCACGGAGGAAATGAGAGGGGCCTCTACCTCTCAGTTTCTGGAGCTGCAGAAGGTGGGGGGAGACTCACATTTTGAAGACTAAAATGAACATTCTCTATTGTCATATTCATATATTTATATATTTTCATGTATATTCATTTTCTCATAAGGTTTCCTAAGTAGAATTGTACACTTTCTGGTGAGGAGGACTGAAATATGTGTTGTTATGAAGTTGAAGTCATTGAAGTCTGATGTTTTCAGGTCATTGACGAGCTCACAAGCAAACTTGAAACTAGGGAGACACAGCTGCTATCAGTCAGTAAAGACAAAGCCAGACTGGAAGAGCAGTGTGACAACCTTAAAGAGTAAGTACAAAACGGGTTGAAAAACAGTTACTTTGTCCCAAAATAGTTTTGACAAAATAAGTTATTATATCTGGAGCATTTATTATACTGTACAGATAGAAGTAGATTCCTCATTAGATTGCCCTTCTACTTTCTGATTGGCATTATTTATTGTCTTCCACAGCGAGATGATCAGCTTACGGGAGGAAACTACAACTGTCCAGTCTCTTAAAGATGAATTCACACAGCGCATTGCTGAAGCGGAGAGGAAAGCCCAGTTGGCCTGTAAAGAGAGAGACATTGCCAAGAAGGTATTCATTAATCATAGGTTGATGATCAACCAATAAGCAAAGCGTTATTTATGCTTATTGACATTAGACCCTAGTCTTTGCACTGTAGCAGACTTTTTTTGTGCATGTTTCTGCTATAGGAAATCAAGGGTTTAAGAGAGGACCTAGCCACCAGGTTCAACTCCAATGAGACCCTCGAGCTGATCAGAGATAAGGAAGAACAGATCAGAGGCCTTCTGGAGGAAGGTAAGGTTTCCCTCACCTGTGGTTCGCTTAAAGGCTTTTTTTCTCAGTTGTTAACACATTGCAGTTGGGCAGCAAAGGGTGAAAGATTCCATAATCGTTTTTAGGTGAGAAGTTATCCAAGCAGCAGCTGCAGCATTCCAACATAATCAAGAAGCTGCGTGTGAAAGAGAAGGACAGCGACACAAGAATCGTCAAACAGACCAAGCAACTCAAGGAGCAGGAAGAGGAACTCAAACACCTACAACAGGTCAGTGATGAAGTTGGTCAGAGTTTCTAGGTTTGGAGTGTTAAAGCCAAATGCTCTGCCAAGCCCAAAACCGAATGCTCTTTAACCTTAAAGGATTTATCTGGAGTGAATCAACACGTAGCCCTGTTGTTTCACATTGGTAAGTGCTGTCAATAGGTATCACAATGACAGATTTTCATGCACAGTAGACCAAATGGCGTGACAAACACTAAATAATGAGGGCATGTTAGTTTAATTTTGACATGCCCCTATCTGTTAGTGGTCAGTTTGTGAACTATGTTATACCTTCTGCTGTCGTTGTTATACCTATCGACAGCTCTCGACAACCTCAGACAACAGGGCTACGGGTTGATTCACTCCGGATAATTCCTTTAATACACAAGAAAAAAAACAACAATGTTGTTATCTAAAACAGACAGGTTCTGCTCAGCATGGGCACTGAAACTCTGAGCTTGTTGAGCCATGTGATTTTAGAACTTGGCTGCGTGTTTGCAGGTTCTGGATGGGAAAGAAGAGTTGGAGAAGCAGCACAGAGAAAACATCAAGAAGCTGAACGTGGTGGTGGATCGGCAGGAGCGCGAATCGACCAAATTACAGAGTGAGCTCGAGGAGTTCTTGGAGAAGAACCGCAGTCTGCAGGCTGCTCTGGACAACTCCTACAAGTAAGATGAGAATGGAATTGTAATGTAATACAAAGCACTGCACAATAGTACTTACACTTACACTTTACTTTTAGTCAAATTGTTAGTCATCTGCTACGGTCCTTAGTTCTTTCTCATGAGCTGGTTGTCCTTCACACTACTGTATCGGGATAATCCATGGCGATCATCTATATCAATGCACGTTTGCTTTTGTTGGTTGACTTCCTCTTCTAAGACGAACTTGATTTGTTCATCTGCTCATGATGCACATCCTCCATTTTCACCTCTGTGCTTGTGCAGGGAGCTTGCGGAGTTGCACAAGGCCAATGCCAGCAAGGACAGCGTGGCCCAGGAGCTGGCCCTGAGCCAGCAGGTGCAGGCCAAAGAGGAGCTGGAACAGGCCCTGGAGCGGGCCACAGAGGAGGGTCGCATGCAGCAGGAGGCTCTGGCCAACCAGGTGGGTGTATTTCTGCTGCTGTTACAGTATATTTAGTGGCTAGTGCTGGTGCTGCTATTATATTTAGTGGCTAGTGACTGATTCTCATAGTGCTTTTGTTTCATCCCCCCACCCCACCCCACCCCTCCCCACCCTTTATAGGTTGCAGATCTGCGTCTGGCGCTGCAGAGGGCTGAGCAGCAGCAGGCCCGGAAGGAGGACTACCTCAGGGAAGAGATCAGTGAACTGCAGCAGGTTAGTGCAAGACTGTGCAAGACTGACATATGTAGCAAAAGTACTGCGCTGCTGTAATGTGGAAAGAGCCATTAAGCTGCCACCATGACACCTAAGAGACGTGTTCACTTTGAAAGTCTCAGTCTTTGATAGTACAGTTGGTCGACTGTTCTAGAGATCAACTTTATCGGTCACCTTTGTTTTTTATTTGAAAACTCACAAAAGACGTAGTACTATCATGTAAGCAAAGAGAAGCACTCTCCGAATGCATCCATATCCTTGAACATTATTGGTGTTCTTGATGTCGAATGTCATTGATTTTATTCTTTTTTCTGGCTGAGGTGGTGTTGCGGTGATGATGATGTGGACATGACTGGTACCGAAATGCCTGTGCTATTTGAATGGCTGTCTGCTATCTCTTGTGGTTACTGAAGTGCGCCAGATCACTCATGGGTGTTTGTGGTGACTCTTTGCAGAGACTGCAGGCAGCGGAGACCAGGAACCAGGAGCTGAGTCAGAGTGTCACCTCCGCCACACGGCCCCTCCTACGCCAGATTGAGAACCTTCAGGCCACACTGGGGGGCCAAACGGCATCATGGGAGAAGCTGGAGAAGAGCATCTCTGACAGGCTGGGTACGAGAATGTTTGTTTGGGTTTTTTTTTTCCTTGATAGGCTGGGAAAGAATGTCATTTTTTTGTTGTTTGTTAATGTGGAAACCACCCCATACTTACTCATTAAAATGCAGTATTTTTTAAAATCCTTTGTTTACACTACAGAGTGTATAAAATAAATAGGGCCTGGAGTTTTCCAAAAAATGAGTGATCCAGATTCTGAAATGTCATGTGTGAATGTTAGACGCCATTTTTTTTCTTTCTTTAAACTATCAAAATTGTATATTTTCTCTTGTTTGGGAGATGGTTGTCTCAAACTCTTGCCTCTGCTTTCCACATTTCAATGTACCTCTGTTTCTTTTACCCAACATACCCTTTATCCTGGTCATATACCCTGTAGACCAAAGCAGTGTCAATGCTTCCAATGCACACAGATTTATTCTGTGCCGATAACAAATATTTTGGAGATGGGAAATTCTCGTATTCTGTTTATTACTCTGCACTCAAAACTGTCTGGATCAATGGCAGATTTTTTGTTGTTGGTCAGAATCACTTTGTTGTGCTGATCTGGTATAGGATAATCTGATGTACGATACCATATTTAGTATACTTACTTAGCATACCGTATTTCTCTCTTTGGCTGTACAGTGGACACACAGGCACAGCTCGCCATTGCAGTGGAGAAAGAACGTGCTGCGACCGACGAGCTGCATGGGTTCAAGGCTCAAGTGGCCTCACTGGAATCCCAAAATTCCCACCTGCGTCAGGAGAAGGGTCGTTTGCAGGGCCTTCTGGAAGCCGAGAAGACGCGGCGAGAAAAGTTGGAGGATGACATCAGCAGGTAAGGCGGAAGCCCACCTGAAGGCTGTAGTATAATTAAAGGGTTCTTTAATGACCTTTACCTGTAAGTTACCAAATAGTTGCCCTCTGTGTTTACCTAAAGTTAAAAAGCAGCCATTTGTATTGCTAAGTGTACACTGGTGCATATCCAGTGATGCAGAGTAACAGGTTCTCTGCCAGGCCGTGAGAGACCGGCGTGAGAATGCACATGTGTACTGTTTGGGTGTGTGTATTTATTTGCATGTCTGTGTGCCATGATCAGTATTTGCTTAGAGTGTTTGTGTGTGTGTGTTTGTGTGTGTGTGTGTGTATAAATGTGTGTGTGTATTTGTTGGGTATGGTGCACTTATGCATTGGTCTCCTTGTTCAGGGAGCACGTGGAGTTAGAGAATCTGAGGGGGGAGCACACGCGGGCTGTGGAAGAGGCCAAGAAGGAGAAGGTAGGCTCAATTACAAGCTGATTGCTAAACCTCATTGCCTGCCCTCTCAGTGGCCTCCTCAGGTCCAATAGACGCTGTCAAATCAGCTAGTTTTCATTAACATTTGTTAGCTTCTCTCTTTCTCTGTCTGAGCTAGCATGCAGTAACTGGGAAAAAGTAGTGGATATCGGCCCTGTAACATCTTTTAATTCACCTCTTTCTCCCTCAAATCTCAGTATATCAACAAGTCTGCCTGACTGTCTTTCTTGCCTGCTGGCAACTGACAGCAGGCAAGCAGACAGCAGTGTACAAATATTCTTAATTTCTCACCTTATATTATTTTTTTCCATCACCTGATAAAGTTGTGTGTGTCTTTAGATAGATAGATAGATTAATTATTTGCCTCACTCTCTCCTAGCTCCTAATGACCAATCAGTTGGAGATGGAGAAGATGAAGGTTGAGCAGGAGAAGAAGAAATGCTACCTTGCACAAGAGGCCCTCAAAGAGAAGGTCAGTCCTACCTGTGTGTTTTTTACCTAATGTTCCCTGGTGGTGTTTTTCCTCTTGGGATTTTGAGCCAGTGCCCATGCTGAACAGTGTTTGCCTGTTTCATGAATGGGAAATTTGCCAGACCCTCTGTAAATATTATGGAAACACGTTGTGTGACTTCAGTCTATTCTGAATGAAGATACACTAGCAACAGAAAATGGCTCGGCTTGTTATTTTAAACGAATCGACAGTATATGATATCAAATTTAGAAACTCAAAATGTCTGTGCGTTGCAGGGCATGTGTATATTTCCCATAAGGAATAAAGAAAGGTCATTCAAATGCAGTTTGTCTCTTTGACTATCCACAGCCTGTCTGAACTTGTGTTGTGTTGTTGTGTATTGGCTTGTGCCTGTCAGGAGAGGAAGGCCACAGTGTTGTCTGTGAGTGAACCCCCGGCCTCCTCCACCCCCTCACTGTCCCGCTCCAGCTCCATCAGTGGGACAGACCACACCGGGCTTCACTCCTCTTTCCTGGCTCAGGTACAGTGCTGTGCTCTCACTCACTCACTCACACTTGTGTTGTTGTTTGTTGTTTGTTGTTGTTGTTGTTGTTTTGTTTTTTGTTGTTAATGTTGTTGTTGTTGATGTTGTTTTTTGAGCTGTGAAACAGGCTCAGCTTTGTGTACTCCCTTTGAGAGAATTTGAATATGTAAAGTGTCATTGCCACAAACTACTGATGCAAGTCATAAAACACAAATACCACATGCAGACAAATGCAGGTGCTGGGTGGAGTGAAAAGAAGCAAATGTGATGCACACACTACTCAGTTAGCGGTATCGGCTAGTTCTCGAATTCAGTCTACGTTGTACCTACTGCTGTCGTTCTGATACCTATCGGCAGCACTCGGCAGCCTCAGACAACCGGGCTTCGGTTTGATTCACTCCAGATAACTCCTTTAAAGCAAAATTCTGATTGTCATAATGCAGAATATTGCTGTGTACATGAGCAAAACTGCATACAGTACATCAAGTTTTTAATCAGATTTTTTCAAATACAAATCAGTAAGATGGCAATATTTACTTGACATTTCTCAATTGTAGTTAAAGGGATTCTCCGGAGTGAATCAAACCGAAGCCCTGTTGTCTGGGGCTGCCGTGAGCTGTCGATAGGTATCAG
>JASCQY010000232.1:5120588-5133641 GCA_030264315.1 Sardinella tawilis
AATTTCTGCTTTTTTCTTCATGTTTTGATTTAAAATATAATGTGCAGTGTTCCCAATGCATGGAAATAAAAACTATTCTAAGGATTTTGGGCTTTACTCAATTTTTTAAGCAGACTGCTATTATTTTGAACACAACTGTATGTGGTCACCCTGAGTTTTTGCTATGGTGCTCAGTGAATTTTGAGAAGCTTGACTTGTGCTTTGACACGCCTCCAGCCTTGCCCTCCTGGCCCGATCCTCACATGGGCAGACCTTATTATGCCAGCTCGCTGGCACAGGCTTTGTTCAGGTGAGCTGAGGGATGAGAACTTAAAGTAATACTCTCCCTAATGAGCTGCCGTCCTCTTCTCCTCCTCCTCCTCCTCCTCCTCTTTCCCTCCTCCCTCTCTCTCTTCTCATCTCCCCCTCTCCACCTCCAAGGGCCAGCTCAGTCTCAGCAGCTCAGGAACTCTTCTGGAAGCAGGCCGACTTTGGCTATGTGAGGGACCGTCGGAATGAGCTGAAGACGCTCTGCAAGCCCTCAAATCCAGTAAGATTTTTCGCTCATTTCCTGGAGTCCTCCCAGTTATGATGAGAATACTCTCTGGAAATAGCACATAAGCATACATGATTTTAATTATGCTTTGATGTATTAACACAACTTACAAAAATAACTTCAGCAAAAATGACAATAAGCCTACAAAAAGACTTATTAGGTTCTCTTTTTTTGGACCATAGCAGTTTTCTTTTCTCTCCACAAGGGGGACTCTTCTCTGAAGTGTGCCAATCACATGCGTTTCTGCCGTGTGACCAACCTGTTCGTGGACCTGAGGAATGCACGGAGGGGTCACGAGAGGTCAGTGTCTGATGTTTTGTGTGCGTCTCACATGTGTGAGGCCAGAGGAAGTGTCTGACTGGACACAAGGGTGTGTTTCCTGTGCCACAGCTGTGCTGTGATGGGCCGTTTCCACTAAGGACACAGTCTTCCTCCCTCTCCACCCCCCCCCCCCCTTCTCTCTCTCTACAGGTACAAGGAAGATTTCTTACAGAGAGGGGAGATAGGGGGGCACTGTCGGCTCAAGAGTAAGGCGTTGGCTGCAGAGGGGCAGCATAAGAGCCCTCTCCAGTCCTGGTGAGGGATCCTGACTTAACTAGATGTTCACTATTGAGTTTATCTTTAAATGTTGCATTACAAGAGTGTGTAGAATGTTATGGGGTATTGTAGCCCCAGTGTTCTGTTCTCTTTGTCTCTGTCTCTGTGATTGTGCTAATTGAATTAATCTAGGATTATAAGTCTTGCATGTTAAGCATGGTCTGTATGTCAGTTACAATGAATAACACAAAGAAATAACTTGGACTGCATGGGCCATGCTATTATGTAGTTATGAAGTAGGCATGTCAAAATTGCAACTAGAGTCGACCCAGTAAGCGTTTCTCAAGCCAGGGCATAAGACAGACTGACTGACAGTCTGGTCAGAAATGACTATATTTGGTAAAATCTTAGCAATACTTTCAATAGCTTCAGTTTGTGAGAGTATTATCTTTGTTTTTAACAACAGTAATCTAGTCTTACTTGGGTATTCAGACTACTCCATTTTACTCAAATAAGCTGTTATAGCAACTTTATGCATTAGTTATATATCCAGTTTTGGTGTGTTGCTTTTATTACAGCGTAATTGATGAATTTCATTGTGCTAAATTGCCTACCTGTGAGGTTGTAATATCATGACTGTAATATCATGAATATGGCATTCCTTCCTGTTAAATATTGTTGTTGTCTTGTTAAAGGTTTGCAGAATTAGAGGCTTACACAGAACTGGACTTCCATCCACTCGATGATGGCCACTGTGATGTTGTCATCGAGAAGCCTACAGTATTTATGAAACTTGATGCAGGTGAGGATCATTTTGTACCAACCATGATCTCAGATGGATCTGCAACTTGTGTCAACCAAATCTCACCATCTATAATTGTCTAATCTTCGTCTTCCTCAGGGGTGAACATGTACCATCATTTCTGCGACTTTGTCAACCTGTACATCTCCCAGCACCTCAACAACTCCTTCAGCCGTGACATCAACATTGTTATGTGGGACACTGTAAGTAAAGGCCTGTGCTAGATGACCGTATGACCGTATCGAAAGAGCAAAGCCCTTATATAGGCATGTGAAGGCAGCTTATTATGCCTGTGTGATGCAAGGAGAATAGAAGGCCTCTAATTAAGTGTGAAGTTTGCAACCAGGGAAATAAAAGCTCATTGTTGTCCAGGTTTTTTTGTCAGAGATGGCTGCTATTGTCCCACCGCAGAAGCAGATGACATTGAGCTTGCAACATATTCAGCAGAGCACTGCAGCCAAAAAAGAGACCATTTTCAGAGAACTTCTCAGACTTTGACTAGACTTTGACTTGTACATTCTCATACTGGAGGTGACTACAAGTCCTGCAGCTGCTCGAAAGATCAAGAGGAAACAGCGGGCATAAACACAAATGATTTATGGGACACCGTATCCTGTCCCACTCATTGTTCCCTCAGCTGCTTCTGAAGAAAAAGGAAAAGAGAGAGAAGGAGGGAGGTAGGGAGGAATGCTAAAATAGGGAAATGGAGGAAACTTTTCCTTGAAAACAGAGCACCTAGGTATGTCTAATAACAGCTACTAATAGTGAAAAAAAATCCTACTGATTTTACCTGTCATTAGCATCAGAATTAGCATTTAGCATTAATTAGCATATGAATGCAGTCGGCTGTAGCTACACGTACAAAATAGAGGCACTCGTTATTGTCTCTGCGTATTCTGTGACAGTCCTTTGTGTCTTATCGCTCTGCGACAGAGTTTCTATGGCTACGGAGATCTCTTTGAGGAAACATGGAGGGCCTTCTCGGATTACGACATCATTCATTTGAAAACCTTTGATTCAAAAAGGGTGAGGTTTGCTCAAATTGCTCCTTATAATTACTGTATTTTTCTCTGAGATAAAACTCAACGTTTGAACGTTTGAACACTTCAACAGGTGTGTTTTCGAGACGCATTCTTCTCTCTACTCCCGAGAATGAGATACGGCCTCTTCTACAACACTCCATTGGTGAGCGGCTGAGATGGCGCAGAGAATCGTAAATAGGTTACCTGGTGAAATTAAGTGGAAAATTGTTTAACTTGAACACCAGCCAAGGAGAAGGGGACCAGGCGTGTTCCAGGCGCTCCTCATCACTTTAAATTCCAAAACTCCTCCTCAAAGCCGAGCAGACGCTCTGTGGGCTGTTTGAAATTGATGCTGCCCATATTTATGGGCTCTCTCGCTTTCCTTTTTTGGTCATTTGGCCATGTTTTATTCATCAGCGCCTTACGCAATATCAAAATATTGGTCCGTTTGATTTGATTTTTGAAGAGCAGATGAGGCCAGAAGGCAAACCTCCGCCTTGAAACGTGAAATATGGATGTTACCTTGATGGAGTATATCTGGCTGTGTAATGTGTCCCCGCGTTGGCCTTATCATATTTATATTCATGATTACATGATTACTTTGCGCTGACCTGCAGGTGTAAATTACTTCTTCTAATGTGTGTGTGCGTGTGTGTATGTGTGTGTGTGTGTGTGCGTGTGTGTGTGTGTGTGTGTGTCATGAGAGATCGTCACAGAGATAAAACTGATAGATGTGTGGGGCCTGTTTCCGATAGATCTCGGACTGCCACAGTGAGGAGGGGATGTTTCGGGCGTTCTCCCAGCACGTCCTTCATCGCCTCAGCATTCCACAGGAAGCCCCCTCGGTACGGAATACTCCATTGCACCTTTCACCAATGCAAAGATGCAGCCCAACATACACACATCAAGCACACACACACAGACACATACAGACACACACACACTCACACAGACACACACACACACACACACACACACACACACACACAGACCTTTTTTCCATTTTATATCAGATTTGTGACGCAATGCAGATACATGTTCCGCCCTAGCAAACAGTGATGGTGATTAAAGACAGATTGCACCTGCCCCCTCACCTCCTCAGGTTAGAGAACGTTAGCTGCTCTCCACCAGAATGGACTGCCTATCTGGCCTTGATCTCAGTCTGTGATGGCTCCTGTCACAGATCAGATTTACGTCCAATCGCTGAGGGCCCTATCTGTTATCAGTACGGCTTCTTGTTCATATTCACCGCGAGATCGCCAGCTTCGCTCAGGCTACTGTAGCATGTAATGGCACAGACCTCATAGGATGGTGTTCTGTGGCATGCAGTGAGAGGAATTGTTCCATTCTTTTCATAGATGTGGCCATAAATTGAATGGATTTTAATATTTCATTATGCAGCTCAGTAGAGTGATTAGTGGTGAGACAAATGTCCACTAGATGGTGCTACTGCATAATTCATTTCTCTACATGTGCCATTGTTTCAGCGGTGGCACTACGTCCTAATGAGAGCATTTGATCATGAGATTTTAAAAAATACAACCTCAATATCAGCCCAAGACATCCACCCATTGTAGAATTATGGTTTGGAAGAATGATCAGTTTTCTCTGTCCCGTTACTGTGTTTCTGAAATGGCCGCTGTAAAATTCATACGTCTGACACGTGTTCCCAGCTGCCTGGAGCCTTGCGGTCTTGGCCCAGTTATGTGAGCTCGTAGGTGTGTGTATGTGTTCTAGGATGGACGGGTTCGCGTCACACTTTTGGCCCGCACCACAGAGTACCGTCGGATCCTAAACCAGCAGGAGGTAAGCACTAGTGCCGTCGCCTAGACTCCTCTCTTCTTCTTCTTCTTCTTCTTCTTCTTCTTCTTCCTCCTCCTCCTCTTCTTGTTCTGCCCTATCCCTCTGATTTATCGCTCGCTTCTCTTAACTGGCCGTTTAAATCTTACTCGCGCCCAACTCCTCGGAGGTAAAAAGGGCTCTGATTTATACGGCCAGTGTCCACGCCAGTGTGTGTGTTCATTAATCACTCCACGCCCCCCCTACTGTTCACAGCTTATAAACGCCCTGAAGACCGTGTCTTGGTTTGAGGTCAGGATTGTGGATTACAAATACAAGTAAGTCAATTAGCTTCCTTTTTTTTTTTTGGTTGTGTTCTGTGTTATGGTGCGATGGCACAGCTTGTGTTGGGGATAGGGGGAGAGAGAGAGATAGAGTGAGTGAGAGAGAGAGAGAGACAGAGAGAGAAAGACAGACATGGAGGCGGGGGGCTAACTGTTTGATTAAGTATAATGTTTGTCAGGTGGATTAGTGCGTGGTGGGAGGGACGTTACTAATATTTATTGGGGATGTGTGTGTGTGTGTGTGTGTGTGTGTGTTATAGAGAAATGCCTTTCCTGGAGCAGGTCAGGATAACGCACAACTCGGACATCTTCATCGGAATGCATGGCGCCGGCCTCACTCACCTGCTCTTCCTGCCAGACTGGGCAGTCATCTTTGAGCTGTACGTACATCTGACATACACACACACACACACACACACACACACACACACACACACACACACCACAACCTTGCCTTATCTGTTCATGAGCTCGTTTCTGCCTGTCTGTCTCCGTGCCTGTCTGTCTCTGCTTTTCGTCGGTGTCTGCCAGGCTGTCTCTTTCCCTCACACTAGGTGCATCTGTTTTGGAGGTCTTGCCAGCTGTCCACATTAGACAGTTTTTCCAATTGACCCCATTTATATCTCTCTGTCCGGTCTTGTCTTCATCTTCCTCCACTATTTATGAGCCTGTCAGCAGTGCTCGCGTGTTTTGTCCCGGGCTGTGTGTGTGTGTGTGTGAGTGTGTGTGTGTGTGTGTGAGACAGCTGTCTGTTCTTTGTCAGCCCTGCTCAGCTATGCAGTTGACATCCCTGTGCTTCTGAATGCAGGCGATACTATCTGTAGGGATGTGTGTCTGTGTGTATGTGTGTCTGTGTGTGAGAATCTCTTGGATTTGTGCCACTTTGTGTGTGTGTGTCTGTGTGTGTGTGTGTGTGTGTGTGTGTGTGTGTGTGTGTGTGTGTGTGTGTGTGAGTGAGAGCTTCTCTGTGCTGGTGAGCCCCAGTCTGGCTCAGCTCACTGTGTGTGTGTGTGTGTGTGTGTGTGTACGCTGTGACAGTGAAGTAGTGCGTAATTAAGAAGGCATTCATCAGGCCAGGACCGCTCAGGCCTGGGAGCCTCTGGCCCTCGCACTGGCCGTGGAGATTAAGTGTCTGTCCCTGTTTTCCACAGATATAACTGTCAGGACGAAAGCTGCTATCGAGATCTGGCACGGCTGCGGGGGGTTCGTTACGTGACTTGGCAGAAAAGGGACAAAGTGGTCCCGCAGGATAAGGTAAGGGAAGGGTGTTGGGGGATGGGTGGTGGGGTGGTAGGGCTGCTGTCAGCTCTGCTGCTGCCGTCGCCTCTTGCCTGGTAGTGGCTTTGGTCGAGCTGCCCGCTCCCAACGCCTCCACACTGCCGATCTGACATCTCCCTCGCCCTGTAGATTGAGAAAGATTGATCTCTACACACCCAGCCCTCATCCCAAGTCATGCACCCTATTTATGGCAGGACCACAGACACACACACACACACACACACACACACACACACCTCCATCCTCTTCTATTATCAGATTTACTTCTGGCTTAATTTACCCAGGTTTGCCACTTAACCACTTACTTAGCATACCCCCCTCTCATCACTATCACTCATGATGCCACGGTGTTTGGCGGAGTTATGTTACTAGCCCTCCATCATAATTTTGGAAGAAAAGAAGAGCTATAGAGAGATTAGTAACTAAACCAACTGTGTTCTGGTATAGCAGTGTGACGAAGCAATGTGATTTTTTTGACACAGTTAAATTTTTTGTTATACTTCTATTTTCACTTAAATGTACTTATATTTAATTTATTAGCCAAATATCTGTTTTTAATGTGGTGTTTGCATTGTACATTGTACTCTAAATAAAAGCATGTGCAATAATCTATAAATATGTACAGTATAAACATAACTTTTTGAACTGTCTTCTTCCTCCCCTCACAGGGTCACCACCCCACGCTGGGCGAGCACCCCAAGTTCACCAACTATTCCTTTGACGTGGAGGAGTTCATGCGGCTGGTGCTGCAGGCCGCCGACCATGTGCGTGGACACTGGAAGTGGCGTGCAGGGCAGCATCGGGACGAACTCTGATAAGACTAGCCGCAAATGACATGCCCCAACACATACAGTACACACACACATACACACACACACATACACACACATACACACCACTACAGTATAGTCATACACTCCCTTGTTTTTAGCACTTCCCCTTTTTCCAGAACGCTCCGGCATGAGCCGGTGCTCCTCTTTCCGTCATGAGTCACCTTGGTCAGCGAGTCGTTCTACTCCGAGCACGCACTCGTGAAGCGGCAGGAACTGATTTGTCTGCGTTTACTCCGTTCACTCATCAGTAGGAAAACAGAGCCTCTGCTCTGACACCTTCCATAGCCCTGCTATGATGGTAGCAGCAGCTTGGCCCCAGGGAAGAGGGTGTACAGTGTGTGTGTGTGTGTGTGTATGTGTGGGTGTATTTGTGGGGATAGTGAAGGGTGTTGCTGTAATCAGCCTGCGGCTTCATCTGTCCACCCTGGGTATGAGTGAGCCCTCTGTCGCTGGACCCCTGACCTAATTAGAGGCTTCATTAACGGGGGAGATGGGTATCGCAGCATGCCCGTCGGCGAGAGAGCAAGCAGTTCCCCGGCCCCGGCGTTGGCACCTGTCCACACAGAGGATTTCACTGATTTCACAACAGCATGTCACCGCCAAGCTGACTACACAAAGTGACAGGACCAGGCATCTTATTTTAGTACACCTAACAAGTTGGTGTGCATGTCAGTCTCTGGAAGTGAGGTTTGCTGAATGTATTTAATGGAGGCTGTAGAGGTTTGTGTGTTTGATCATATGGTATTTATTTTGTTGTTGATTGTTTACTTATTTCTGCCAACAAAGTGTTTTGAAGAAGAATAATAGAACAAAAACACTCCAAATAGTAATCTGCCTTGCATTTTATGTTGGTTTAGTAATAAGGTTTTGCCATTGAATTAATATAACTCCATATTCAATATTAGTACATGTTTTTTGTCATAAGCCTAAAAGACTTACATCATAGCAAAAATCCCCTTCCACTCCCAAACCACTCCCAAAAAAGTGCATTCTATTTCATACTTGAAATTGTGGAGGAATTTGCTTGTGTTTTGATATTTGTTGTGTCAAATGAATGTATTTTAAACTAAACTGTCAAATTTAGTGTTTGTGTGCTGGTGTTTCTTATTTTAAAAGATAATATTCTTGTGTTGGTTGGCTGCTTGGCTGTTTCTTTTCATCAGTTTTCATGCTATGACTTGTAGTATTTAAAACTTCTCAGATGACCTTGAATTGCCCTTAGTTTTTGCTGATTTCGGAAGAGACCTTGGCCGTGTGTCTTCGTTATAGTGGCTGGCTGATAAGAGCGAGGTCCTACACAAAAGGGCAGTGGTGTAGTCTTCATTGTCACCATCATAAATCTGTGTGACCTCAAAACTCTGCCCAAATCTCAGGTGGTCGACCTGTTATGTCCACAAGATGGTAGTACAACACCACGTATGAATTTGTAACCTGCGGTTCAAGTAAACGCACAGGAGGCACAACGCTGTGGACGAGAAGCACTCTGTTCCTTATCTCAGCAGTAGCCTGAAGTACCGAGAGCCCTCTTGTACTACTACTAGACTGTTTAGGTATTTGGAATGTGTGTAATCTTAGCCTCAACTGATTTAGCCAACTCATGAGTAATTCCCGCCTGTAAACATCTAGTCACTTTTAATCAGTCTGTTTTTGTATGTTTGGACATATCACGTTAGCTTGTGTAGCGAAGTACTTGGGCGCGGCTGAAATACAAGGTAATGTTCGGAGATGTGACGTCTACACATCACTCGAGTTTCACATCGTTCCTTTATCGTCTCAATTTGGTCTGCGCTCACACTTTGGACACATGGTTGCGCTCGAGATTCTCTCGGCAGTGGCCTATTCTTTTCGCGTTTTATTTGCGCTGTAATTACAGCCTGTAAAACAAGAGTGATGGCCTTAATGTGCAGCAGAGATCGCGCCCAGTTAATGATGAACTCATACTGCTAATGACAGCAACTTTACTCCTCTTTCCACTTGTCTAATTTAGTGAACTCCACCTGCAAGCGCGGGTGGCCTTATTTTGTCGCGTTAAAAGTAATGGGGTGTCTGAGAAGGGAGTGTTGAGGGGTAAATATTTCCCTTGCCTTCAAGGGGAAAAAGGAAAGTGCTCGACTGCATCTAAAATCGTAGCTTTACTTCATACTTCACCAGCTATATCTGCAGCGGTGTATATTAATTGCCTATCCCAAAAGAGAAACTGAAGAATTATTTCTTCAATTGTTATACTGGGCCTATTCTTGAACACAGTTCAACAATTTATTCAAGCTTTTTGCCGAGGGGTGTCTCTCCATTGCTGTCAGATGCACAGAAGCATGTTATTCCCCCTTGATGGGCCTGTTGAAGCAATGGCATTTCCCCCTAAGGATCTTCTAAGGTGGATTCGCATTCTACTGCTTTCTTCTAGTCAGACTAACAGAGGAGATAGTCTTGCTTTGTTCCATCATCAATCTCTTCATCGCCCTAATGTTTTCTTTTTGTCTTTGCGAAATATCCGTTACGACATGTATGACCTAGGCTTAATCTAATTTATTTGATATATAAAATATTTCTCACCACTGAATAGAGAGAAATCAATTCGGGTGTGCTCGTCTTACCCACTTCCACCGGCATCCCACAAAGAAAGAAAACATTCGTTTTTAAAGGATAAATGTGGAACTATTGATCGAATGGCGAGTAATATTCCTCAAGTTATGACCAGATATTTCCATAATGCTTTTTCCCCTAAGACGGAGCAATAATATTGAGGAATAGTCCCAGTAGGGATCTTGTAACGCCAGCCTTCTAATACTCAGACGTCTATTCCCTTTGCTCAATTTCATCGCATTCAGCAATGTAATATTTGTATACCATAACTCTTTATTAGCTTATTGTTCAACCAAGTTGCTACTTTGTTGTTTTAAGCAATGCAAAGACGTTTTGAAGCGCTACCAGTAAAGGCCTAACAAGCTAAAGACGTGCATTCCTATCGTTAAACAGAGCGGCGCTGTCCTTGGTGCTGAAGTCGTCTTTTTCTTGTGCGGGTCAAAACCCTTCCTGTTAGTAGATGGTGCATCTTAACCTTACTGAGTTTTCTCATTGGTAGGGGATTGCTCCATTTACCATCAGATATAGGCCTATAGTAACCACTAACTGTCTTTCTATTTCTCTACGTCTCTAGACCAAGGTATTTCGACACAGTTCGTTATAGGCCACTCAGCATACCCCCTGCCCCATCCCTTGCAGTTGACTATAAAAAGATCTACCACATGCCCAGTTATATTTCTGTCTGGCCAAATGTCCCTCTGAAATGATATGGGTTGATATATTCCGGCTTAAAAGTGCAACTGGCTGGCATTTTTGCCGGAGGTTCAGTGAATACAACCACCGAATGTCTAACAGATATCCACAAGGCTATTTGTTGTTAATATTTTATTAGATAGCCTACATGTCTGGTCTGAAGGAAATATGAAGGAAATATTCAATGTTGGAAATGAATCCTACAGGGAGATTGAGTGGAGTGGTTTATGGAGGATAAATGGCTTATGGAGATATATTTGGATGCAATTCTATTATGTTACACACCTTTTACCATTTCAAAAGCTTGTATTTGTTTTAGTTGAAAATTATTGAGCCAAACTCGCTGTGGAATGATTGGGCTTACCATGTTCAGTTCGGCAGACTAAATATTGCCAATTCCGATAGGAACTGCATGAAATTTAGCTCGAGTGATTTTAGAGAGGGGATTGTGTATTAGCCAGTGTCAAGGTCATAGTATTTGGGAGAGGAGTTGTCAGACTTACGAATGCTCCTGTCTAGTCAATATGTGTCTGAATATAGTCATCCTTCCGCGATAACACGCGTCAGTTGGGAATGCCTACATGTAATGTAGGCTATGAAAGTCTAGTTAACTAACAGAGGGGTGGAAGCAGGTTGAGGATCAGATCGACTTGTGGAAGCAGATTGAGGATCAGATTGACAATCAAGATATATCGATCACATCGTGATAATGACTTAATGTCAAATCCAATGTCATGATATGTACATATTGACAGAGAAGCGCAATACAATGACATTCTGTCATGGATGATTGGTAATATGAGAAAAAGTTACCAGAGGCTGGACCAGAAGAGATTAGAGCTGAAACGTGAAGTTGGATGACATCGACTCAATCGACCCACCACTAAGCACCCTGCAGTTTCAGCAATGGTTAAAAATCCATCTCTTGAAAAGATTGCCTTGACAGAAATGCCTGACATCTTTTATATGAATGACTCTACAATCTCGTCTCTCTGAATCAGGGACACATTGGGTTTTTTTTTCCTGAACAAGGTTCAATCAAAGCGGAAATATATTCTGTTCATCATATCATATTTTTGGATTATGACTTTTAGTGATTGGATCATAACTTTCCGTGAATTCAGTTGTATGGGGTTGAAATCTGTTGAACTAAAACTACCGGTATAGTGAAAGCGTAGAAACTTTTTTTTGAATGCTTGTAAAGGATGACATCACCAAGCGGGGCTACTTGAAAAATTGCAAATAGAGGGGGTGGAGGATGGGGTAGGGGTGCACACGTGTTCAGAATGGGGAAGGCAAGTTCGCAATCCTGTCAGATCGATTGCAAGCTGGGAGGAGGAGGAGGAGGAGGAGGAGCGCGGGGGAGCAAGCGCAACTATCATCTCAAACATCACCATCACTCACCCGTCTCTCCAGCGGTTTGTCTCGGACCCGGGTGAGTGGCACCGTGACGGACCATTCCCTTAATTATGAGCTCCTCCGGAGGACCACAAAGGCATAATTTATTCTAACACCCTTTGGATTTACTCACACTTTTCCTGAGTTTGCTCGGTAAAAGACCCGATAATGACTTGGCGTTCTTTTGGCACCATAGATGCTCTCGCTTGATTTTAAACACTCGGCGATGGAGATGACTAAAATGACAAATGTATTGGACAGGTGCCGGCTTAAACTCCTGGAGACCAAAGCTTGCCTGTGAGACTGTCACCTCTGCTCTTCTCTTGGCGAAGCTGGAGTTTGCGAGATGGACAACCGGCATTGGAGGCTGACCTACAGCTGGGAATCAGACGCACGGGAGTGAGGAGAAGTCTTCACGGGTCGCTTTACATAAACTCCCCAGACTACCGCAAATCTAGTCAGAATGACATCCACTGCATAAGACACAGGTAAGTTTGCTTTTAAACTCTTGATTAATTGCATCTATAGTATCAATGAATGTGCCTTTTTGGCTTTTTTTGCCCGGGGGTCGAGTCTCCACGCGAAGCTTGACTCAAGTACACTAACTTTGCCTCCAAACAGACGTTCACAAGTAAAATGCATTAGACCCACAGTTTTGAACTTGAATGTATGTATTCCCCTTGTAACTGCGCCCTGTCATGTTAGGCTGATTCACTGGCTGGTGTGTGGTCAAAACAGAAATATGGAGACGCATAATTTTGGTATGGAAAATTATGAAAGAAGAGGCAGAGATTGAGAGATTGATGCAATGCTCATTGCGGGGTTAAATAAGCGATCGGTCGGGGATCTGTGCTGCTTAGCAGCTATTGAGTGGTCCGCAACGCTGATCCGCTGATCTGGCTGTTTTTCTACGGCGCTTTTAATCGTTTTGCATGGATCTTCAGCGTGTGGGAACAGAGCCGAAGAGCGATGTGCCGCCTGTATTAGTCACTGAGCCACACATATTGCAGCGTCCGGAGCTCGCCTGCAGGCAATTTATGTTTTCTGCCTCGGAAATGCCCTGAAGTAAGTGGTTGTTCGCCTCTGTTCGAGGGCACATGGTCTATTGAGGTCTGTATTGATGCAAAATGTAGATAGGCAAACATGCTTTTTGTGAGCAAATATGCCAACAAATACACTCACACACACACACACACACACACACACACACACACACACACACACACACACACACACACACACACACACA
>JASCQY010000232.1:5174964-5201746 GCA_030264315.1 Sardinella tawilis
AAACAAGATGATGCATGTCTTGATGGGCCTTATAATGACTGAGATATGAGCTTAAAAGCAAAGGTAGTGAAATTACCTCCAAAATAGCCTAGGGCCCAAAGGGTTAAATGATTAAAATGATGATTCTACCCAGCCCAGGCAACCAATTGACTCTAATACATCATCAGACCCTCCTACACACACTCATACACATTGTCTGACAGACACACACACACACACACATGATCTTGGGAGTATTTATATCATTTTAATTTGTCATCAAATGATCACCCAGTTCTGCTCTCTAATCCATCTTGTTCACCTTCAGCCGGTGTCTCAGACACTCATTTCATTAGTCACACACCCTTGCACACAACACACCATTAAACGCCACACACCACACACAGACACACACATACACACACGCACAAACAGGGGCCTAAAAAGGCCACCGGAGAAAAATAAAAAAATTAAAAAAAAAAAATAAAAAATGAAACCCCCTCAACGCTTTGATACAGACGTGCTTGGTCTGCGCTGGAATGATACCACTGTCAGTGCCCACAGCGAGGACTCATTAACTTCGACGGCGAGGCTCTCGGCGACGTGCCGCCAAAAGTCTGTTATCTCCCAAAAGCAATTAGCTACTGTAGGCTCTATTGACCCGCGCCATTGTCGGACTCGCCACAAGCGTGTGCATGGGCTGCACCTAAGAGAGAGCCCAGTGCCAGTGGAGGGGCCAATGTGACCAGCACTGATAAAACACAGCCTGCAGCTGCAGATAGACCCCCTGTGGGGGGAGGGTGGGTGATGGGGTGGAGGGGGTGCAGGGGGGGGGCTGATGGGTGGCAGCTACAGGAATATTAACATGGCACATGCTCACATGCCCAATATAATTGAACCTGCCAGACAGGCATTTCATGCAGATGAGAGAGGAGGGCTTGGAATGGCTAAGGGGGAGAAAAGACGACGTAGGCCCGTAAATGAGGACTAAAACAAATGTGGGGATTAACCGAGAGAGCAGGCATGTTCGATTGTTGTTTGAGCTGCAATGGAAAGACAGTGTGTTATGGATGGCACCAAACACTGTGGTTCGGAATGATTCAGCTGATTTGAAACAAACCACGAAAATGTCACAATTCCTCATGATTTAGCTCTGGCTTCCATTTTGCAGCAACAACACTCCAGAATGTGTGGCGACGAGCAAGAGAAGAAAATGTCAAAGTTGCTCGCAAAAAGTCCTTAATGCACACAGTGTGTCTCTTTGGAGCCTGTGGCTTTTCCATCAACAGTATACTGTATGTGCATCTGGAAAACACATTTAAAGTGGTTTTCCGGAGTGAATCAAACGAAGCCCTGCTGTCTGAGGCTGCCAAGTGCTGTCGATTGGTATCAGAACGACAGCAGTAGGTACAACGTAGACTGAATTCGCAAACTGGCTGCTACTGCTAACTGATTAGGGAATGTCTGTTTCGCTATGGTTTCGTTTTTATATGCCCTAATCAGTTAGTGGTAGCAGCCAATTTGGTCTACGTTGTACTTACTACTGTCGTTCTGTTATCTATCGATAGCATTTGGCAGCCTCAGACAACAGGGCTTTGGTTTGATTCACTCCGGATAACTCATTTAAGCATGCACATATCCACAAGACAAATTTAATATGGTAACTTATCATATTAATATCTTTACCCCTTGTAATTCCAGTGTGTCAAATGTTTGAATGACAAACTCTGTTTTCCTTGAATAGTAGTAAAATGTGTCTGACAAAATCAATTGAACAAACAAATGTTCAGTGTTGTAATATTTGTAAACAGGAGTTGCTGACACAATTAATTAGTGTGAAACAAACTTGACGGAGCATCACGTTCAAAAATAAACTGCCACGTGGCAGTGTCACAAGAAGTCGTGGAAAACATGAGCACAGCAAACTGTCAACAAAATGGTACATTTCCATTTCTACCCTCTGTTTGGAATAAACAAAAATGTGAAACATCATGCATAATTCACGTCTTGCATCCAAAATGAACGTTGATTTTTCAGTTTAGAAAAGGCCAGACATACAGTACAGTATACCATTTTAAAAAAAACCTCTTAAATGGATGTGTATTCATATTCATGTAAGCACACTTTCAGATGCTTTTTTCACAAGGCACAATTTCCTCATCGTTTGTGTGATTCAGGCTCGCCATGAACAGCCCACTTCAATGTAAACGCTTCTGGGAGACGTGGCCTTGCCTGTCAAGCACCTGACAAAAGAGCACCAAAGCCTTACCTTCTGATCCAGTGGATTAAGTGCGCTTTACCCCACAGTGTTAAATACCAAGATGAGGATTCGTTTCCACTCCATTTTGTCCATGCCAGGCACAAAATGGAGGGATTAGAACGTCACTGGAAGATGAGCCGAGCAGATACCTTTGTGCCAGGGACAGTCGGCGACAGATATTTCTCCACATCAGGCGCATGTCAAAAAGCTGTTTGTGTGTTTTCCATGGCTCCGTTTTCAGAGGAATCAGGCCAGTGGGATTGTTTGTGGGGTATTAAGCGGCGAGCTAACATTTTCTAAAATGGCAGAGCAGCCTTGTAAACAGCCGTCTTTGTACAAAAGGGGGGGGGGGGGTGTTAGGTGAATAATTGATGCCTTGTAAAGGGATCTGGCTTTGGGGGATTTTCGGAGCATTGATTCTGACGGTGAAAAAGGAGGAAAGAGCAAGGCTTCACGGGGGCATCATTATCCTAGTGCTTCCCCTTCACCCCACACATGCTCTCACTTTCCCTGTGTGGGTGCATGTTGGAGGGGTGGCAGGCACACATTCTCTCTGCACACATCTTCATTTCTGCTGTCTGTCCACTATTTCTTTTCTTTCATTCTTCACACCTTCATTTGTGCTGTCTCTGCCCCCCCTCCGCCCCCGCCCCCAACACACACACAGTTTGTATGGCTGCCATCGTCCTCCTCCAGAGTGCCAAATGGCATTAGCTGACAACAATGCAGACACAAAAGCAGCAAAGGCAAAGAAGAAAGACAGAGATGGAGGATAGGAGAGGTAAACAGAGAGAGAGAGAGAGAGATAGAGAGAGAGAGGGAAACAGAGAGAGAGAAAGAGGAAGAGAGAGAAATAAGGCCATCCACATATGTTTGTTTGCTGTAACCTGATCAACTTTGTCAAACTGGGACCGAACCGACTTGCCAATTATAAATTGCAACCGAGAGAGATATTTTTTCTTCCAGGCTACCCATATTGAAAACTTTGCTCTTGAGCTAATTAAATTATTTATTTATTTATTTAATTAAATAATCTGGTTTCTAAATAGAACCAGCAGAGCATACACTCATCATCTTAAACCAAATCAGAATTTTGTATTGTTCAATAGAAATGTTGGCATTGACTGTGTCATGCAAGCAGGTTCAAGCAGGAGAAAGTTCTGTTGTTAGCTTGTTAAAATTTCATAAACTAGGCAAGAACAATGAGGATATAGTGTTACAGTCAAAACAGCAGTATAAGATAAAATTTGATATAATGAAACCAATTTTTGTATGATGCTCACATTCATGTTATTCAAAATCATGTCTCTGACTAGCAAGCTTACTTGAGAAAGTGAGCCTTTACACATCTAGGAGCACAAAATGAGCCACCACCATGACCAAAGGGAAATTTTTGAAATTAATATAGAAATTCAACTAACTTATTCTGCTTTGGTATAAAAAAGGTATATATATTTGGAATTATATAGAATAAAATATAGAATAAAAATATGTTTCCACAGAGAGGGAGAAAGAGAGAGAGAGGGGGAGAGGGACAACATTCCCTAAAGGTATATGTCTTTATGTTTGTTTACACCAGCGGTCCCTACTTCAAGGAGCATATTGATTGGACGTTAATTATAATGGATGCTTGCGTTTACTTCTCTAAAGGAGCCTCGGACTAATTGATTCCGACAGTTAATGTCCTACTTGTCGCCGTCAGGGCCGAGGTGTGTGTGTGTGTGTGTGTGTGTGTGTGTGGTTTGAGAGGGGGAGGATGAGTTTCTTGACACCTCTCTGAGCCTCTCCCCACTGTTGGAGGGCCCGGACCCAGCTGGCAGAGGGTGTCAGCAGCCCATCACGTCTAATGCTCAGTGGCAGGCAGTGTACTACTTAAGATCATGGACAAGACCCGGCAGATCAAGGGCCTGAAAGAGGTCCAGTTTTGGAGGGAATCAAAGCAGAGTCGTCAGACCCCCCCAACCTGCCTTCGCCTCAGCCCCAGCCCCAGCCCCAGAGTCAACATCAGCTGTCTGTGTGGTGCCAGCGCTATGGGTTGCGGGTTAGCAGATGGCTAAAGTATCTCGCTCAAGGGTGTGAGGCTACTCAACATGGCAGTCACATCACCAGATAACCATACCAAGAGAGAGAGAGAGATAGGGAGAGAGAGAGAGGGAGAGAGCAAGATTCAATCCAAAGCACCAAGGTCAAGATGACTGGGGGTTTCTTGTATATTACTGGCTAATGAGACGGAGTGCAAAGAGCTGGGGGAGTTGTTCCAGAGGGATGGAGGGCAGATTAGTGTTTTCACAACCTTGCTGGGGTAATTGCACGTGCAGGGGGCTTGTCTTCTAGCAACACGCAGAGAAATGTTATGGGTTGACAACTTGAAAGGAGAGCCTGCAGAAATGATTATAAAACTTAAGCATATTACATGAAGGGAAAAGTGTTGCATGGGGATAAGATTGACTTTAGGCAGAGTGTTATAAGAACAGATTGCAAATTTCAATATTGACTACCGAGATACAGTACTGTAAATGTACAAAAAAGATGCTAAATATCACATCTATTGGGAAAGTTTTGGGTCGATCACATGAGCGCGGTGTGTTAAAGCTTCAGTGCATACTGCATTACCCACAGGGTAAGCTGGATGAAGTTAGTAGGTGCTTTTGCCGAAAGTAACTTAAATGACCTTAAAGACCAAACTGAACACACTGGAGAGGTATCTCAGTCTAGCCTGGCTTTCACAAGATCAAACTAAACACACTAGAGATGGTATCTCAACTTGGCATGGCTTTTACAAGATCAATCGGTCTGAATCCCTAGCTGTCATCTCTCACTTCTCTAAGTTGGGATCAATGAATGTAAGTCAAATGGCCACTGTTGGTTGCAATTTCTTCATTTCAATTTCAGGTGTTCTGCCTCCATGTAGTAAGGGGTAAAAGCCTGTTTTTACATTTACATTTAGTTGACGCTTTTATCCAAAGCGACTTACAATGTAGGCCTCACATTCACACACCAGTGGTGGCAGCTGCCATGCCAGGTGCCAACCTACCACCAGGAGCAATTTGGGGTTAAGTGCTTGCTCAAGGACACTTCGATGGGGGGTCAGGCAGAGCGGGGCTCGAACCTGCAACCCCCTGGTTGCTGAACGGCACCTCTACCACCTATCACCTCTACCAAGAAACTTCCCAAGAAAGTTTTTGTTTGTGTTTGAGAATTAATAACGCTAACTTTGGCAGGACTGTGATATGGGCTCCTGCATCTCTCTCTCAGGCCGTTATTTCACGTTAACCCTCAGGGAGTTATTTCAGAATAATGACCGCCTTGCCGAACGTTATCCTTCATGTAGGGCTTGTTTACGCGTATCTAGATATTTTTTAACTGTTTCGTTTTTTTTAAATTGTGTTTACACATATTCCAGTGGAATTCAGCATTTTTAAAAATCTCCACTTTGGAGGCAGTTTTAAAAAATATGTTTGAGGTGGTTAAAATTTAGTTTACGTGTAAACGACAGGCCCAAACGGATAATATCAGTTCATAAAAACATCTTGAGTTAACAAGCCCTTGCCATTACTCTATTTTTATAAACAGGTTTTTTTTTATGCGTTTGGCTTTTACGTACAGAGTTTTGGCCACCTCAAACATATATTTTTTTAAATGGTCTTCAACTTGGAGATTTTTCAAAACACTGTATTTTCAAGATTCCACTGGATACATGTAAACGCAATTAAAAAAATAAACAGATTAAAAAATATCAGAAATGAAAATATCTAGACACCTGTAAACAAGCCCTAACTGAGCCTGCCCACAATGCTTTGGGGTTAGCCTGAGACAGACTGGGCAGGTGTATGGACAGGTCACACTATGCTGGTGGGGTGGACTTGCTGTGCCGTCATTGCCTCCAAACCTGGCACAGTGAGTTGTACGCCTTACAGTAGGTTACATGTAGCTGCTTTCATAGGCCGTGACACCCTTGGGGTGACAGTGCAGGCAACGCATCCAGTCTGATAGCATATGTATTGTTGCCTCAGTTAAGCCATAGTTGGTGTGGTACAACTTTCATTTCACAAGAGTATGTTATTATCTTAGAAAGACATTTTCACATGTGACACCAAAACCATGCAGAGTTTATCACCTGTGCTTGCCCAGTGATCACAGTCAATCAGATCTTATACTGTGAGGCCACAATCCTACTGTATATGTGACATATACAAGCCTATGGGAAATGAATATTTTTGAACCAAACTAGCTGACTTCCTGACTGGCTGATGCTATCACACTAAAGCCTGATCCCAAGTAGACTATACTGTACTGCTCAACAACTTTTAGTTTTTTTCTTCTGCCTCTTCCAGTTTAACATAAAGGAACCGAAATGCATCAGACCCAGCACATTTGGAAACCTGCCACTACAAGCACCATAATCCAACACATTTTCAACAGAGTCAAGAGTAAATATATACTACAGGTAGCTTTATTGCTAGGCAGCGCCTGCTTTAAGAAACAACCAATACAAATGTTTGCTGCCACTGCCCTGTTCCCCCCATGGCTGCCTGAGCGTGGGTGACCAAAGCAGAGAATCCTTTTTCCAGACAGGCATGCAGTTGGGCTGCCACGTGCAGTAATTAAGCTTTCCTCCTGCCTGCCTCCCTGCTTTCTCTGGCTTCCCCGGTGCGGCAGCATCAGGCTGAGGCGGAGCAGGGAGACCTTGGACCCAGATGTAATTAGACTTGGTAATGACTGTGGCCTGTTTACCGGGCAAGTCCCTGCTAATGATAAATGCAGTTGACTTATGGAGTTCGGACTGCACTGCACTTCAAACAGAGTCTGTGGCAGCGGTCCATATCAATTAGCCAGCGAGGGGTGATACATCATTCACTTACGCGTGCCCCGTGCAGAGCCCTGCACCCTGTTTTTTTTGCTGTTGTTGTTTTTTTGCCACCCAATTAATTGTTGTTTTCAGTCATTTCTAGCATTCTCTGGCTCCTTGTGCAGAATGCGTTTAGCAGAAGAGAGAGAGAAAGATAGAGAGATAGAGAAAGAGAGAGAGAGAGAGCTTGACGAAAGATTTTGGGAAATGGCACTCTTGGGTTTGCAAGACATTATCATTAATCACTTATGTCTCAGTATCTCCTGCAATGAAATGTGCTTAAACTGGTGTCAGAGGTAAATTGTTAATGGATTCACAGTTGTGATGGATGGTGGCTTAATGGAAGATTATAAACTAAGTACACATGCTCACAAACTGCACCATGCATACCAATGATGAAAGTCACATGACAATGAGGAGGCAAAGGTGATAAAAATGCATGCCATTCGACACTTTCCCCAGACAGCTTAACTAACAGCTCAGCAGCCTGCGTCTGTTTCGGCTGTGCAGCCTCAAGCATTGCCAACTGTTCTCACCTCTATTCTCCTCCCAAGTACATTCCCTTCTGAATCCACACGCAGGTGGAAGAGAGGAGGTCCGAGAATCAGTTCTTTCGGTGCTGCACATACCTAACACTTCTGCTTAAAATATTGATGTCAGCCTCCTTTTCACTGTAAATGCATATATTTTAAAAGGTTCCTCTAACTAATTAAGTTACCCTTAAACACTCTTGTGAGCACCAAAAAAAGAAAGCAGAGTGGGTGAGGAAAAAGAGGTAGAGAGAAGTAGAGATGAGTGAGTGAGAGTGATAGTGAGAAGAAAGAACATCGTGAGCCGAAATCTTGGCCTCTTCTTCTTGTCCCGCTTCAGTGTGTCTTGGTGACAATCACGGCACAAACAGATGAATGTTTCTCTTGGCTGCGTGCCTAGGAAGTGACATTCACAGTGCGTGCCCTCCGCCACGACTTCGCCTGACTCCCGGCCACCTGCTCTCCGCCCTGTGCTGCCAAGGTGCTAGAGGGCTCTTACACATGCAGACCCCCCCCCCCCCCCCCCCCCCTCATGCCATCCTAACCCCCCTCACGCCATGCTGACTTGCAAATATTTTATTCTACCCACCCCCCCACCTCTCCCACACAGACATTTGTAGACTCACACACTTCTCTGTCCTCGTGTTATGAGGCCGGATCAGGAAGACAGGGACATGGGTCCGGACCCTTGGGGACCTGAGTGGTGACAGCAGAAGGACTGCTGTTCTGGCTCCATCTGGTGTGTGTGTGTGTGTGTATATGTGCGTGTGTGTGTGTATGTGTGAGCACGTCTTTGTGTGTTTTTGTGTGTGTACTTGTCTGTCTGTGCATTTCCTCCTTGTGCTGGGGGGTCGGGGATTTGGGGGGTAGGTGTGTTTGTGTGTGTGTATGTGTGTGTGTGTGTGTGTGAGTTGAGGACAGTTGTACTGCATCCACATGGCTCAACCTTTGACTGTCTTTAGGAATTACACCACAAGGACATCTGTGTGACTGCGTGCACACCACCGATCAGGTAAAGGTCTCTGTCTTGTTGCAGGTGCGTGCTGGGAAAGTGGAGCTGACGTCTGAGGCATGGTAGCGATCTTGGCCCCAGATCCCCGCTGTGCCGTCAGACGAGACTGTCACTTTGCCCCCTCAGCCCTCTACAGCGTTATAAACATGGTCAGTATGTTGGTCACATTTCCACAGATGTACACCTGTTGAGCTCTCTTTCTCTCTCTCACTCTTTCTCTCTCTCTCTCCCATTCTCTCTCTTACCCATTTCTTTCATATGCCACATCAAATCGTCAGGTTTTGATATATTTTAGTGTCTTTCTCTATTGCACGGGAGCGACATTTTATGGAGGAGAGGGCAAGTGCCTCAAGCCTGTAGCTTTTGATGGAGAGGATTAGTCTGTGTCACGTTACCATGATGGCTAAGCATTGTACACTTTAGCCTGCTATAGAAAAAAGCTTTGAGAACTGAGGAGAGAAGACTATGGCTCATGAAAGGGAAAATCAAACATCTCCCTTGTCAGACTGTTTCATCAGTCATAGGATATTACAAGTTAGAATCTTGGAGGCTAACAGACTTGCTTTGAAAGATGTCAATCCTCACACATGCCAATGTTGGTTTACAAGAGACCGTGCTCCACTAAGATCTCTTTGATGTATGTTTGCATGTCTGAGATGAAGGCTTGAGCTCATCAGACACTGATTGATTTATTCATAAACTGAAGACCGTATACCGAGCGCAGATGTTTTGGCGATGGCTGCCTTATCTGAACTGAATGAAGTATATTGCACACAGGGCTGTCCAAAATGATAATCAGTTAAAATATAGATGATTTTTTTTAATTATTTTTTATTAATCAAATTAATTCAATGACTGATTGAATAATCAATTACAAATACCAACAGTGGTTATAACAATGTAATAGCAACTCTATTTGACAATGCCTACATGAAAGTGACCTGAGCCGTCGTAAACATGACAGGACGTGTATCATGAACATTAATGACACCTCACTTTGTAGTTTTGTACTGCACCCCAAACAGTTACATTACAAAAACCGAATGGCACTTAACAATGACAGTCATAAACATTATTAAAAAATTGTGATTAATGTTCATGATACATGTCACTCATTAGACATTTATGTAGACAAAGTCAAATAAAGTGTTACCAAAACACTTTAATAGAGGGTGTCTACGTAATGTTAACATTTCAATTTCCATATGCTGAACACATTTTCTTTTTTAACTGTAGGCCTAGAGGGTAAAATTGTATAGGGCTATTGATTCTGAATCAACTTTACTTCACACACACTTGTAAGGTATGGGCTTGTTTATCTCTCTCTCTCTCTCTCTCTCTCTCTCTCTCTCTCTCTCTCTCTCTCTCTATCTATCTCTCTCTCACACACACACACACACAAGCACACAGCCGTACAGAGTTCACAATTAACCTCTTTTGTATTTATGACAGCATGCCAGTTTATTATACAATGACTCCCGAGCACTGTCAGGCAGGCGAGTTGTGCAATAGGGAGTAGCCCAGCTTGGATTAACAGGCCACTGGAAATTAAAAACCCAGCCAAAGTGTTTGTCACAGGGAGTCTGCGACCGGGGCGAGGGCCATTGTTTATGGAACATAAAGTGATCGAGAAAAAAATGGTTTCAGATAAAAAGGTTAGGGAGAGTTAGAGGAATCAATTAGTTTTTTTGGGTCGGGTCTTAAGATTCATTAGTGACAGTTTAATTAGGTGAGAACAATGCGCTGATAATTACATTGGCAATAATTAATACACTTAATGCAACAAAGGGAGCGTTGAGAACACAATCATGAGCTAATAGGTTATTACAGTGTTGATACCATCAGTAATTTTCCAATGGAAAAGTGCCAGAAAAGCTGCTGCTGGCATTTAGAGAGCTTCTCCATTTTACCGTGGCATTTTTTTTTTTTTTTGTCAATTGGACACTTCAACCACAGCTGCCATTACAACTGTTTATTTGGCAGCTTACTTCATCCATTGCATTGTACAATAGCAGTGGGACTGGCATACTCTTTCAATGGAGTGCTCTCTCTCACGCGCACTTTGGAGTGAAACATATGACCTTGGCAAACAATCTCATAAGCCACTGGTCCTCATTTTGTATTGCTAATGCATGTTTGTACGACAGTCGCCTCAAGCCACAAATTATTAGCGATTATTAACACGTCTGGGCCACATAGGACACCCCAAACAAAATGCACAAAAAAGGGGAAAATATGAAGATATTATGCAAGCCATGTAATTATGGTAGCCTAGACCATCTAATTATCATATTAACACACCCCAACATATGGCATTTTTAAACTTGATTAGAAAAGTTCCTCTGTCCTGGGCTGCAAGCAGAAATTCTTTTGGTGTTTGTTCTTCCCCATGCCCAATGAATGCTGTAATGACTAAAGCATTCCTCTCTGCCCATGGTGAGTTATTGATAGTGGGAGGCCTCTGCAGACAGTGCTGAGCTGAAGATGGATTGGCCAAGGATATTTGCTTTTATTGGACATGTTTCTGTGTTGACTGAGAGTAAACGGGGGAAGAATGATGTCTCATAATGTCTTGTGAAGAAATCAGATAGCCCTCTTTGAGGATTGTTGCCTTCCCTGTTGAACAGTCACAATTCAGCGCATAGCCAACACCACTGTCAACTTAAATGACTCTCATCTCCTCTGGTAAATCACCCTACTCCATCATATGGTATGAGGGAACTGATGTATATTGATATATATCCTCCTTGGTACTAAATCATCTCATAGCAGACCTATTGGTCTCTGGATTTAATTTTCTCGTATTTCACACAAAAGAGACATATTTGTTTGCCAACATAAAAATCCAACGTTTTTCTTTCTTTCTCCATTGTTTGTTGGCATTGTACTCTTGTCCACATATTTATTTACCTTTTCAAAACAAGGGCAGCGTTGAGCTGAAATGAAGGGATTGTGGTGCAGATTCTCAAAGGTGCCTGTCCTAAGTGCACATTTGCGTGAATGCGTGTGGTTCGTGTATATGTTCTCACTTAAAAGCAATCACACATGAAATATTCAGAGGCAACACAGAGGGGAAGTATATGAGTCTCCCCACAGACCACAGCTATAGAGGCAGCCACAGGGCCTAACACACACACACACACACACACACACACACACACACACACACACACACACGCATTTACTCATGACAGCTTTCAACTTTCACAACAGCATGACAGCTTCCACAAAACAACACATGCACGCACACACACACACACACACACACACACTCAATCACAGAAGATGCACAAATGAGAGAAATTATTCATACAGTCATTTCTTATGATCTTGACAGCATTAAACACCTCCACTGGATGAAGTTATTTCTACTTAAGGGCTTAAGAGCATGTTAAGGTGTATGTATTACAGCGTAGAGGCATCCTCCTCTTCTCACCCACACAATATCAGATTCCTCATTGTCAGAAGTAACATAACATGGGGCAATATTCTCAGATAGTGATCACTGAAACACAAACACATATGATCCACTTTCATGCATAATAACTCACCTGCTAATCCACATACAGCAAAGGAGTATGGGTGTCGTTTACAGAGCAAAGGAATAAAGGACTCCACACTAGGCCTACTGTATATCTTTTATAAAACAACATACTGCATAACTTGACATGCATAAATCTGTGCTCTTTTATTATAAAACAGCCTGGAATCCATATGAAATATATTATCTTAAAACAAAACAGGATTTTCCACCTCACTGACTTGCATCCACTTTTGGTGCAGCGTGATGACCTTTAAAGGGAGTTTTCCTCATCCCCTTACGAGGAAAGACATGCGAATTCAAAACACCTTTCTTCTTGCCCACCCCCTGATGGGTTGTGACGGGAGGTCTATGAAATTGGTTAGAGATGAGAGAGGAAAGGTCCCTCCGGCCTGTGCCAGTGGGCAGAAGCCACCAGGAAACTGAGTGATTTAATGTCCAATGCAGCCCATGCTAAACACTGTACATTGGCAAACTGATATGGATCTGTAGTGCACAAAAATGTATATAAAAAGAAATAGGGATGACCTTATGATTGAAGTTAAATATTTTGATGGGGATGGAGCCATGAAATGCAAGAAAAACAAAAAAAGCTTAGTTAGTTGCAAAAGTTGTTCAATTAATGACTGAATGGCATATTGACACTTTTGCAAAAAATTGTTATCAAAGCAGAAAATTGTCTGTAAAGGCACGGGTCAGCTTGACAAGACTGTCTTCAATATTGGTAGCTTGTCCCCATTAAAATACACAAAAACCCAATTTATCCCTGATTTTTGAAGCTAAAAACTTAACTTATTTTAATGATATTGACTGTAGAAATAGGAATGCCCCCAGTTATGAAGGAGAATTCAGTGAAATGTCTCCGATTTTCATCTCAGAGGTCTGTTCACCTTACTTTAGACCATCCCCACCTGCTGAAACAGAGAGGCGTGTTAGTGCTGTAGGCCAGGGCACTGTGGGGTGCACACCGAGACTTTGGGTTTCCCCCCTCTCTTGTCTCTCTCACTCTTCATGTTTTATTAAAGTCATATGCTCTTGGGCTTGGTCTTTTTCCACTGACTTACCGGGACATCCCTTTCCTTGTCACAAATCAAATTAGCCGAGGCGGCGATTAATCTTCACACGGAGCGCCGAGTGAAAGGGGGACTGACACCTTATTAATTTTCTTAATTAGCTCTCTTATTAGGTGTCGGAATCGTCCCCTCTAATTACGCGTTCTTTTGACTCTTACACTTTTCAAATTGACGATGCAAATAATTTGTGCAGAGTGAAGTATTTAAATGGATAATATTTAAAGCAATGAAATTGATTAATGTGTTTAAAATCTTTGGGAGGCTCTCTACTTCACTCTCCAAGTGTCATGTCACCGAAGGAGGTAAGTTGTGTAATATGATGGTTGTGATGGCCTAATCCTTAACTGTGACCACAGGCATCCCATAATTGCTTCTTTTTCCCATGGAATAAAGTTTCACCTGTTGGACAAGGGTATCCTGCTGCTCTTTGGTTCATGGATAATCAAGTTGACCCCCAGACCAAAGAACTTCAGGACTTGCTCACGCTAGCCTTGATGAATTGGGTATGTATTTTAGGAGGCTCGATCTCTGATATAAGCACCTTCTTATTACTACTCAAACAAATCATTATGATGAAGGACTACCTAAACGGGATCTATGCTGAATATGGCCTTCTAATGTCCTATGTTGCCCCAACAGCAGCTGACCGTGGAATGAACCAAGTGCTGAACCATCAAACTGGGACAGATCTGGCCTAGATGAGGCCCTTCTCCGTTCCTCAGTCATCTTGTCGGCTATTTGGGTAACCTTGGAGATAGGTACCATGGCCACATAGTTTTCAGGAACAATGGTTCTCTAAGGGCCACCTGCGACCCTGCAGTGCCCCAGCCTCTCCCTGACCTTTCACATCAGCACCAGGCCCCTGCTCCATTCATCACCCCCATCTGCCTAACACGTACTGTAGGCCTACTCAGCGGGGAAGGAGCCCTGTGCACCAGGGATCGACGAGGGCCCTGATGTCAGCACGACTTGTCCTCTCTGGCTAAGAACTTCCTCAATGGAAAAGTACCACAGGACACACTGTCTGGACAATGCAATGGTTTTCTTCAGAACAGGCACTCATAATTAAGCTGAGGAAATACAAGTGTGTGCTTGACCAGACTGGGCAGGTCAGCACAGATAAGCCAAATGGCAAACAGGGTATCTTAGCTGTACCAGTCAGGTGTCTGTGGATTTGAGTGCTGTTACATCTGTGAAGATTCTGTTGTCTGTTTGTCAGGCATAGCAACAGCAACTTAGAGACTGGGGATGAATGCAATTATCCCCATTTGTAATTACCCTCTTCTCCGGTGTGGTCATCTTTGACTAAGCTTCATGTTATGTACCCTGGCCTCTACCATATTTTTATGACTACAGTATCCTTTATTTGTTACATGTTGTACTTGTTTTTGCAGGATAACTTGCTCCAGCGGCACAGGCCGAAGCTTGAATTGTTAAAAATTGCTCTGCATGGTTTGAATGATTACAGGCACAAATTGACAAGATTTTCAAAGATTCTGTTTTCACCACAAATTAAATAGAACATGAATTTTAGCTGTTATAAAGAAGTCCATCAATCACTTCTTAAAGTTCCATCATTCTGCAACAGGTCAATAAATCTTTGCAATTTGAATTTTATGTTGATGTTCATTTAGTATACAATATATATAAATATTAATACACAAAAACATATGACAGTGTGCTAAAGGTACCCTGTAAAATTGTCATTCAATCTTGCAATATCCATGAGGAATTGCATATTTATAAAAAAAGAGAACATTGAACAGATCACTGAATATGTAGAGTATTTGTATTCATAATGCCTATAGTCTAAGGAATGCTTGTTTTATATCCGACCAGTTGTTTGTATTGTGTGCATCGGGTTGATTGTCCATAAACTTCCCACCAGAGCTTTTGTTGGTCACCCTATATAGTCTCAAAGAAACACTGTCATTATAGTAACAAAGCAGTTTGCAGTAAAAGTTTAGTGAAAAAATAAAGATAAATTAACTGTTGCACCTTGCCAAGCTGCCGCTCTCTGTAGCAGTTGCAGTCAGTTGGAGGGCAGCATCTTGATGGCTCTGGCGGCATCTTAAAAGAATGAGAATCAATAGCCTTTGCCTGCAGGCATAAACAACATTCCCCATGAAATGGAAGACCGAGCAAAACAAGAATAGGCAAAGCGAGCTTCATAAATATACCTGAATGATGCACTAGGCATCTGTTGTATGGGAGTACTGAAAGTAATTTGTGAAATGCTTTATGGGTGGCAGCCAAGCAGACGAAAAAAGAGACAATAACAGTAAAAAGGTTCATTCTTTGTGTATTTATAATGTATCTACCAGAATGAATATAAAAGCTTGGAGCTGCAGTGTGTGTGTGTGTGTGTTTGTGTGTATACATGTAATGGTCAGTGTAGCGCAAACACACACACACACACACATATCTGGTCTTGCGATGTAATGTACTTGCTTGTTTACTGTTGTAAATCTCAAACACTCTGAAGGCAATATACAGTAGGAAGATGCTGATTCACATTTTATGCAACATTGCTGTACACAGAAAAGACAATGGTTACCTTGTTTTCACCAGACCAGTCTGCATTTGCTCAATTTGAATTCTTTTCAATTTTGAAACTAAGGTGACGTCTCTGTGGTGAAACGCCTAGACTGATGGCCAGAGTCTAGATTAAGCTAGAAAACGGTGCCATAAAAAATAGAATACATGAAAAAATACTCCTGACCGGCCAAGGTGGATTTCTCCTACAATTTCTGTGATGTGAATCCCCCTTTCCCCTCCACCCTCAGAGGAGAAGAGAATGTTGCCCTCAAGGTTCAGGCTCTCTTCTTCTCTAACATATCTCCGGCAAACTTTGACACCATTCATTTGCATACTACAGATAGCTAGCGTAGCCTTTTTTGTCTGGGGGATGAATGCGTGCATAATCCTCTTTTGACTCATTCACCGCTCTAACCCAGACTTCAACCGCTGAACTCTCTCACTCAACCGTGCAGGACACCGCGCTCGGTGCCTTTTCATTCCTTATCTCCCACAATGCAACAGCTCCAATGTCTGGCATTGGGAGGGAGAGGAAAGGGAAGCCACCATGCAAAGGTGCAGTTCTATTTCTCCATCCTTTTATAGTTCTTTTAACATTGCCCTGAATTTTTCCAAAGGAGATTTAAGCCATACATACTTTTTTTCTACAATAACACAAACATACTAGAAAACATTTGTATGTGTAAGGAACACACTACTTGAGTATTGGGTGACCAAATGGACTAAACCACAGGGTCTAAGCTGTCTTCAGACATTTCCAAGAACGGGCTAAGAGGGCTGTGTTCACAGACTGCTTTCACAAGTCAAACTACATTGACAGTCTTCAAGCAGCAGTATTGTAAGAAGTCAGTTCCCTTCCAGGGATATGACCATTTGACAGGGTCAAGCCAATGAAGTGAGCTGGCATAAAGGCCGTTCCCATAAATTGAATGGACATTGAAAAAACAGGCGGGAATGTTGTCACAGCATTGGATTTGTCTATCTTTTGATCAAATTTACTTCACAAACACCTCTGATATTTACTTTGCTAATGATAATACTTGCTGTGTATGCCAACATATTCGGTGTCAGATATTTACTGTAAACATATAAAAATTAAATCTAAAATATTTGATAGTTTTTCTCTGCACAGTAAGTGATATTGAGTGGGCGTGTGTGGACAGATTTATTTTTTTTAACACATTGGCGTGTTTTGTGAATGTTGTGTGCACAAAGTAGGTTCACACAGTAAATATTAAATAATCTAACATTCTACAAACATATTCCTTAACGCATGCTATTTGTTAAGGTGTGTTTTCATATCCAATTGACACAATGACACTGAGATTTAGAGAGTTTACTACCATACCATAGATGTCATTAAAATTCAAAGCACATCAACAATGCAGCACAGGCTCGGAGGATACTCCAAGTGATCCATGAGCAAGAGACGCTGAATTCAGACCAGCAACCTATCCTTACCATGACAGGTGAGATTTCATGCTTCAAAAAAACGTGTTTCACAAATTTACTCACTCATGGTTGGTCGCAGAAGTGTAATGTATTCATAATATGGTTATCAAAACTGCAGATCTGATATACTATAAGAAGTGACACCAAATGTCCAAGTGCTACAAAGACCATGAATGTAACAAAGCCAATGAAACTTGTGAATAATCTCATCATGTGTGACTGAATTTCAAAAGGACTCTATTGTAAGATGTGCACTATTCTTTGTCACTTCACTAACATCTTACTGAAGTGGAAAACAAGGCAACTGGAATTGCTCATGTTAAATTGGGGAAGAGCAAGGTCTTGACTTCTCAGCTCCACAAACTGCAGTCCTGCTGATGAGTCGGTGTTGCCTCGCGTAGCCCATAAAATTCACTGTAAAAATAAATGGTGTATGTTTACAATTAATGGCCCATCAACAGGTTCACAGTTTTGGCTTGGCCTGGGTTCCTTTTACACTTGGTTAATAATCATGTTATAATGCGTTCATTACAATGTAATGTATAAGTTATAGGTATAAGGCAACATGATGGCATTACTGCTGCTATTCTACAAATGTAAGCAATGACTAAAGAGAAATATGGAGGGCTTTAGAAATGCATGGATTTAGGGCTAGCATCATGTGATGAAATATGTAACTTGAGCATACCACAACACCAGTTTTCCCTATGCTATTACTTTATCCTGTTCCAAAACATTTACACAGTTTTACTCTGACATTTACCTTCAACTCTCCACATCATGAGATTCTGAAATCATTAAAAGACCTGTTTAGCCTGCTGGAATGTCTAAGTGAATGCCCAACCTTTACTTTGACCTTAGTCAGGGTTTCAGGCACTTTTTTTACTCAGCACTCATACCTAAGGATATTCAAGCAGTGTTGAAAAAACATTACGGTTTTTAACAGGCTGCAGTGTTGACTTTTGAACCTGTACAGACTTTTGAATTAAAATAATGCTTAAATGTAGGCAGGTGAATATCTTCAGCATCCAAAATGGTAAGAAGTTGAAGGATAAAATTTCGGTTTTATTCAATTCCATCTACCTATTCTGCTTTAGAAAGGCGCCATTAGTGCAAATATTTCTCATTCAGGTAAGCGGCGCTCATATTTAAGGGCCGAACACTTTTTTGGAGTGATCTTTGAGCTGGAGAATTCTTTTAAAAATAGGAATGTGCCGGCTTGTGTTCCTTGACTGTTGCATCCTTGCCAATTCCACGTAATCTCCTCATTATATTACAGTGGCAGGCTCCCAAAACTCCACCGTGGAACCTCCGTTTTCTCACGGCACAGAACTCACACTGAGCCCCTGAGCTTCTCAATCCTATTAGATATAAAACAACAGCACAGCCGACGCCTCATTGAAGGAGAGAAAACACACAGTCGTTTGCATATCCCTTGTAAGGATAAGGAAAGAGAAAAAAAGTTGGGAGACTGATGTGTCTGTCAATTGTATTCACTGACTGTACAGTGAAGAATCGATGGCTATTATTTATTTATTTTGAGGAGAGCTGATTAAAAAATATGGAGGGTTGAGACAAACATAACTCTCACACACACACACAAAAAATACTGTAAAAAGAAATGCACTGTTATGGTATCATTTGGGATTTTCTTGGCATAATATTTAACATTTTTTTTATTCTAATTGAGTGAGTAAAGGAAGCAGGCAATGCAAATAAACTCCCTGTGCCAAGCAGGGAATTGCATAAATGAAAACCACACATTCATTTATGAGTGTGTATGTTAAACAGTGCCCTGCAGTTCTTTTCTCACTTGTTGCTGCTACTGCTGCCACTGCTGTTGCAGTGAGACTCCAATCAAGTGTCACTTCTATCTGAACATAAATTCGGGAAAAAATAACTGCTAGCGCAGATAATCTTTTCTTAAGGTCAGCACACACACTAGTGTTCTCTAAACTTTACAAAAATATCAAATCCTCTTGGTGAACACATTGCAGTTGTCAGGGCTTATAACAGTGCATAAGGTCAGCAAACGCTCAGAGACTGTAAGAAAGAAAGAAAGAAAGAAAGAGAACTTTGAGACACAGTGAAGAAATGTTGTGAGACGCAGTATATAGAAAACTTTTTTTATTCAGGTAAGGCCATACTGGACTGTATGTATATCTACTGGGGTTACCGTGTATCTGGCTGAGATGACAGCTTCATTTTTTTCATGATGTTTTTTTTATTATTATTATTTTTTTCACTATTATCAGTAATCCACTTTTTCCTCCCCTATATTCCGGTGCATTGCATGTGAGCTACACAGAAACAAGCATGTCCGAGTCTACATCTATTCCCAATATCAGATGGAAAGGGGTGAATAGAAAACCAAATAAATCAAACAGAAAAAAAGATAAAGTTTGAAGCCCTGGCCTTGTTTGAACAACATATACTTCATCTCTAGTTCTCTATGACTGGACAGTCTGGGAGTATTGAATCTCTCGCTCTCTTTTTTGTGTTGTCTCCCTCAGCCGACTGATCCAACTGACCTTTTCAGAAAGCCCCCGACACGAGCAAACACAGCAAAATGTCCACTACAGAAGGAGGATATTGCTCCGACGACCTTTGAGACGGGGAATTCACAGAACTCCACATATAGGGACAGAAATGATGATTTCAGATAAAGATCTCTGCTCAGAGCCTGTGTTCGTTCTTTAACTTGTCCTTTGTTAGATTTTTTTTTTTTTTTTTAGAATGGAACTATGCGGATATATACATTTTATATTTATATATACATCTACATGTACAGGGTTACTGTCAGTACAAAGAAAGCTCCCATGAAATACACTGAGCATGCCAAAGAAACACAAAAAACCCAAATCTGGACAAGGATGGTGTGTTTGTGGACTGTAGGTTGACACTGTGACCTTGCGGAGCATTTGTTGTTGCAGCTGATTGGCTCAGAGGCTAGAGAGGGGTGGAGGGTTGGGTAGGGAAACTCAATTTCAGCTCCAGCCATTCTGCATTACAATGCATTACTTGTCCAGGCCGAGCCTAATGGGCATGCTCCATTGCCACTCAAAGGATATTGGACAAATCTACTGTCAGAGAAAACGATGACTCGCAAAGTAATTTCCACAAAATCTCCAGTTCCATCACTTGGTTGGTTGTCCACCATTTTGAGGGTGATCCACTAGTTCCTCAGTTTGGATCATCCACTTTGCCTCAGAAGTCCACAGGTTGAGTCCACAGACATTGTTTGTGTATCCCTTAAAACACCCCTCTAAGCTCTTTTCAGTTTTGAAAGCATAAAAAAAAACAAAGGCGTGAGAAGAGTACAAGTCCACAACGAGGGGGCCCATTGATCAAAAACAGGATTAGCCCATCCTTTTTGCTGAAATCCTTGGCGCCACACAAACCAAGTGATTTGTATCTGCGAGGATATCCTTCTGTCAGTCACAGGTAATCCAGTCAGTTGCCCTGTAATGTAATGGTTTAGTCTGTTCTGATATGAGGGAATCCTCGCTTAGTCCCTGTGAGGTGGTTCTTCGTTAGGTCCTTGGATGAATCTGAAATAGAGGGAAGGGCAGAAAGAGAAGAGAGAAGGAGAAAGAAGGAGAGAGAGGAAGAGAGAGAGAGAGAAAAAAACACACACTTAGATAGAACAAAGGCATAGCAGCTTGCAAGGATTACACCCCAAGGAATACCAACAATTCACAATTTCAAAACAAGAGGGCTCTTTTGAACTGCGGGGCTCTCCTCATCTAAGCTGTGTTTTATTTTTTTATTCTTTGTAGTTTTTTTTTTTGGTGAGGAAAACAGACAGACATGTTGAGAGGGACCGCGACCCTTTAAACTACAATAGACTGGCACCCATACTGTGTCATCATATCACTGAGCTGAAAAACGGGGTTTGTTACTGGTGCTCTCCATCTCCGTGAACGCTGACTCAAATCAGGGGCAGACGCCATGGACTATGATCTTTGCCAGGCAACCAATTGCGTTGGTGTTTTTTCGCCTCCTCTAGGAGCATAGGACGAGGAGGATGTAGGCCTCCATACACTCATGCCTTCTCCTCCCCCACCTCTCTCTCTCTCTCTCTCTTCTTCTGCCTGCCTCCTTGTCTCGGACTCAGGGTCTTTCATTCAGCAGCAGCTCTGAATTCACGGGAGTTTTCAATGGGACCTGAGGCAGCTTTCAGAGCTACAGACGACCTCTGAAGGTGCATAATTTCAGCCGACAGACAGCGCGCAAAAAAACCCCAACAAGGTCTCCAAATGCCATTTTTATGCACACTGAAGCAGTCCCTTCGAGAGAGACATTCAAGGACACAACGCTGCAACAGATGATCAGGTTTGCAGACATTTCTTCGTTGATTATGAACTAAACTACACTAAACAACACTACTGTGCACCAAACCAAACTAAATAATCTATTGTCACTATTCCTGCTGTTTGCTCTGTCAAAGCGGCTTGCTCTATGACACTGAGAGTAAATAAACATAGTGGAGGTAGAGTGGTTTTGACACCGGAAAGCCACAGCCTTGTTCGCACAGAGCAGGGCTAATTAAAAGCTCAACCCCATGGCTAGGCCCCGAGCACAGGCAGTGGCATATGCTGGCATTTCCACAGGTGTGCACTGGTGACAGCCAGCCAGGTGTGCACGGGTGATTGAGACAGAGGACAGCACCGCCACCATACACACACACACACACACACTCTTACACTACACCCCACTATCCCCTTTGGGACCTTCCAAAAACCCCTGCAGTCTGACAGCTGTACAAGTGAGAGATGACACGCCCCGAACCCCCTGTCACTCTCTGAGCCTGCCTTCAGAGGTGGTCCTGTCCATCACTGTCTGATGCCATGGTAACAGAAGCAAAGAAATGTGCCAGCTTTGCACAAGCTAGGTGAGGCGCTGTCCAGTGAAAATGAAGTATTTTAATGACGATTGTTCCAGCCTGTTTACATGCTGTGTACTGTACATACAGATACATGTGTGTTGTTCGTTTGTGCTATCCCAGAGGGAAGCAACGTTTCACACCACAAATCAAAGTCAGAAATCTGGCCGTGAACTGTGACTCTCGCAGCTGGGAGTCTTTTAAAAGGTTTAACTGAGCTGCACACTGGCAAGAAACAAAAATCTGCTCAGCACTAGCTGCCTGTCAGATTAGCAGGGAACTCAGTCAGAGAAGTCATTTTGCTGACTTATAAAGCATATTTTCTCCCCAGCTTCAAAGTGAAAAGTGATAAATGGCTGCTGAGAATCTTTCTCCATCTTCCCTTTTCTAACGTGTTTCTATCTTTATCCATCAGCACGACTCAGACGTGTTGTGAATCATGAGTTGAGCTACTGTGTCATAAATTACATGTTTTCTCTGAAGCTATTTCTATGTACAGTCCATGATGTGCAGTAGGTTGGTTTGTTGGTCCATGCAGAAACCCAGCGATTTTGAATGAATGTTTTAATAACATACAATAGACAAGAATGTGATGCCCCTACTATAGACATCAAAAGTGTCATTGTGCATAAACTGGAATCACAGAATCAATCTATTTACATTTAGTTTACAACATCATACATAATCTGTAATGGAAACATTTACTTCAGCATTACTTGTAATAAAATATGTTGTAGTGGAAGAGATAAATGTAATGTGATGTATCTCATTTCATTTACATCAAGATTATATTGGCTTTATTCTGAGCAACCATGGATGATTATTTGGATATCTTCATTAGCATGTTTATAAATAATCCATCTTCTTTAGAGGCTCAGTAAATATGTACAGTGTTGGGAATTACACTATCAGACACGGAAGAATAGCATAAACACAGCCTCTTCACAAAGGATCAATATCTTAGACATGACGATCAATACAGACCCCTGAACTAATGTTCTTTTAGGCTTGTTAGCCATAGATTGAGATGGATTGGAATGTTCCGGGATTCAAATATGCATTCCCTGCGTACACACAATTCTTCCACTGAGTGACCCCTGATGGGATCTGCCTGATACTCCTGACCAATATGTTGCAGTTCAACAGGTTGGCCAGAGAGTATGTACATGTATACATGTACCGGTATGTAAACTTCTGCTTAATTGTGCTGTTGGTCATGCAACATTTTACTGTAATCTGTCTAACATCCATTATTCTGAAATAAAAGTCTCCATGGCAGGTGTAATCAGGCATGAGGCTGAAGGCAAACATGGTTGATGTATCTTAGTTTCCAACGGAGTACTGAATAATTTGTGTAATTTACATGGTGAGCAGCAATGTAACTAATTGCAAACAGACATGTAATAGATTTGCAGACAAGATTGAGAGGGAAATCATGCGATTAATAACTCATATTAATAGCTCACTGGCCTTTCAATCTAGCTCCCTAGATTACAGAGTTGCCAGTTGTGACTTTATCCTTGTGACTATCTTAAGTAATTGATAAAATGTTCAGGATTTTATGATGTTTTATGATGTTAAACGATTTAAAAGAAAGCCCCATGAAAGGACAGGAATACCAAAACATTTGATTACTGATTCTGAAAAACTGTTTCTACACTGTAAAAATGATTTGTAATGATTACTTGAAAAATGTGTGGAAACTCGTTTAAGGAATCGAATAAGGTAAGTACAGATTACTTGTCTCTTTCAATATACTGTATCTTTACCATAACTTGAAAGAGACTAGTTATGGTTACTTAACTTGTTTGAGGCAACGAGTTTCCACACATTTTTCAAGTAAGCATTGCAAATCCTTTTTTACAGTGTAGTATTACTATTACTACTATTATAATTACTTCTACTTCTATAGTACTACTACTAGCCTACTACTAGTACTACCAGTGTAGTGTTCTGCAGTGTGGTGTTCTACTGATTTAAAAATGATGGAATGAACAATGAACAAATGAACGTATATGTAAAAAAGAAATGAATTAGTCAAATAATACACAAAACACAGAGAACAACTGAAATGTGAAACAAGTTAAATAAACTAAGTATATGTTGAGCATAACTCTATTGCGTAAGAGGTAAAAGCCCTATCAGGCAAACAACACAGTGGAAACAAGCCTTGTGGTCAACAGCACAGACCTCCTCAGCTCTTATTCATTGGAAGTCTGAGAAAAATAAAATCTCATAATGAGACTTCAGCCATGAGAATGTAAGACTGAGAGTGAGGACAGTGGGATTAGGCTACTCCCTTAGTTATCTTAGTCACTTTAAGGCAGGAGTGTCAAACTTATTTTTTTATCACAGGTGACATGAGCATTGTGATCTTCCTCAGAGGGCAGCCATACCTTGTCCACACGCTCGACAAAAAACTGAAGTGCGTCTGTGTTCTGACTTCCTCACTACTTAATGGCGTCTTCCTTTCCTGTCGATAGCTAAGCATTATAATGGTTGAGTTCAATAGTGACATGCTGTGCATGTGGAGCTGCTAGTATTGCATTGTATTGTGTGGAAGCACAATGATTATTTTGTGCATCGTTAAAAAGCAGGCCACATTGCTACAAGTTTCAAGCTTTTCGACTCGGGCGGCATGAAATGACGTGAAGGGCTGGATGCGGCCCCCAGGCCATGCAGTGTGTTTGACACCCCTGCTCTCAGGTCAACAATGCCTCTGCTTTAGACTGTCCCTTCAAACTGTTCCTGACTTACAGTAACTGATATAAAAAAGTGAACTACTTCTTTTGAAAAGTCAGCTGTGTCTCTAGAATGGCTGATTTGTCATGCATTAGAGCAAGGGCAGACACAAGGACATCGACACAAAGCAGCTCTTCTATAGCAATGCCAACATGGAGCTGGTGAAAAGGATATAACAGCACTCTGATGCAAATGCACAGACAAGGACAATATGCCCAATTTAGTGTAATACTGATGGTTGATAGACAGTACCACTTGAAAGAGAAGCACACTTACAGTAATATGATTTGAACAAACAGCTGCATGGTGCAGAGTTGTTTAAATTGGAATAAGATGTGATTTGTGATAGGGAAAAAGAAGGTCACTTTTGCTCTGAAAAAATCACAGATGGGGTAACGTGTGGTGGCCACTACAACCATATGTTGGTGTGTGTCGTGACAAACTCAAGCCTTGGACCCTGCTTGTGGACTGGTGGCATGTGTGCAGACGTGGCTGATAAGGTTAGATTAGGTATGCTATAGTGATATAAAAAAACAACTTTATCTAGCAGACTCTCTCCTGTGTCAGCAGGGAAGTGATTGTGATAAAAGCTCACTCTCTGGTACGGTCGGAGACTGAGTGCCAGATTGAACCTGCTGTTATCAGTGACTTTAGAGGCCCAAAGATCAAAAGTTTTGCAGGCACCTGTACTGAGTTTTAATGTATGTTTAGGAGTGTGAGTGTGAGTGTGCGTGTGTGTGTGTGTATTTGTGCGTGTGCAGATGTGTGTGTTCATGTGTGTGCTTGTGTGTGTATTTGTGCATGTGCAGATGTGTGTGTTCATATGTGTGCGCTTGTGTGTGTGCGTGTGTTTTGCGTCTCGATAGATTCGGTGGATTACACAAATAAACCTTCAGTTTAGTCGGTCCAGCCGGCCAGTCAGTTACTCTGCGCATACAGCACACAGGCGCACAACAGAAGGCACAAAGCATATTAATGACAAAGCTGCTTTTATTTCAGCGTCCCCTCCTTCTTCATCCTCCTCCTCCTCCTCCTTCAACTTTCTCTTTCTTTCTCTCGTTTTTTTTTTTTTCATCTTGCATGTAATTGTTTGGCAGAACACAAATTGATTGATCTATTTAGCCACTGAAGCAGGTAATGCGGTTCTATGGAGGGCGAGAGTTTGGAGGGTCCCCAGCTCCCTTCACTGTGACTTCCTCAAACAAAAGGCCTGCCTTGTCTGGGGCTACAGGCAAGGAGGGGTCCCTCTCTGCAAGACATAAAGAAAAAAAAGACAAAAAACAAAGGTGTCAGCCACTCGCTTTTTGGCACCATCTTACTTTCATGCCAGTTGTTTGAAAAAGACAAAAAAAGGGTACAAAGGAATTAAAAAAAAAACAGCAAACAATAGGGTTGGCTTGTGAATGTGAATAATGTGAGTATTTGTTTGTCTCAGCATGGAAACGTGTGTGTGTGCGTGTGTGTGTGTGTGTGTGTGTGTGTGTGTGTGCGTGTGCGAAAGAGAACATTTAAGTAGTGGTTATTATTTCATTACAAAAAAGAGAATTTTTCAGAGCAAAATGGGACGCTGCAGGTGAGATTTCCTGTTTCCTGTGACTTTTGTGCTCTTAATATGAGGCAGCGTGTCTTGACAATGGCTATGGCGATGGAGAGTGAATGTTATTAATATCCAGCCGAGCGGAATAAGGTAGGGAGCTACTCGTGCTCTTTATGCTGGCCTGAGATAGCTTGCCTGGATCCACTGTTCTGAGACTTAAAATGACACAGAACATTCCCTCATAAAAACACAAATAATGGTAGGAATAGGGACAGTGGACCCAGGGCTCTTGCATACTCAGACAGAGACATATACAAACACACACACACACACACACACACACACACACACACACACACACACACACACACACACACACACACA
>JASCQY010000232.1:5293180-5306209 GCA_030264315.1 Sardinella tawilis
GGTATGGATCTACTCGTCTAAGAACAGGCAAGAACGTAGTTAAGTATGGAAAGTCGGTGGCGTGTTCCTTTAAAGGTGGGGTATGGAATTTTATTTTTTGGCCATTTTTGCGCAATTACTTGAAATCCTCTTCATATCACCCACTCAAAGGCACTGAGTTGGAAACACTGATATAAAAATTAAACATGTCATTCATCTGTGGAACAGACAGAGCTTGAAAAACTATATTCTATCACTTGACAGACCAGCCTTCCCCATTGGACAGTTGCATGTCAATCAAATGTTCGAAATCAACCATTGGAGGAAAGGGCAGAAACGTATGTGTTTGAGAACTCCACACCCCACCTTAAATTCTTTGACAAAAAAGGGAAAAGGGGAGGAAAGGGAAAGGGAGAGAAGGGGGATTTTCTTGACTTTAACATCTAGCCATCTAAAATTGAATTTACCGGTGTGACAAGATAACATTAGAATATGATCCGCAAAAATGTTCTGAATGCCATGGCCATCATGACAGACACCATAATGAGGATTTTGATAGGCTGCCGCTCAGAGTAAAATATTATCATTTTGCTTACATATCACATGCCCTGATCTGCAATGGCTTCCTATCACAGGTTGAATAATCCCTACTTAGAAAAGGCTATAAATGTTTAAGGAAAGGCAGGTAAAGAAAGTAACTGTTGCAATATAGCGTGGCAAAATTCGAGCTTCCCTGCTCTCACATGACGGCAAGAGCATTTTGACTGACAGTTTTAAAAGCCAGAGCATGGACTAAAAAAGGCAGAGAATGTTATGCACCAGCGGAGCACAGCTTTGGCTGTCCGTCGGAACAGATTGCTGGAGAGGGAGGCGATATTGTTGTCTCCACATGTGGAAATGGCCAAATGGCACCAGGACTGCCATCCTGGCTAGAATGGTGGTGCATTTGGGAGTATGGTGGTCATTTTTCATACATGCATTATGGGCATACACACATATTGGAGAGAGAGAGAGAGAGAGAGAGAGAGAGAGAGAGAGAGAGAGAGAGAGAGAGAGAGAGAGAGTATATACAGTGGTGCGTGCATGTGCACATACACACACACACACACACACACACACACTCTCTCGCTCTCTCTCACCCACACCCACTCTTTCTCTCTCTCTCTCTCTCTCACACACACACACACACACACACACACACACACACACACACACACACACACACAAACACACACTATCTCTCTCTCTCACACACACACTCTCACACTCTGGCCTTGTGCCCGCTGGCAGGCCCGGAGCCTATGCGATGCAGCATGGGCAGGTGTGCATCAAGCGGAGCATTCTAAAAAGGTTAATATATTTATGGCAGGCGAGACAGAGGTGATGGCGTTGCTTGTGAGGACCCTGTGACAGGTACTCGTTAAGCCTGACATTACAGCCCCATTCCTGATCAAATGGACACCATCTGTCTATGGAGCCCCTGCCCCAGCCTCTGCCTGGCGAGAGCCTAGGCACAGCAGCAACATCACCAGCAGGAAGATGCAAATGTCTGGGCGGCAGAGAGCTCCTCTTGGAGATGAAGGTAGCCAGCCAGCCAGCCGTCTTGCCACATGAGGTGCACCTGCGCATAATGATAGATGGCAGACGTCGTTCTGCGGAAAAGATAGATCTGCCATGTCTTCCACCTTCCTCGCCAGTAGCCTAACTCTCACTCGCTTCACTCTCACAGGCTGAGCCAGAGAAGCAATGTTCTTGTTTGCCCGAGTAATCGGAATGAGAAAGGAAGCAAAGGGGAAAAGTGGCACTCTCTAAGACTAACCTTAGAGATCATAGGGGATTTGCTGTCTTGTCTAGGCAGCTCCATCACATGCCATAGAAGCAAACATCAGCATTATTTTTTTTTTTTTCCAAAAAGATACAGAGCATTAATATACTGTACGTCTGTATCTCTCTATATCTCAAAATAACAGGCAGGATGATAATCTAAAGTGGTTTCTAATTGCCTTAGACAAATCGGCTATAAGTTTGACCCGTTCTATTAACATGACTAAGCTGCTGTGAAGTATGGCATGGCATGCATCTCACTCGGCAGCCCACCAGCGCTGACGATCATTATCCAGAAAAACACTCCTCAGCTGGAGTCTGTCTCGCCACGGCCGTTTGCCCCCCTTGCTCTATTGCCGTTGGATTGCATCTGATACTCTGGGCGAAGGGGCTTTCATCTCAGAAGTGTAATTTGAATCTCATTCATCGATTCGGCACTGAAGTGGTGCTTCAACTAATTCCCACCATCCCCGTAATTCTCCTCTGCCTCCGACACACACACGCCATGCGCGCTACAGTGCATCACAAGGCAAATCTGGCCTTTTAGCACCAATGCAGAGCACATGGATGCTGGATTTCTCTACTGTATCTGCCATGCCAATGCATTACGTTACAGAGGTATGAAATATTTATGCGTTCATTCGCAAGGCCTCCATTATGCTGATGTGTTATGGAGGGGCGAACGCAGAAGATTCCACTGTGGCTCGGCCAAGCAGAAAAAGAGAAGGCCTGTGCTGAGGAGCTAAATGTTGTGCCAATAACAAAGGTAATCTAGCGTGTCAGAGCACAAATATGAGTATGCTGCTCTTAAGCACCATGTGTTCCGTTCCGTTTTTTCCAACTTTCTTTCTTGCAGCTACATCACGCATCCCCCCCACCCCCACCCCACCCCACATCCTCAGGTGTGTTGAACTTGACAGCAAAAAAGGGAGGTGGTGGTGATGGTGGAGGGGAAATGCCCGCCAACCTCTGAACCTTGGCGTGCTCACCAAGACGAAACATTTTCTTTTTCCGGCGATGCCACTTTGCTCCTTTGCCCTCGGGGAGGCCAAAGATGCGGTCGCACGCAGCTGCTGCCGTCTTCACGCAGCCACTTCCAGGTGCCCAACTGTGAACTCTTGCACTTCGTGCCACACTTAACGCTGCGGTGTGGAGCCGAGTGAGACGACCTGTCACCGCATGGAAACCTACACACATACACACACACACACACACACACACACACACACACACACCTCCACCCACCCACCCGCCTGCCCACCCCCGTCCTCTAATAAGCGTAGCTTTTGTGTTCCTCTGCACCACCTCTTCTAGCCTCTGGTCCTCGCCTCCCCGGTCCTTCTGTCACCACCCTTTCCACTGTGTCTCCCCTGCAGCACACACCTGTGTGGGTTGTGCTTGACATCCCTAATTTGTTGAGGAAGAGTTTGAGAAGAGCATGTGCTGTCTGGTGTTCTCTCTTTTTCTCTCTCTCTCTCTCTCTCTCTGCCTCTTTCTCTATTGATGCAAATCACACATTTTCTGGCCCAAGAAAGGCACCAAGAAGCAGGGGGACTCCATTAAGGGTTATTACAAAAGACATATTACAGACAGCCTCTCTCTCTCTCTCTCTCTCTCTCTCTCTCTCTCTCTCCCTCTCTCTCTCTCTCTCTCTCTCTCACACACACACACGCCCCTTCTGTGATCTTGACTTCAGCAGTGCCTCTGCTTTTTGCTATTCTGTGGTGGTTCCCTGCTTTCTACGTGAAGACTGAATAATATTCCAACTCTGCATGAGTCATTTGGCACAAGCAATTGAACGAGTGAAAGCAGGAAATGACTAGACGGCGAGAGAGATCTGGAGGGTGCTTCCACAATTGTATGAGACAGATGCACATTCCACTAAAGACCTTAAATTTCCTTCAAGTGTAGGTACTATCTCAGGCCATAGGGTTTCCCCTTGGTTGACTGCATCTATGTGCTGTGCTTACGAAAAGTAGAATACAGACACTTTTTCTAGAATGTCAATTTCTCTTGGATCCACTCATGCGTCCAATTTTGCATGAGCCCTTCATCATCAGCTGATGAGAGAGACCTCGTCACGTTTAGATAAACAGTGCTGGAGAGGAATGTGAATAATAGACTGTTCGACATCACTATAAACATGTGACTACAACTCTTTAATCTGATTAAATTGAATTAAATTATCTAAATTAGACTATTAGATTATGATTAGAAAATAATATTACCGTATAGTAGAATAGTTACACTCTTAGCCACTGGTGACTTATTGCTGTTATAAATGCAAGACCGATGCACAACAAATGGATTGTAACTGAACACGATAATTACCGCCTAAAAAGGCATGCTGCAAAATGACAATTCTTATTATTGACAACACCTTTTAGATGCTCTCCCTTTTAGAATGACAGAACCAGAATTATCCGCTCAACCCTCCAGGGTATCGACACCATACAATAAGGACAAAAAAGAAAACTCAGGTAAAACAGTCTTTTTTGAGTGCCTTTCAGGATAAAGAGATAATAAATGCAAACTTCTGAAAGGCAGCCTGCTGCTTCTGAATGCACCCTTGAATAATGTGTGTGCTTGACAGCCTGCAGTGAAGGAGGGCGGAAGCTATTGATGTATATAGTTCATACTACAATAGGTGAGTTCCCGGAGAACAGAGTCCCTGAACAGATAATAAGCAGAGCAGTCCTAATGACAGTGTGGACACTTAGACGCTGACAGACCCGAGTCACAATTCATCTCCCAGCCCTTCTCCCCACACAATGAGCCTGATTCAATCTACCTGACAGACAGGGCACGTAGCTACAAATTAGCAGACAGATACTTCTTCATCCATGGCATTCAAACTCAGTGGGTGAAACCAGCAAGCAGCACCTCCCCTTTAGAAAAATTTAATAGAAAGAAATGAAATTGGGAGTTGAAAGGAAAATGAAAAGGGCAAACATAGTTAGCCTCTGATGTGAATAGAAAAAGGCACACTATACAAACTCTCAAAACCCTTTAGGCCTGTACATAATCTGCCATGTTTGAACGGCAGATTGTACTTCCCAGACCTCATTACACGCAGCAAGGTCTTCATACTCCACCCAGAAAAAAATGTGACTTTTTGGTCAGTGTGCCTCCTTATTACTCGCAAAGCTTAAGAAGGGCTAGCATCTCTCTGAAGGACTTGACATTATTGAGGGGTTCAGATGATAAGGGGTGGATAAGGCAATATGAGTCTGTCTCATCAAGTCATATCAGACAAGACAAATTGAGTTATTTTCCTTGCGCAAGAGGGAGCCTGGGAGACATTTGGGGCAGGGCTACAATCACTCTTCGGCACAAGATGGATAACTATTCATGAAAAATGGGGTGGAAGTTCTGACCTTCCTTTGCATATTCAATCAGATAAAATGGCTTAAGTGGGTGAGAGTGTATGCATGCTTAATACCACCGAGGCTCCAGTGCTTCATCATACAAACGGTAGCCTTTAAAAAACTCAAGGCAATGGGGAAAAAAATGCAGCAGTATGCCGATACTATTGGCATCCAAACATTTCATTATCGGCTCCTTCCTGACGACATTTACTTAGTGGCACAAGGCAAAGAAGGAAGAGGTTTATTACTGGATGTGAACTTATGCAGACTTTCAATGCTGAGCTGTGAGACTTGAGCCACTGCTGGCCTTAATCGATGCCCACTTGAGCAGAAACACTTCCCATATTTGTTTCTGTTTCCTTAACTTCTCTCCAAGTGGTACCTGATCAAATGAAAATGCATGGTCATTATTACCGTGATGGATTAAATATCTTGGTATTTATTTTATGCCCATTGCAGTAGTCAGAGTGTATTATAAAACGCAAGGCAAAGTCATCTGCAGTGGTGTCCAGACATGGTGCAAATTATCTGAGCTGCATAGCAATGTGCTGCTAGCAATGCTTTAGCGCTTGCTAGAACAACCAGGGCACTCATGCGGTATGACAGTCATGAGGGTGTGTAGTTGAACGAGAGCGAGATGCAACCGGGCATAATGGGATCCTTTTCTCGGTGTGGTGCAATGCTTAATATGCATATTGTCCTAGCATGATCTCCAGTGGGAGAAGCTCCAGAATGTAACAGCAGTAGTCAACAACAGTCCAGCTCAGTTTGCGCGAACCGGCTGAATCCAGATATAGACTATTCAAATATCTAGTGAGAGGGTGCGGTCTGTCTGGCAGTTTGACACGTTTATCAGACCTAAGAGGCGATAAGGAGGAGGGAGTCTAATCTCATGCTATCTCATGTATCCAAAGAGATGTGCCTCTCCAAGACCAGGATATGATGCAGCCCTAGAAACAGAGCACTGCTTAGCAAACACTAATATCCTTGTTATTTCTCTGGTGCAAAATGAAATTTGCTCAATAGAGCCCACAAGCTTTGGATAGCTGCGGTTTCCCCTCTCCCTCTCACATTTAGTTTTTTATGAAACGTTGCCGGATTAATGACTGGAATTTGAACAACAAGTCTTAATCTAGAAAAGATGCTTATGCTGTTTTGGCATTGATTTGTACTAATACTGCCACTAATACTAATAATAATAGACTTTCGTTACTGAGAGTCTCGCTGCATGACCTGAATATCGAAAAGAGAAGAGGATCCACTGTTACCAGACTCGATATTCCACATTTCCCAGTCGGCGTACACATCAATGAAACTTCCTCCAAGAACTATTGTGCATGAGTCAGCAATTCTAAAATGGCTAAAAAAGAAAGCAAGCGCACAAGAAAAGTGAATGTATGAAGCTCACATACAGTAGAGTGCCAATTCAACTACCATCCCTCTCCCATCCCCCAAAACGCCATAAAAATCACTGTAATAGGATTCTTCAGCTTTTCCACTGGCTGCTCCCAGCATCACAGACATTTAAGTGCACTAATCCATGACAAATTGTCTCATCTGATCCATGACAAATCGTCTGAGGGCCCGATAGAGACGAGGAAATTGAAGAGAAAAGCTCAGATGGGTGAGAGAAGCGTGTTGAGCACAGGACTGATCATACCGTTATTGCCCTGGTCGTGAAGGGGGGGGGGGCTTTCAATATCTCGAAGGGCATGGTGAGCAATTGGAATAGAGGCCTCACTAAATAGGCCCCTAACCTGAAAGGTGTATAGAACAATTATAATTAAATGTATATTCAGATAAAAGGCTCAAAATATAAAAAAGGCAAAAATTGTTGTGCCTGAAAATAAATGTTTCTAATTACATTTGTGTCACGTTTAGTTTGATTTTCATCAACAAGCAATTACACAGAGCCTTTTAAAAAAGGGGTACTTTTGTTTGATTTTCGAGAGACTGTGCAAACCTGTTTAACCCATGAGAATTTCAGTGATGGAACACCCCCTCTAAAACCCAATACAATTTCATCTCGCTGGTGGTGCTAATGCTTTGTTTGTGATGGTCTGCAAAGGCTCTCTTAGAATGATGAGCCCTCGAATTATCTGAGCCACACTGATTGAATGTTCCTGTGTTATCCAATTTTCAATTGAGAAGAAAAAATGGCGAAGTCGCCACCCGTTGAATCAAATTGAATTTGGGTTTATTTATTAATTTGCCTTCCAACAGGTTTGCTAATTTAAAGGCTGCAGTGAAATCAATCATGTTGTGTTAACACTGTGTAGCTACTCTTTCACATGGCCATTTTTGCCCCTAAACCTGTTTTCTATTGGCAGATATCTTCAGTACTCACTTTGCCTGTTAAAATTTGTTTTGTTTTATGTGATGAAATTTAAGTGAAGGGTGCAGAAATGACTGTACAGTATTAACATACCATATTGAGGGCAATATTATCATCATTCATTCTCTTGGAAACTTTTGAGACATCCAGACAACTGATAAGTAGGCATATCTTACCGTTTCTATTTTAAAATGGGATTTTAAGGAGAATACAAATAGGCCTACAGCAAGTAAATCTAAATAACCGAAATATACAAGATTGCATCAATGAGTAGTTTTGAATGTTGGTTTCAATTACTTTCCAATTAATTGCCAAGCTATAATGTTGGCATTACATTACATTGACATTACTTCCTCTGAAATAGAAACTAAACAATCTACTCATAAATAAATCTACATATCTAACAAAAGTTGAGAAACCTACCCAGGATATAGAAGAAACAAACATAAAACTGATCACAGATGCATCTCTGTCACTTTCTATGCTTGCCTTATAAAATGATCTACCAATCTTGTAATCACGCTAATTGTAATTTAATTATCTTAATACTGATAATCTCAAACTACTACAATGTGGCATGTGGTACACTGTGATAGGTTTCATCTAACTGATGATCAACATTTATAGTAGTTGATCAATGGGATCCAATCCTCCTGTCCACTGCCTCACAGACTTAGTGAGCCATCTGCTTTGCATGGCATGCTGAACGCCAAATTGATTAGCAATTTCAATTCTCGGAAGGCAGATTAGTCATTGAATGCTAATACCAAATCAATGGACTAAATCAGAATGCCAACTCCTTGGCTGTCAATTGATCACAGCTCGCTATGAAGTGCTAATCATCTTCTCCTCTACTTTGACAGCAACTAATGAGCCATTCGCCTCATCTGAACGGAATCAAGGAGCCCTAACCTCTAAGTCAACAAAGCTAGACGTACAGTTAGACTGCTCTGCAATTTAAATACAATCTCTTAACCTCCTACTCAAATTCTGAATAAATTAAATGGCTGCAGAATGGCTTGTCTATATTTGAAGAGTCACAACCACTATCATGCAAAGTAACTTTGCCCATCTATGCCAAATGCTTGGCTGATTAGCGGTGGCTTAGAGCAGAGATCTTTCTGCAACATTAATTTCAGTGTTCACACCATGATTTATACAGAAATATTTGTGTACGAATGACAGCTATACCTGATTCCTATACCTGAAAAATTATGAGTGACAGTTAAGCCAAAACAACAACCTTCCCACACAGACTTCCCTGACAGCCCACATATCCAGGGACTGAAATTGTCAGGGCATGACAGCTCTGTTGTGACTTTTTCCTGCTGTATTTTCATATCTAAAACCTCATGACCTTGACAAACATGCCAACCAACCAAGCCACAAAACAACATCTTGTCATGATATAAAAGCAAGCGAACATGCACGAAGAAATTCCTGAATTCATACCTTAATGGCTAACTATTTACTAATTCTACAGTTGACGTGGGGAGTGGGCGTTCGCTTGCACTCTTTGAACATTATCAGAGAAATGACACTGGATGGTAAAAAAAGAAGAGCTTCTCAAAAATTCTACCAATGGTCCGAGGCTGATGAAGAGGCAGGGGCACTGTGTGGTGCGCCAGACAGCAGGTATGGCAGGAGCAGTGAAGCCAGTGGGGAGGATTGTGTCATGTCACATTCTACTCATCCGTCAATGTAGTGGATTATTTCTTGAGAGACCAGAATTGGCTGCCTAGAATCAGAGCGCCATCAATCTCGTCTGAGTGCGGGGCGCCAGGGAGCTAACAAAGCAGTGGCTCATGGGACGGATGCATGACGCTGCCTGGGCATGTGATGGAGCAGTCGAGCGAATCCTTACTCAATACAAACCACAACTGTGACGGGATTTTTGTCAGGAAAGCATTTTTTTAGAAAAGGAAAAAGAGAGGTCATTCAAGAATAGCCATCCCAAACTGTTTTAGATGATAGAACTTTGCAGATTCAGATCTGTTAAGTGATTTTCTAGAATATTACGCGATGGGCAAGCCTGTCCATAAGCATGCATTTTGGCAGAGACTAACATTCCATGTGTGTTTCTGCCAAAAGCTTCATGTTGTACTGAGCATACACCAAAAAATGCCTTCTCTGACACACATAGCTTATTTCTAGTCCTGCCTGTGCATATCCTGCCCAACATTCCTGCTTGTTCTCATAGAGCGAGCTTTGACCTTAGAGACTTGGACATTCTGTGTCACTCCTGATGCCTAGGGCAGTAAGATGAGTTACTCAGCTGCTTGCTGCATTATGGCCTTTCTTTATGGCCCAGGAAGGACTCCTTTCCTTTCTACAACCTGGCCTGCCTAACCATAATAGCAACTGACACTGTAAAAACAGCCCAAAGAACACAAGGATTGAATTAGGCTACCATTTAACTCAGTAATGTAGTAATTTTACATGGTTGTCAATACCTATATTGGCGTTTTCAATAAAATGAAATATCTGCACCACTGAAATGTTTGTGGTTTCTACAGCTGTTTAATATAATGTACATACCGTATCATCTCACTATGGTGTGAGTGTCTCTCTTTAATAAATGATGGCAGATATTTATAATGCATCTGGCTCAACTCACATTTAGCAAATGTCATTTTATATGCTGATAGCTCATTTTGATAGCCTTTGATTGTGGGATAAAGGCATGGAGCAGATCTGAGCTCTCTCTTCCTCTCGCTCTCTCCCTCTCTCTTGCACTGCCTCTTCCTCATCAGGCAGTGCAAATCTATTTATATTTTAAGGTCTGCACGGTGAAACTAGAGAGGATCCACAAATTATAAAATCAATTCTAATTCAAATATTCATCATAGTATTTCAATTCCGAGAAAACAGCCCTGGTAACGTCCAGCTGGATGCAAACCAGAGTGCTTCCCCTCGACTGACAGCATCTGCGTCCATGCTAAAAACTCATTTTACCTAAGAGATGCACTTCAAGTCTAATGTTAAATACATACTGTATATTTATTTCAGTGAGGATTGCGGAAGTCTGACACTCAGTGTTCAGCTTCTAGTTCTTCACATCAATATACAATTCAGCTTTCCTCCCCCTCCAGTTTTGCCTCAGATCATACGATACAGTGCGCAATACCAGAACCACAAGCAGGCTTTCCTGGCTTAGGGAGGATAAACAATACGATGAAAAGCCCACCATGGAACTGTCTGAGCCGGCCTCTACATTCACAAATGGTAAATATCCAGGACAAAGTATGAGAGACTCGATCATTTTTATGGGGCAATTATCTATTTCCAATGAATCTCCTCCATCTTGTTATTTTATTATTGTTTCCCTGTGGACATGTAAACACTTCAGTAACAGGCGTCTGGCAGGACATGTTCTTCAAGAACACGAGCAAATTTGTATGTGTGCATCTTTCTCCCTTTGCCCTGTATGTGTTGGTGTGTGTGTGCAATGTGTATGTGTGAGTACGTGCTGGTGCATTTATGCATGCCGTTACATCCCACAAAGTCACTCACATGTAGTGTCTTCCAGTGATAATCTATACAACTTCACCATGAAGTGTGACAGCTTTCCTCCCCTCCGTTTTTTTGCCTGTTCCTCCATAATTTAGAAGTCACTTACTGTAGGGCATGCACTTCCTTGTACATCTTTGGCACCATGCTTTGCTGGGCCGGAAGAGGAAAAAAAACCTGGAAGCACTCTTTTAAAAATTCATCTGGCCACTCCTGTCGTTCGACGCTTTCCGTTCCTTGTGTTCAGATTAATGAGTCCAGAGTGCTTTGTGTGAAGTGAAGCCTCTCTGTACCCCTCACAGATCACAAGGCTCCATTTGCCAGCCGCTGCAGCCAGAAATAAACCATAACACATCCACACCACTTTGGGACCTCGTCAGTTACAGAGAAATCCTGTCGCCACCATGCAAGGGAAACGCTACTTCTTTATCAAGGATTCTCTGTGTGATGACAGAGTCATTCTGATTTTTTTTTTAAATATAAAATCCAAAATATGAATTATTAATGTTGCTAGCATATGGAGGAAAAAGAGGAATAGGGAAAAAGTCTGACTGGGGTGTAGACCTTTTTTTAATAACAAAACTGGCTCTGTTTTCGGTCGGTCGCCAAAGGCCCTGGTGTCACAGTTAAAATAAGGCACAGGGGCTGTCGTACTGTCACTGCACCAAAAAAAGCCTATGAATGAGGCCCACCTCAGTGACTTCCACCTCCCTCTGGCCCACGAGCCTTCATCGAAACTCGGCTTAATTGTCGAATATTTCCGCAGAGCAAGAGAGAAACATAATTGTCATTTCCGTTAGAGTCACGGTGATCAGAGCACCCCCCACCCCCAACCACCCCCGGTTTTCACACAGACTGATGTAGATTGTTTAGCCTGGAGCTGCTCCACCATGTCGGCTGTGAGAGTCAAAATGCCTCTGCTTTTACTCAGTCTTTCCCACCCCTGCAGAGACCTCCAGAGAAAGCAAGGAAACACAGAGGGGTCTGAGCTGGTGAGTGGAGAGGAGAGGAGAGGAGAGGAGAGGAGAAGAGAAGGGGAAGGGAGGAGAAGAGAGAAGGCGAGAGGAAATGAATGGAGAGGAGAGAAGTGAGGTAAGGGAAGGGGAGGTGTTCTTTACTGCACTAGAATAACTCCGCTCAAATGAAACAACAAAACTGTAGCTTGTGGTAAGCCTTCGAGTGCTAGCTTCGTTCGCCTCTCCAACTGTGCAGGAGTGGAGTTGGACATGCAATCAAAATCCATCCAGGTCCACCCCAAAAAGAAAAAAAAAAAAACTCTCAAAATTCGCCCAGCCTCAGCCTTGTTGAAAGTATCTAGAACAAATCAAACCCACTTTCAGCCCACAACTAAGCCCTAGCTATAAACGCTCTAGCTACAGGCTTTGAGCAGGGCATCTCTTCTACAAGACAGCCACTTAAGACAAAAACGAGATTTTCCTGAACTCACCTAGGATCTGAATAGCGTTGTGCCCTGGCCTGGCCACATGGTGCTGCTGGATGGTCTCATAAAGGGTGGCCTGGCAGAGTATAAACAGGCTCAGGCTAATCCACAGGGACACGAACCAGGACATGGCAGGAATCTATGGGAAAAGACATGGGATCAGTGGAGGCTACTGTGTACACAAACACACACACACACACACACACACACACACTGTATTGTGGAGTACATGACATTAGCATCAATAACACCCAACCCCACCAGGCACAGTTGCTTATTTATGTCATTTCAAGGTGTTAGAAATGTTGACACATCAAGACAGTCTCTGAGAACACACAGTCAATACAGCAGTGAAATATATATATTTGGCAGTGTGACAGTGAATGAAGCTGAGTATGCATTTGAATGAAGTACAATCTTTTGAGCAGTTTTTTAAAGCAATCTATATAGCCTACATACTGTATATTATGCCCATAAACACACTGAGACATACCCTAGGCTGCATATTACACAGATGTTCATACTTTACCTTAGAATATGCACATTCACTTATCATTATTGGATGAAAAGAT
>JASCQY010000232.1:5313593-5326207 GCA_030264315.1 Sardinella tawilis
TTGATCATGTCGTTGTGGAGATATTTCATAGTATATGGCCAATAGATTATGAAAAATACATATCCATGTTCTACAAATGTTTTGGATTTAATTAATATGATCAAGAATCTCAAGGAAGGGATTTTACATTGAAGTCTATGAGAGAACATTTTCTCTGCAACCAGTAGTTGGAATTCAAGCTATTATGACATTCACTCAAAAATGGTCTATTGGGTATATACTGTACAGTATTCATGTGAAGTGATTCTTCCCTCAAGTGTACAACTGTATGTGAGAAAATGCTCAATCCTGTGACTTGAGGTGAGAATGTGGCGTACTTCCAACCATAGCCCAGTTTTTTTTTTTTTTTTTTTTTACTTCACCGTATGCTGTCAGTTGGAAGAAGACTGAGAGAATTAGGCACAACACAGACCAAATAGCAAACTGAATGGGGCCATAAACTCACTTTCAGTTTCATTTCTCGTGGCCCCATTCAGTAAGCATAAGCTGCTGGTTTGGTCTGTGCTGTATTTAAGTATATCGTTCCCTTTGCTGGTGAGCTAAAACAACAGGACTATGGTTGGAAGTACTTCCGACTATTGCTTTAACTGTTGTATTTGTGGGCATAGGGCAGAGAGAAAGAGAGGTGTGAGAGAGAGAAAGAGAGAGAGAAAGAGAGAGAGAGAGAGAGAGAGAGAGAGAGAGAGAGAGAGAGAGTTTGTTTACACTATGGGTTCTCTGCCCTGGTGTCTGAGGAGGAGGTCCCTGGCTGGGAGCAAGGTGAGGGGATGGTGGGTGTGTGAGATAGAGGGGGCGGCAGGACCTCTGGAGGAGTGGCCCTGCTGCACACACAAACTCTCCACAGCACGCTGCGCGTATGTTCCATTACTGTGCACAAGTGGGAACTGGGTCAGCGAGATTGTGTGGGTAATGCGCTGGGACCTGCCCGGCTCCCGACTGTGGACGTGTGTGTGTGTGTGTGTGTGTGTGTGTGTGCGTGTGTTTGTGCCTTTGCCTTTGCCTTTGCCTTTGACTGTCTGTGAGTGGGAGAGAGAAAGTAATTGAGCCATACTGGAATATTCTCTGAGCGACCCTCGATGTGGAATTATATCTGCGCAGACCCATAAAGAATGCACACTCCTTCATTGGATAATTGGACTGGGGACGAAGTGCACAGTGGACCAGGTTTTAAGACACAATGGGGCAGGCTTCATGACACCTGTAGAGATGCTCTGTATGAAGTTATGACGGGTAGACCTGGCAAAATTAAAAAGGCCATTTAAAAGTTGGAGACTTTTCAATGACCAGGAGAGTTATTACACACATAGCCTAAACAAAGACAGTGTAAAAAATATTCACAAATCAGGGACAACCTTATATTGGCCCTGATTTTTATTATTACGATTTTCAGAATTACAACTGCTCTAAATAAGGTAAGTATGTGATACCCCAAATTTAAAAATCTGTTTCATATTCAATCCCAATGGGACTGAATATGAAACAGTTAGGTCAGTCAGAATTGTGCTGACTTCAGTGGTGTATTGTTTTACGTAAATGTCTTTCCCTTTGTATGTTTTATTCTTGTCCTGTTTTGATTGAGTGCGGCGGGCAGGCTATCTTTAGACTGCCAAGTCTTGAAGGTTACTGCAGATGTGAATACCTACTCAGACTCGCCAGGCTATGTTGTCTGATGTTCCAGGTTATGGATGTCTATTTCAAGACTGTACAAAAAAAACGTACAGTGGTATTTTTATTTGAATTTTCCAGAACGAAGAGAGCTTACAGACAATGAGTGTACAATTCCACATAATAGGACAAAACCTAAAAAGGGCAAAGATAATTTAGCAAGAAATGCTGAGACTAAACTGTATAAAAAAACTCAAGTGCACAAAATTAGATTGGTTAGATGTTGCCATGCTACATGAGATTAGGCAGTAGGCCTATATTTAAGAAATAAGACTTTTCAAAGTAATAAATTCTCTTGGACAGAGGAACCCAATATCTAAAGTCTGTTTACTCAATTAAGCTGCCTCCATGTCAGACACACAAAATCATACTGTCCACCTGCACACACACACACACACACACACACACACACACACACACACACACACACACACACACTTCAGTTCTTGCTCACATAGTGGAACAACAGAGATAGAGTGAGAGAGAGAGAGAGAGCAAGAGAGAGAGAGAGAGTATTCAGAGGCTTCTCCTTTCACCTATACAATCTGTTTTCAGCAACATTGTGTCAAACCAATTCCAGGACGTTAAGCCTATTTTTTTTTCTTACTTCTGCTCGACTGTGGAGGAAAGAGTGAATGGAACGGAGACAGGGCACGTCTTCACCAAAGGCACGGCCAGGGCTTTGTGGGTAATCTGACCTTCCAGAGTTCAGTTACACTCCAGCCATGGTATTTCATAAATGGCTTATTCGCTTACCTGACCTCCACCCTTCCCCTTGGCTCCTTTTGGATGGAAGGTGGCTGAAGATGCCCGTCACTCAGGAGGGAGTGGAGAAGCCATCTATGAGAGACTGAGGCTGAGATGCTGAGACTAAGATGGAGGCTGCACGTGTATTGGGCTGCAGAGACTGGGAGACCAAAGGAAGGGCCACAGCGGAAGTTTGACAGCAGAAACCTGACTAAAGTAATAATCATTGTGCCACTCGTGGAGGTTACTTTTGACACAAAAATGAGAGGCATTTAGTCTGAGTCAGTTGGTGGAGTTTGAGAGTGCCTCTACTAGAAGTGACAATCAACTAACTTGGCCAGAAAGTTTCACCCCCCTCCCCCCCTTCCCCCCTCCCCTCCCCTTCTCCCCACCTCATCTCAAAACAGCAATGACATATTTGGCATGAAACGCATAGAGACACATTTGTCATTTAATGTTCTCAGCGACAACCAAGTGATGGCAAAGGGGTCAGGGATCTTTTGTCCATGGCCCAACGCCGCAGTCTCTGCTTGTCCAGACCCTGTCCTTCAAAATGTCTGGCTCATAACTGCAGCTTTTCATTCAGGCGCCATTGTGTGGAAAGGTAATGGACGTGACTCACTGTATACAGGAGCTGAGGAGAGCAGCCTGGCGTGATTCACAGCAGACAGCAGAGCATGAGTAAGAAGCACACAAACACTTTAACCACACCTGTCTGTGTATTTAAAACATATGGTCAGGGCCTATGTGTCTAAAAAAAATGGCACAGAACCCACAAAATGGTGAGTGAGTGGAGATAGTTAATGGGGAAACATGCTGTAACTTCAGAAAGCAAAAAGTCCTATGTATTTAAATTTACAGCCAAGCAGATTAACTGATTAGAGAGAGCACATGTTTTAGGTGATCAAATGTAGGGCTTTCATGGCCAATATTGCATCTCTGAAGATGGGGGGGGGGGGGGGCCCCAGAGTGAAAGAATACTGAATGAGACCAATGTGGTCGCAGTTTTGATGCAAGAAAAAGGAAATAATATGTAGCAATACAGTATGCTGTCACAGAGGTGGAAATGCAAAAGGAAACGGCTGGTGTGAATTCCCGAAGGGGGAACAAATCGGAGGGGAAATCATGTGGGAGATGAAGAAAAAGAGAGAGTCCGTTTCTGCTCTCTGACCTTCTCCGAGCTGCACACTGATTATTTACCATGCGCTGTCTACGCGTTCCGCTGGACCCCGGGAGGGGCCAAATGGACTCTTGAGCTCCCCTCTCATACATCACAGCCCTGACACTGATGGTCTGGGTTTTTGGAATGCCTCTTCTGATGTTTCTTTTTGAAATCAATTATTCACGACATGTCCGGGAGTGTGGCTATTCATCACTCCTAATTGCCAAAGCAAAGCAGTGCCATCGGACTGAGTCACACAGCATTTCTTGTCAATATACTTTTTCCCCGTTTTACTGTAAATAGGGGAGAGGAGGTAGGAGGTCTAAATGGAAAAGAGATGTGAAAAATCTTTATTCTCTTGTGTGACTTGGTCCCTGTCTGTGATCAATTATTTTGAGGCATCAAAGATCAGACTTACAGTATGCAGTGTAAAAAGATTACCTTTGTTTATAACACCACAACCACACATTAACATTTGCATTGTAACTTTTTGAGAGATTTGTTTTGGCTGAACACAGCAGTTTAACGGTCCTCAACAGAGGGATGCTCTTACTGTACATGTGGATGGATTGATGAATCATTAGTTCACTGTTGATGTACCCAATACTGATAGTAAGATTGCCATTGATTTTCATCAAGGAGTAATGATCAAAAAGTACAAGGATGTGGTGACCTGAGAATGAACCTGGTATGAGCTGCAGCTGTAAGAGACATTAACAAAGTGCTGTGTATTACATAGCTGGGTATCTGTGTGCTAATGTATTATTCAATGAGATAAGACGCCGCAGTACAATATCACCCGAGGTGTTGATTAGGATACTGTACGTGGACATATTTTAATTAGCAGTTAGTTGTTAGAAGGTTAAGAATATATTTTTTAACAAGTTTGTATTTACATGGTTTAAATCTTTTTCACAAATGAGTATTGCATGGTGTGGAACAATACATGCATTAACCTTTCTGAAAATGGAAATACTTGTTCCATCCGAGCTGCTGGGCATTTCATTTGAATGAAACAACAAAAATGGGTTTTATACTCATAAAACTGGGGCACTGATGTAGTTAGCAATCTCACCTCTGCTGGGTCTTTTTAATGGCTTCATGGGTAGGGAGCTACAAGCAGTAGGGGACTCTTTTCATACAAAATCTGTTCCTTTTCTCTTAATGGTGCCTTTGTTTTTCCAGCTTTGAAATAACTTCTCATTGGCCACCGAAAAAGAATAAGAAATCAGATAGGCCTTCAGTTAACATTTTAGATTAGGGTGCATATTCACCTTTAACTACTGTAGCAGCTTATTGCCATGCAAATGAACAAACATATGAGTCATTTGTTAGTCATTACAATCATTTATTATTCTGCATGAGCTTATTTTACCCATAGTTGACCTATAATTTGAATTTCTACATTTATCATCATTCTCATTTATAGTTAGCAAGATAGTTGTTGAATATGAATTATGATCTTAATAAGCTTTTTTTAATAAGGGGCTTAGAAGGTGGTAGTACAACATGAACAGTTATTACTTATTATCAATCAAAAAATATGTAATTAGGAATTATTTTGGATACTACTAGGCACATGCAGTTTCAGGTTTTGTTAATTTGAATACACCATCTTTTCTGCTGAAGGAGTATAACTGTTCCTGTTGTATTACTGTTTCATTAGCCCCACACTAACCAAAGCATTCCATTCCATTGCATTCCATTCCATTTACAGTTAACGTACTACCTATGAATAAGGTCATGAAGAATAAGGTATTAATTGGTGATGTAAAGTGATATATAATTACTAACAAATGGCTTGTATGTTACTAATTTGCATGTTAATAAGATGCTAGTTAATGGTGAATAAGGGTACCCTAATCTAAAGTGTTCCCGGCTTTCAGATATGTGAACACATGATAGAAGCTCCTTTTTCACTTTTATTGGTGGCATTTTTTGTTTTGTCTTGTTCTGTTTCCTTGCATCTCATTACATTTTCAAAGCTTGAGGCAATTTATTGATTGCTTATGGAACTCTTCAATCACCACCACCACCACCCCCCCCAACCCCATACACACTCACACACTCACACTATCCACACTAAAATAAATAAAAAATAGACTAGTTATTAGGAAGAGAAACCAACAGAGAAAAAGGTAGAGCCATAAAGACAGAGGGAGGGAGTGAAGAACAGATAGAGAGAAACTGATTGACAATTTGCATCCTCTGGAGAGAGGATCAGCGGGACGTGATTGGATCCAGTGGGGCTGAACCTATTAGAGGCACTAGACTGTAGGAGGCCTGTCCCCTGACCACTCTTTCCTCAACAGCACCATGAGTCTCCATTATAACCGTCTTAAGGGGAGAAGAGAAAGGGATTCTGCACAGTATGTGTACACTGACTTGCTCTGACTGTCAGCTACTGCACAGTGTAGCCTATTGGAGTCCTTGGGAGCATAGCGTAACTACAGGACGTCCATGGGTACCTGTGATGCTCATGTCGGCAACTGGGGGATGAAATTGTGAGGTAGAAATTTTTGTCGTTTAGCTGCTAAATTGTATTTTGTGCCACTGGTAATCAGCTTTTAAAAAGCAGAGAGGTAATTGAGTTTTCGCCTGCTGGCTGGCATACCACTTGAAATCTAATCTAGCAATTGACATGTGCAGAAGGTGAAACATATTAATTAGACCAAAAACAGTGCCACTAGCAGTTACATCAGCAACAGAAACTGTGCAAAATTTCAGTCCCTTTTTTGAGTACAAAAATATGAGCATTATCGGTTCAGTAATCTGAGAGCTCGGTAGCCGGTTGTTGTTGTTTTCTTGCTGTTGAATGACTAGTTAGGTTGTTGGGAATCTGTTGTGTGTCTGGAGACCAGAAGCCTTTCAGTGACCCAAGAAACCTGCTGAAACAATTCAGTTCACCTCAAACAGTGCTGGAGAGAGACGTGACTTTGAGACCATTAAACCAGTCTCAGGGACAGGCTGAAGACATTTCTCTTTATCACACAGAAGCAGTGTGTGCCCATAGCTACCAAAGCCCTGAGCTAGTATTTTAAAAAGGGGAATATCCTAGGGTTGGAGGAGAGAGGAGGTGACCAATAACCACTGAGGAGAGAGGCGATATTTGCCTGATACTTGATTAGCATTCTGTAGAAACTGTTCTGTGCCTGCTCAAGGAAATGTATAAGATCAGCATACAAATGCTTTGTTTGTGTGTATCATATTAGCCATAAAGGATACACTATACATCTGCTATGCTTTCAGAAAGAGAGAGAGAAAGAAAGAGAGAGAGAGATTTCAAAGGCCACAACAAAAAAAATCAATCAGCAGTAGTGCAGGAGGATGGAACAGGTTTTCTTTTCTCTCAATAAGGTTATTCAACAAGCTAGACCTTAAATCTTTCAGTGTGCTTGAGAAGCACTATGGCTAATGTACAGTGGTGCCCCAGACACAGGACGTTTGGGCTTCTCTTAAATGCATTAACTACAGCAAAAGATGACAGTACAGTATATCAGAGCGCAATAATGAAGACATACAGCTCAAATGGCCCCAGCAAATGTTCACATAATTCTGGGGCAATGGGAGCTCAACGACGAGCGAGCTAACTGCCAGTCTCGAAAATGGATACCTGACCATGCAGTCCAGCTGTCTGCCCGTCATTTACAGATCCGCTCTCACAGACCCCATGTCCCTGCAGCTTGCCGCTCCCCGCCTAAAATAGAGCCACTTTGGGATCATGTTCAAGAGAAGAACGATCAAGTTATGAATGTTCCAATTAAGGAGAAGTGGCCAGAGATAAGCGATTAAATGACTCTTACCAAGGTCTGCAGTATTTATTTTCTCTCATTGGGCCTAATGCAGGCAATAGTGCTCTTGGGGAAATTTGATAAGAGAACACAGTAATGTACAGGCCCTGAAATATAAGTTTTCAGGTTTATTTTCAAAGTGCTATTGTATCCCTGCTGTTTGACATTTTAGCCTAAATTTTTAAATCAGCTTGTGGGTATCAGGCAATATATTTCCCAGGGAAAAATAAATGGGTAATGGCTTGAGGTCCAAGTAGTAATCTAGTATACTTTAGAGGTCAAACTATGTGTATTGCTGTTTTCCTAACAAGTCTGTTTTTGATTAAATCTATGCATAGAGCATGTGCAAAAAACAGTTGTGAGATGACGTATACTGCAACCCTGACATTCCGCAACCAGGATATTTGCCACCGAATGCCAAATTTTACCATGATCTGACAGACTGACATCCTCAGACGGGTTCATTAAAATTCACCACGTGCCCAAGTGCACACAAAATCGCAATTACCATATTTCCTCAATTTGTAGCCGGGACTACTATTAACAACTTTAAATTTATCTCAATTTTTACATTTATTTACTGGTAATTTTATTTTTAATACTTATTTAAAGTACGGTAGGCTATTAATTTTTTGTGGTTAATTTAACCTACAACAGAATCCAACAGGATTCTGGAAGGTGCCCAACCTGTCTTGTCCAATGACTGTATGGTCTTGTCTATGCCTGGCAAGTGAGACAGCGCCGAAATGCGTAGCGAGTGGTATTGCAGACAGCAGTGTTGTGCCTCAAGGCAGCATTCATTCAACGATGCTTCATGAATTTGTTCATAACATTGGTGAACGAACTGTATTACTGCCTAATGAATGATACTGTGAACGCGTTCATTTTAATTGTGACTATAAACTTCATGTAGAAAGTGTGTGAACTTCCCCAGCACAGCACTGCACATATCAACCCCTCCCACACAGACACGCTGCTTCAGTGAGTGCTGTTCTGTTGTTCACGCCCTCACCTGCCTAAAAGAGGCCGGTTACTAATTGGAGCCCGGCTGTAAAATGAGGAAATATGGTATCTCACTTCCTCCCCTTCCTCCCGTCTCCCCTTAGACCCTCCCATGCAACATGTTCATCTTGAGGAACCCTACACACCTACTGAATTTGGTGTGTGTAGTTCAAAATGTATGGCGAGGGCAGGACAACACGTCATTGGGAGGGGGCACGCCTGGGTCCCATTTCCTGTGCTTGAGTAGTGGTGGCAATGACAGGCTTATGTACTAAATTTGGTGAGTTTTTGCCCATGGGAGCCACCCAGAAACAGGCCAAACAACGCCTCAAGAACATTTTGTGAGCCTGACAAAAAGCAATAGGGCTTCTCACCGGCCAGTGCGCAAGGTACACATTTTCTAGTCAGACTGTGCAGAGTTTAAAATACTTTTGACACCAGGTTCTGGACAAGTCATGTTGCTCAAATTTGACCTGCGACACCAGTGAACCAAGACAAAGCATATCTGGATGGCTTTTCATACTGCTTAGAGCCATCAGCATTCAGCAACAAGCTGTTGTATATGTTGATAAATAGAGGAAATTTGTGCTAGTGGTCTTGTGGAATATTACCATGATGATTTAATGAACTGCTGTGCCCCGAAGGGAAGGAGAAAATAAATGGATGGCCTTGAATGAAATCAACAGCCTGCATAGCTGGTCAAGTGATGAAAAGGGGAAAGCAACCTGTGTTCAGGGGACAGTGTCAGTGCAGGGGAGTGGGCCAACGCATTATGACTGAAGGAATCTACTATATACATTTACAGTATAGAATGTGCTGTGCACAGTACACACATTGTCATCCCTTTCTATCTAAACATGGACAGGTCCTGTTGATTTTGCTCTGTACAAAAGATGAAAGTAAGGCTAACAAGGTTAGTGTGTTCCCCGCATGTCATGGCTGAAGGCTCAATTAAGCATCGTCTAAACAAATGAACTGAAAAAGGCCGTGGTGACGTCCAATCGCCCTCCTCCTCTCCCTCTCCTTTTCTCTTTCTCACTGTCTTTCCCATTCTCTCCCTCTGATTCATCCCTTTATTAAAATGCTGAGAGAATTCAACATTCATTGCCTTATTGAAATGAATGTTTGCATGGATCAAGCAGATCCATATCCTCTTCAAAGACATGAACTGTTCTTTCCATGGGGTTGGGGAGTGGCTTTGTTTTGAACACACATACTGTACTGTGTTGCTCCAAGGAACTGCAATGGGATTGGGTCTTAGGCTGCTTCCTGGAGATGGTCTCCTCAAGTTACCCACCTTCAGAATATCCCTTTATCCATTCCGAGTCCACGTCAGGACATTACAAGCGCTTTAATTAATTACATTCCCTCAGCCATAAAACTGGCGCTCTCCACGCATCACTGGCTTTCTCTTTATTCTGTCGATGCGTGTTGACAATCCTCTCAAGGCTGTCCGTTCCCTTCAGAGCTATCGCTCTCTTTTTTTATGGTGAGGGCATAGATACAGTACATACAGTAGATGTGTGAGCTGAGGTCAGAAGTTGGATCAGGCCAAGGACAACAGCAGAGTTTTCCAAATCTGTAAAACACACAAACAGTAAACAGTAAACAAACAAAAAACAGAATACATAGACAGAGGCTCCAAATACTGGATGTACTGTATAGTATGGCAGCATGTAAAATGTACATAAACCTCGGCAAGCTGTGTATAGGGTTGGTGAGGTATGATGTTCTTATCTCCATTAGTTTTCCTCAAGTCGAGCTAGGATATGTCATCTTAGCGAATCTCGAATATTTTATTAATAAGGATTGCATTGTCCTTCCAGAAAGTCCTCTTTTGAGACTGCGTGGGAAGCCTTTTAACGGCTTCAGCAGTTTGCTGCTGCCTGCACACAATGACAAGAAAAGTCTCTCATCAGGAGATGGAAGATATTAACCAGCGCTCTGATGAAGGCCAGAGCAAGAGGGTTTTCAATAGTGTCTTACAGGGCACAAAAAAATGGGATTTTAAGTAGGCTACCACTTCAACAGACATTTTACTGTGTCATTTGCACCCTGTCAGGCTCCTGAATGAACTTCATCTCCCGTGGATCAATTGCTTTGTCATTTTCTCTCTCTTTGTGTTTGTATATGCATGTGTGTGTGTGTGTGTGTGTGTGTGTGTTTGCATATGCATAGCCATGTGTATGTGTGTGCGCATGTTTTTGTGTGTTTGCATAGTTGTGTCTTATGGTTAGTCTGTGGGTGTATTTGTGTCTATGGATGATATGTACACAATACCGCACTGTCTCAAATCTCACTGAATGCCCAGCACAATGAGCAGAGCTGCTGTAAGACCTAACCACGACATTTGGAAGAAGACACATTCTTACACCATTAGCTTTATTTCGCAGCATTGGATTTCACACCACATCCGCGCCATCAGATTCGGTCAGTTGATGTTCTACTGCTTTATGCACTCAATCCATTCTGATGAGTGGCATGGACTCTACAAGGAAATCTTAATACTGCATTTTTTTTCGCTTGTATCATGACCATTATAATGCAAAATTACACAGTTTAGACTTTTATTCCACATCCATTCATAAACTGTGCTGCTTAGTATTATAGCACAAAATCCCCTTGTAATGCTTTGGGATCATAATAGAGGTCATGTTCCTGTCTGAAGGTTTTTGGAAAGCTGAATGCTGATTGTTTGCTGATTTGGGTCATACAGCATGCCTTTTTTGTTATTTTGTCTGCACAATGGTTCAACATCCTTGAAACACCACACAGTGTATTTTTATTTATTTATTTGTTTTTTCTCCCACCAAACTAAATGTCCTCAACAGAGCCGTAAGGTCTTCCATCTCTCTACCCACGTTTCCTTTGTTGTGATGTCAGTATAGATCGCTGTGTCTTGCAAGATCTTACATCTTTGAACTCAAATATTGGGAAGAGGAATAGAGACTGGATAATCCCTCTCCAAGCACCATGCTGCTGTGATAAGGGACAAAATGTTCTGTTGTTATATATATACAGTATATGTAACAACAAGACTGATGCAGTGCATGGTGTCACTGTCCAAGGTACTGAAATCAATGGCGCTGGAGTTCTGTGGGTCTGGTAGGAGAGGAGGGTGGTCTAAGCTAAACTGCCACACTGCACACAAACTTGGCCATTTGATTCATGCACAAAAAACGTGTTATTCAGTGTTATTATCAACCACAATGATACTTGTTATTGAGGCCATTTGCAGTAAGAATGCAGACACAACAATGCAAGCAGAAGTTGACAGTTAATACAAGATAATTGTTGGTTTGACATAGCTATTTCCTTATTATTGTTCATATTTTGGAATGTAGTGACAGTTGTGCATACTGATAAATGGCGATTTCATGTTTCCTTGGGCTGTGGCCTCATCTGTAATAGGACTGATGCAGCGTGAGTAGTTGCTGTCCATGGTGCTGAAACCCTTGCTGCTATGGTTCTTTTTGGCCTGGATAGGAGTGTGGTCTAAGACATTGTGCATAAACTTAAAAATCTGTTTCATCCACAGAAATGATAGGATTCAGTATGGTTATTTAGTGGAGTTCTACTTGTTATCAAGAGCAAATGTCTGTGAACGATAGTAAATAAATTACCAACTCTGTTATAATCTGAAAACCAATTAAGTAATAAAATGATTGTCCTGTTGTCTATTTAGAATTTTTTTTAAAAAAAAAAAGTTGAAGTCGCCTCCTACTGTATTACACCTGCTGTACACGTCATCCTTTCACCTTTTTGCACAGAATTCAGTACAACATATTTGTTTGTATAGCTGTTGTACCAGGCTGTGGTCCTATCCTCAATTAGGTGTTATCCTTCACCTTACTTAAATCATTCTTACTGTGAGGAAAACTCACCAAACACCTTCAGCCATCAATTAAAATAGACTGAAAAAATAGAACTAGCGATAATAGATCCAGATGGAAATTAAGAAAATTAACATACCCTCCATAGTGTACATTTTTATTATCACCTTTATCACACATTATTTTTTGATGCATGAATGCTGCATCATTCATTATCCCTTATGTGGAAATAGTTTTTATTGCATCAAAAATGACAAAAAAATGATTCAACTGAAATGAAGGGAATACAGCATAAAGTATGATTTGTGGTGATGTGGTGACATTACAATTGTTTTTCTCAGAGGTGTCAAAAGTAAAAGTAAAAGTAAAAAAAAGAAACACAGTTTCCTTCCAACACAAGTAACTTATCTGAGT
>JASCQY010000232.1:5340745-5350745 GCA_030264315.1 Sardinella tawilis
TTGACAGGCAAAAGAAAATCTGAGTGATCAGTGGTTGGTGGGATTAATGCGTAGAAGTGTCAGACTCGTCCATCCAGTGCGGGCACAGGTTCCTCCGAGGGCGGGCACGGCACCCCAATGCCCGCCCATGCCGCCGGCCCTGATGCTTGGTAACACTTTATTTTAAGGTTCACATACTGTATAAGCCACTAATATACCTAATTAATGCCTGTATTAGTAATTTGTAACTTACAAGTTGTAAGGCTTGTGTTAGGCAACACATTCACAAATTTCTTGTTCATGATATATTAGGCCTTTATTCTTGATATCTTAATAATGACCTTGTAAGCCATGATCTCTACTTATTAATAAGTACTAAGTGTCAAAAGAGAATATGTATAACCAAAGTCCTTTTAAGGCAACTGCCTTTTGGGCAGTTATTTGGGAATAGCTGCCCAAGCCCTACTGTATCTTTATGAATGGGGAGGTTTTTTATCTCCAGATAGGTAGGTCATACCCACTTAGGTTGTGAATCCCTGTTTAAATCTGTTAAAGTTGAACAATGCAAAAATCATCACGCTGGTTTCCCAAAAAACGCTTTAAAAGACATCATTCCAAACATGAATTTGCCCATTGCATCTGCGCAAACATTCGACACATGGCTCTGACGGAGAATAAGCAAAAGGTAACCGTCAATCATGCCGCTTTGAACAACGCGATTGGCTACTTTCACTGCAAGGTAGGACTTCCAGTTTATCAATTCCATCTTTGCATAACAGAATGTCTTAATGCATGTCAATGGGTTGATTCATTGTATTGTGTGGGGCAGCAGTATGTAGAAACAAATATAGCCTGAGCCATGGTATATTGGGGCTTTTACAATGGCATGAAAAAACATGAATGGCGAATAACTTGTTGAGTTTAAATAGACCATGTGAGTGCAGCACTTGAAGAACCTTTTTGTTATTCCAGCGATGGTGCTTTACAATGGAAACCGCCATTAGAGTATTGCAGTGGACAGAGCACAATGTGAAGAATAAAGACAAGAGAAGCAGCTTTTGATCTTGCACTCTCATTTTGTGTGTACATGCAGACTGATTGGGATTTTTTTTTCTTCAGAAAACAATTCATGGAAACACTTCTTTTAGAGACCCTTGTGAAAGTACCATGCAGGTCTGGTCTAGTAATAAAACCAGATCCTCGCTCTCCCCTTTTCTCGATTGCTTGTTTGTGTGATGTGATGTGTTTAAATTTAAAAAGATTGGATGAGTCCTTGAATGATAGCCTGCCTTGACCAATAGCATTCAAAGTAGCTCTGCACGCATAACTCCTACCTCTGTTTGCTGATTGGACAGGTTAAAACGGCGAGACAGCAAGCTCAATGGGTTCAAAAACTTAAAAAAAGTGCATATTCCATAAAGAGCAAAAAGGGGAGGGACTGACTAAGGGCATTAAGAAGGGGATGAATGTGTGTGTGTATACACCTGGCATACACCTGCCAAATAAAGGGATGGGAACTCGAAAACGTTTTCTGGTGAGGCATTATTTCACAATCACTCTGTAAAACATAACATTTGTCTGAATCCTTCCAGAATCAATCCATTTGCTGGTCTAGAAGGCGTTGCATCCAGTGCATGGGGTCTTGTCAGACTAGCCGTGTTGAACAGTGCAAACTCTGTAAATACAGATGGTCTTACCACATCATATGCTACATTTGTTCATTCCATTCATGGCTTTTAATAGAACAAAATATCCCTGAGATATTTATCCCCATGACTTGTAATCTTACCACCTCCTTGTTAAATATGCATGATGCGATTCACGGCTTTAGGGATGTCAGATCACAGCTTTATCCTTCTCTTCAAATGAAAATTAAAACTTGCCACCATAAACAGGCACAGATTTTGTAAGATTTGCATACACATTCGCTGTGATACTTGAATAAACTAATTACCAACCAGATTTGTTTGAAGTTCACAACTTTTTAATATTTTTTTTCCAGTTTGATCATAAATAATTTTGTGTTTTAGGTAAAAAAAAGAAAAATCTCATTTTAGTTTAGTGCATAACATGACTAACATACTGTATAATAATTGATGATAATATTATAACACAATTCAATGTGTTCAAAATCAGCCTATATCCATTCAAACCAACAACAAACTTCACCTTCCTTTACCACCTACTAACATGAACCAGTGCATATCCACTTTGCATGAAGCTGAACACTCATGCAAGACTCCTGAATCTTGGCTGTGAACAGTACACTCTCAGGGTTTAGTGCTGATTAAAGGGAGGTTCAAGTTACGGCACCTGAATGTCTGAAGCCTTCAAGAACTGTCCCCTTGGCGCGGGTAAAGCTTAAACTAACATGGACCAAGGCACCTTCTGTCTCAATCAATGACTCAGCTCAGCTTGATTGTCGGGGAAGCTTTGCAGCATCACACACAGGTGGAAATCCATTGCCTCAGACGTAGTCTAGATATGGATATCCCTCAAGTTTCCATCACCCCGAGGCAACAGTAAAAGGAATCTAGTAGTTGTGGTTTCCCACAGTCAGCAAATGGATTTTTGACCATCGGCCATGACCACATGTTCAAAAATTAATCAAATAGGACTGAAAAACATTGCCTTTTACACTTGCTGTGTTCAACCATTCATAATTTAGCGGTCGCAATTCTAAAACATAGCACTTTGTTAGTCAGGATCAAAACAGTAGCAGTTTCTGATTGTGGTGAAATTGCGATGTATATTTGAGCATTTGTCCTTGTTAAACAATAGCTTTGCTCACATAAAAGGAGTTATCCTTCTGAAAGATTCTTTTTGTTTTCTTCCACTTTCTTTAATCTAAGTTTTAAAGTGCCTCATCAAAATTGCATGATCTGCTGTCCTCTTGTCTTTGGTTGATGGCTTTGAAGTCTGCTGGCACATCTACTACCTGAATCCTATGTATTTTTCATTTTTCCCAAACCACAATTTTTCTCAGAAGGTTTTAGGTCACCGCTGGACAGTTTTTTCCTCACTGTGATGAAAAAAAGAAATGTTTTATGCTTCTCCAATCTTAAAATAGATATCCAGCTATTTTAAATTAAAAAAAAAAACTGTTTTAACTATTGTTCAAATTCACTGACTCAACAATCGAATAAACATAATCTTGACAGCATTTCAAAAGAGCAAACATGGATGTTAATAAACAAACATGAACAGAATATACTGCCCAGCATGCTGATCTCTGATCCTGATCTGACAGCAAACCAAAGGCAGGTTAGAGAAAATGTGTGCGAAACAGTCTAAAGCAGGCTGCCTGGAGGAGTGAAGGTCCTTGGCCACGTGTGGACCTCAAAGCTTTGAGGGTCATTAATTAAATGCATGCACTCCACTGAAGTGCCCGCCTGCCATGATATAAAACAAGTTTATGGCGCATCGGTGTCAGGCCCCTTTTTCCTCTTTTCATCAGCTTGACAAAGTGCACTTCCCTGGGACCAAGCGTTACTTTTCACCCAAAGACAGATCTGGAGATCACAAGTGTGAGACTAAGAAGGCCGCAAAGCAATGAGTCGGTTTTCCAGTCATAATGACAGATAGTAATCTCTCTTTCTCTCTCTCTCTCTCTCTCTCTCTCTCTCTCTCTCTCTCTCTCTCTCTCTTTGTTACATGGATGGCCTATAGAGCCAGGAAATTAGCCTGCGTGGCCAGGATCGGATAGCCCAGACCTGGCCTGCAGCTACCTGATCCTGGACTCTCTCTGGAGGCCCAGGCGCCTCTCCCTCATTAACAGGCTGAGGAGACACTGTGGAGGGCTGGGACTGCTGATTACCCAACTCTGACTGCAATGGCTGCAATGCTCTGCTATTCTCATTCCAAACGGCACATCTCTCTCTCTCTCTCTCTCTCTCTCTCTCTCTCTCTCTTTTCTTACTCCTTTCTGACACTGAACAATCTTACAGTACCTCCTCTTTATTCCCTAAATCCCTCTCCTCTCTTTCTTCATGTTTCTCTCTGAATGAACATGCTTTCCTTTCTCTGTTCTGTCTATTCCTGTTTTCTTTTCATTTCTCTTTCTCAAAATTATTTTCCTTACATTTTTTTATCAATTCACTCATCTCAATTTATCTCTTGTCTTCCAAACCTCCATTCTTCTATTTTCTGGCTCTCTCTAAACACTGTTGCAACATCTCCATTCCTCTACTGTGTAACTACGTTCTTCCTTCTTATCCTCTCTTTCTTATCCTCTATTTTTATATCTATCTGTCAATCTCTCTCTCTCTCTCTCTCTCTCTCTCTCTCTCTCTCTGTCTTCCTCCACTTCTTTCTCCAAAACACCATTTGTCACTTTCTCCTTTCTCTATCAACTCCCATAACTTGCCAATTAACATCCATTCTCTGTCCTGCTGTGCTGTTTATTATATGAAACAGAAACAATAAGATGACATGGCGAACAGTGAGCAGCAGCTCTGGAATTCCCAAAGGTCACAACAGAGCTGGCGCTGATTTCTGGAAATCCTATTGGTGGGATGCCAGTGCCATAGCACTCCATTTATTCGTTTTACAGCAAGACACAGGTGTTACTTTTAGATTACATTGTGCACTGGCACGAGTCGGGAAATGGCGGTAATCAGGTTAGCGGAATATAAAGACATGGTTGTCCTCTTCATGAAATTACATCCACTGTAGACACTCAGCGCCACTTATCCTTGGGTTGGTCCAGCGACTACTGTCTGTTCTCTTAATTGAACAGGCGGTGTGTGTGTGTGTGTGTGCGTGTGTGTGTGTGTGTGTGTGTGTGCGTGTGTGCGTGTGTGTGTGTGTGTGTGTGTGTGTGTTGGGGGTGGGGGCTATTAGAATTGTGTAGGGCTTTCGGCTGGGCAATGGAGAAGCGGTTGTTGAGGATGACTAGCTAACCAGTCTGACTATGTCTTCTGTGCATCCCCATCCAGGTCCAGGGTCAGCTTCTTGAGGAAGTCAGCTTTGCTGTCAATACATTCAACCAAAAGGCAGCAAGCCACCCATCTACTCTAAATCTATTTATGAACCCTGAGGCACCCCTGAGGCTGTATGGCAGCACATTCTATGAGTGAGTGAAAAAAAAAACAGTTGAATCACTGTTCCATATCAATGCTCTTTTGAACGATAAATACAATTGCAACCATAGTAAACGACAGACAAGACGTTGCTATGAGCACTCCATTACAGTTCAGACAGAAGGTAGAACAGAGCAGACCATGGCAATAAATATTGTAGCTGGTGTGCCTGTGACGAATGTGCAATCAATCTGGAAAGTGAAAGGGGCTTAATTGTATCATTGCATATTAAGTCAAACCTGAGGACAATTTACCCCTGACATGAGCATTTCTCATCCACTCTAGCTGCATTCACATGTGGAATTAAAATATTGATGTTTGCCATGAGCAGTTTCTCAAAGCAACACACATGGCCTTGCAAACATAATGAGTCATTCAGTGTGGAAGCACACATCTCAGTAGATAGACGTACTGTAACTAAGATAATGTACTTATAAGATAATAATGTGTCAGACAGAGGACCTTGCTTGCATTACACTGTGCACCGTGCACCGAGCTGTACATACAGTACTTTGTACATGTATGGTGTGATGTTTGATATCTCTTGTGTGTTGTGCTGCCTGCCCAGTGTGTGTGTTTCCATTCCTGCCCACATAATCTTGTATCTGTAAGTGCAAAGGCATGCACGCATGCGTTCCTTTGATAGCAGAGGAACTGAAGGAAGAATCCCTGTGGCATTTAAGTAGGTGACCACGAAAGGAACCTGCTGGCATTTGATGCTTCCAGGAATCTCCGTGGAGTTGATTCAATGTTTGACTCAACCTACATATGTGCATCATACACACTTGAAGAAACTTGCATGCATGACCATCATATTGTGGCTTCAAGGAGGGAGGCACCATGCTGTGTTTGGCATACATCTGTCACAATGTGGCCCTTCTGTGTCTCGTTCCTCTGGGGGCTTCTTTGAAATTCTTTAACTTTGATGTAACACCAGTATAAGGCTATCATGTATACTGTACACTTGGTCTCTGGTGCCCATGCAGAAGATGTAAAAAGGAAGGAGAGAGCAATTTCATTCCAAATAACTAAGCTGTCATACAAGTGGATATTTTGTCATCATCATGTGGGATTTGTGCTGAATGAAGGCTAAGAGACTCTGGATTGATAACAGGGATTTGGGCAATAAACAACTTCTTAGTTATTTCATAATGGCAATGTGGCATTGAAGAGACCACAAACATGGATATCTGAAGGCACAGACTAACTATTCGGCTTTCGGATCTTGCTCATAAATTTAAGGCTTTAGCCCCTCATGTGTGGAGGAGAAGAAGCCTTTCCTGATGGAAGAAAACCATACGCCTTGAACTCAATCAGAGACCCTGTCAGTTAAAACCAAACAAGGCATTGATTTTAGAGGAATGTGCTTTAACCTCAGAGGAATGGAGGTCCTGAGTTATGCCTCCACAATAGGCTATTACGGATGACACGACCTTTTCCTTTCCTCCGTCGGCAACAAGTTTTGATGACCTTGGTTACCCACTGAATGCGCTGCCTTAGCAATCTATAGCTGTTCGTTTCAATACCCTTTTTTTTGCTGAGTGCTCCGTATTATCACCCATCTCATTGCTTTATCTCTGCATCAGTGTGTCTTGACTAAAACGAAGAAAAGAGAGAGAGACATTGGTGCAATTTAGAGTATTTGCTACAAGAGCTCCCCTGTGGATCCATAAGTAGGTCTGTGCGTCTGTAGTCTATCATTACTTCACTCTAACAATCATGTAGGAGGACATGGATTTCCATGTGCAACACAGACATATCATCTGTGTACACCACACTTCTGCAGACAAGAGAGCCTTTGGATAGACAGACAGAAAGCCACGTGCATAACACACAAATATATGCAGATTGAAAAACAGATTGATGCCAAGAGATGAATATTATTGTTTCCATGTTGGAGTCCTTGTGGTACACTGGCTGTGTTACAATAGTGTAGAGATCCTTGGCCTATGGAGGTTGCATGGAGGTGAAACATTTGCCTCCTCAGCGGTCTGATCAAATCAGCTCCAGTCCTCTTCCACCCCAATCCTGAGCATTGAAATGAGTGTCTGTCCTTAGAGGATTTCTGCCTGAACACTGACTGAAGTGGGAAGAGGACTCCTTGGCAAACAGGCACCTGAACATCTGAAGGAATGCGATTATAGATAAAAAATGTAGCTATGCAGAACAAAGACCTGCGCGCTTCAGCGGGGAAAATAAAGGATTGCTGCCACCAGAAATGACTTTCGATTTTGAAGAATTAAACAGAGACTATCAGATATTTCAGTTTTTTTTTCTTTTAACCGCCAAGCAAGTAATGTATTACCTTCAACTTCAAACTCTCTGTCTGATGAGTTGAAAGAAAAAAGAATGTCAATTACACACCTGAGGAGCTACCAGCCACCAATCAGTAAACACTAATTAAATGCAATGAGACTCCCGAAGAATCTAAATTGGACAAAAATGAAGCCTCGAAAAAAAGGGAGACTGATGGGGTATGCATTCAAATCCGCACACAAAAATGATACTCAGCCACAAGGCAATCTCTGCAGAATTTCATTTAACTCCATTAATTTATGTCATTACAACACGAAATGGGCAGTTATTGCCGTATACGCATCTGTGCTTTTCCATTTGGGTACACCAAATGTCACGCACCTGTAACATGACTACTGATTGCATGAGCCAAACTGCACTATATGGGGGATAGTCAATGGACTGACATCTTGAAGGATAAGTACAACTGTATAAAATTAACATCAAAAATAAATAAATGTAAGAAACTACATCTAAGGCCATATGCATGAAATATGTACTGTATACCAGCTCATTATAAAAATATAAAATTAATTAAAAAGCACATTCCCGCATCCCCGCCCTTTGTCTTTTGTTTTGGCATGTTTCTCATCTGCAGGTGCTAGTTCAAGGGGAAAAGGGGCTCCATATCACGTCCAAGGGGTCCATGGCCACGGGCAGACAATACACTTGGCTCATCTCCAGAGACTCCAGGGTAAAATATTTAGATCTTGCTCCAGGTGCTCCCTCTTCAAAACAATGGCGTGTCATATGAGGGCAATGCACCTTTCCACTCCGACTCCATGTTTTTAACAGCATTGTGATAACATGACTTAATACATACACGCTGAGAAGGGGCGGAGGGTGAAAAATGAATGTGTCATAGGTGCCTTTACACAACCACATTTCAACAACCCTCCCACACACGTCTGGGGGCTCCATCCTTCTTTTCTATGCGGTCTTTTGCATCTGGCGGTGGAAATTTCTCTGGCCTCGGTAAGGAAAAAAAAATGGCAAAAAACAAATACAATACTGGCATCAGCTGCATAGAAAATGATGCAATACCAATGCAATATGCACAGATATGTTCATGCATGTATGATTCAGGGGGGGTGAACCAACTGTTTTTCTCATTACACTGTTTTAAAATGAAGTGCTAAAACCCCCAGTGCAGCAGCAGGTCTCAGCTCTGGAGGCCCTGGGGGAGGGTTCCCATCCAGATATGCTCCAGTGTTTTACTGCACTGCTCACCGTTTCCATTAACAAATGCAATCAGAGTTTCTTTGGGCACGTCGCAACCTCTGATGGAATATATTCATGAGTGCTGAAAAATGAATGGCCCCCACTTATGTGACCACATTAGGGTAAAAGCCCACAGCCCGACCGTCACCGCGTTCAGGTTTTCGGGGCACACTGCGTGTGCTTGGTTCCCATAAGCGTAGTCCTTGAGGTGCTGCGTAGGCAAGCTGCCTCGAAATTCGCTCTCCAGCACCAGTTACAGGAGAGGAGCAGCTTTCCAGTCGGCCTGAGATGCTGTGGGTGTAGCACACAAAGCACTGCAGATAGCACATGAACACTGCATGTGGTATGTATGATGCGTGTAGCTTGTGTGTGTGTGTGTGTGTGTGTGTGTGTGTGTGTGTGTGTTTGTATCTGTGTGGATGCTCTGCATGCGTGCCACGTGTGCCGTGGCTCAAAAGATAAGGTGTGATAAACTTTTAAATGATTTTTTCCCCCCTCAGGGGAGCGGTGCACTGCATCAGATGTACTGTAGGACAGAGTCAGGGGAGCAGCATGGCTATGGGGTGAAGAGTCATATGTGCTGCTTACTGAACCAGAGTTCTGACAGTTCAAGTGAGAATCAACAAGCTTAGAAAAAAAAAGAAATTGCGCTTCATGACCAGTCTATAGGCTTTAATGCACAAACACTTGGCTTCAAACACCCACCTCTCACAATCAGAAACGCAATGTCTATACCTATGCCTACTGTATACTTAAATGTAATGTGTGTAGTATCTGAATATTCACATAGTCATACTGCTTGTGTAGCTTTTCTCCTTTTTCCTTTCTTCCGTATCTGTCTTCATTTTTTAGTTCAACCTTTTTTCGTGTCACCTTTGCCATGTGATTATTCAGCGCACTTGACAGAATGTTAAGCATTCATAGAATTATTTAAATAAGGAAATTTGAGATTGAGTTACATGGGAACAATGTTATTTTTTGGCAATTGTGGTAAGGTTGCATCACATGTAAACAAAGAGCTCCAAATCGTGCCCTTGAACTGGAAGCCAATCTCAGAGACAATAATGAGACCCTTTAAAAAGAACTCTGACTACTGGTGAGAGCTGAATGATGATCACCCTTAAGCGCAAATCAAAATGAGACCAGTGAGCCTCAATGTGATGGTTAGACACAGAATATCTTATTAAGATCATGAGGATAAAGGACAGACAGGGCATAACCTAATAAAACTAGCTATCTACTTTTTGCCAGCTTTATTTTGTTCATATACTGTCGGAAAAGGAATATAGAATTATCTCCAGAATATCAACGACTGATATCAATATATTTGAAAGTAAAGGCTTGATCTGAAAAAGTCTGCCTTGAATTCAAGATTGTTGAAGGTATAAGGTTTTTGTGTTGTTTTCCTATACCACAAATTCTCT
>JASCQY010000232.1:5383565-5393565 GCA_030264315.1 Sardinella tawilis
ACACACACACACACACACACACACACACACACACACACACACACACACACACACACACACACACACACACATAGGCCCCACTAAAGCAGTGAATGCTGCAGTGGTGAGATATCCCGCTGCTGACATTGATTGATTGTGGCATGTATGGATTCGATCTTAAATCATCACACACAGTTTCAGGATTTGGTTTCTTGCATCGTGGGTGCTTAGCATCAGTCACGTGCCATAAAGAATCATGTGTATGACATTGCATTTAAGCATGACCCACTGATGCCGGCTTTAGTTGACACACACACACGCACGCACGCACAAACACACACACATACACACACACACACACACACACACATACAGTATGCACACCCACTGTCTCCATCCCTCCCCTCACTCTTCTACTCCAACATGTTTTTTTTTTTCTCCTTCCCCTCTCTCCCTGTTTCTCTCTCTCTCCATTCATCTCTCCATAGTTATGATCCAGCACCTGTCCCAGCCTGTACCCATGTGCCCTAGCGCCAGACAGCAACTCAGAGGGGGTGTAGTTCATTCTCAATCTCATAACGACCAAAAAAGAAAAAAAGCTTCCTCCTTTCGCAGCCCCTCCTTTCCCGGCATTCTTAAGTCATCTAACTGTCAACGAGGCAAGCTTGATGCTGGCCTCATCAGTCAACCCAGAGAGAGAGAGAGAGAGAGAGAGAGAGACTATGGAAAAGAGAAAAAGAAAGAAAGAAAAAGAGTATATATGTGTGAAGTGTATCTGAGGTTTAGAAACCTGCATCTGTGCCTACAACCACCATTGCCTGTGTGTGTGTGTGTGTGTGTGTGTGTGTGTGTGTGTGTGTGTGTGTGTATTGGGTGGGTGTCCGCATGCTGATTGGAAGATGGAGTGTGAAACTTCCGCGGCGTGTGCCACGGGGCATCATAAATCAACACGCAGCAGCCATTCTACATCTCATCCAGCAAAAAACTCTTTGCACCGCCGCGCCGTAAACATACACTCTGCAAATGAGTGAAGAGAAAGCAGAAGGATATGAAAGGGAAAAAAAAAATGACACGCAAAAAAAAGAAAAAAAAAGAAAAAAAAGAAAAATATAAAAGGCATTGGGAAACCCATCAAGATGAAATGACTTGCAGAAAAGTGGTTTCAGTCTTTTTGACACAGGTGCTGAGGAGTGAAGAAAAGTGGTCTGGCGAAAAACACCTTATCAGAAATGTTATTTCATTTGAGAGGCGCCTCTCCCCTTACTGAGGAGTGGCTAGAAGATGCCGTATTTATATGCCGGCTTTGAATGTAACCCTTATGGTAGCTCGCCATCTTTAGAGATGAAAGCAGGACATGTAATGAATATAAATGATTGTGGTCTCTGCCTCGTCCTGTTCCAAAGATATACACACACACACACACACACACACACACACACACACACACACACACACACACATACACACAAACACACACATAGACATGCAAAGGTGTGCCAGAATACATGAGATCTTGCTACTGGGATGCAATTGTTTGGTTCACTTATTGCCAGCATCATCTTGTTGACAGATGTTTTTTGATAACTAAATGATTTTATGCATAACATTCCACACTCAACACTCAAGACAGTCGTCATCTGTCAGTTTGTTATCCCCCGACCCTGTTTGGGGACCAGTGATTGAGGAGACGTTCTTAGACAAATTTAGCTTTTGCACTGCTGGTGCTCTTGATGGATACTTGCATCAGGCTGGCTGGGCACATGCTGTATACTCTGGGCTTCCCTAATGGAAATCATATGACTTCATTGTGACCATTTTATCTAATGGATGCTTTGTCTTTCCGTGCTGTATAGGATGTGTTTACCACACGGTATCACGTAATATTGTATTGTGGTTAGCATTACTTAATTAATATTCAGTATTATTGTAAACCAATAATATAAACCAATAATAAATATATAAATCTCACAAAAAGTTTCTCTAGATGCACTGTAAGTGTTGATATTGAGAATACTAAGCAAGCAACGGTTGGGATGTGTTTTTCTTTCAGCTTTGTGGAGTTGGGAGGTAAGTCTGTCCTTTCTCCTCTCTTCATTCACATGCCTTCTCTCACTCTCATTACTCCCACGCTCTCCAGCTCCCCGCCAATGTTAATGGTTATTCGGGAGCTTATTTTTTCTGTAAACAGAAAGGCAGGCTCCACAATTAACTAGAGAGAGAGGGAGAGGGAGAGAGAGAGAGAGAGAGAGATAGAGAGAGTGAGAGTGAGAGTGATCATGTTAATTCATTTCACCGCAATATGAATATTCAAAGCAAACAGTCCTGTTTAATGCACGACAGTCAAGTCTCATGTGTGCTTATTAGGCGAACTGGTAGTTAGGTACGTCAAAACACAGCGTGATCCTTAAACAGTGTGGCAGTTCAGCAACCTCAGGTGGCAGGTGGGGAGACCTCACTAATCGCTTTGGCAGATTCGAACTTCTCATATTTTCAGAAAGTTTTTTTTTGTCAGTTAATAAAGCATAACAAAATGAATTTTGTTTCTTAAACTTTAAGATTATTTTTTTAATGAGGTAAACGTATTATAAGCTATTTGTACTCATACTCTGCATTAAAGTTCAAAGTAAAATTATTTATATCAGAGGCAATTTAATAGGAGGAGACACATCTGATCACTTAAAAAGTCCTCCATAGAAATGTATTGCATCAGTTTGTAAAGTAAAGATGTCTGAGTTGAGAAACTCAAAGACCTCCCCTGCAGTGAAAGTAGCCAATCACATTGTTGTACGCAGTATGATTGACAATTAACCTTTTCTTTACTATATATGTCACCTTGGTAATAGCCACAGGACACATTACCATTATTTGAGCGATCTACAAGTAGATATTGACACCAGTGAACTCATTCGCTTCTTTTACTCTTATTGAAATTGGAAGAACTCCATGACCCCTGTGCATATCGGATGTATTTGGCACAAAAATTCAGTTTGATTTTTAGATACTGTATATACTCAATGTTATTTATTTATACTCTTTCGATATTGTCTTAAGGCCATTGAGAGAGCCTAAGGCTGGACCTCCCCTGAGTAATTGCTTGGTGAGGGTTGCAGGGAAAACAACAAACCCAACCTTCACTGGAGAAGGGGTGAGGGGTCATTGGTCACTGTGCATTATACATCACACAAGTATCCTGATTGAGCCCTTTCAGTCAGAGCCAAGACAAGGTTGGTCAAGGTTGGTCAAGGTTGGTCAAGGGTCAGCTGCGCTGGACTCACCCGGTGCTTTAACTAGATATGTTTTTTTGTTGTTGTTGTTGTTTGTTTATGGAGTGATCAAGCTTGTAAGTCCAAATGAAGACCTTTATTCTTTATGTGGGCTCAGTATGCAATGCATGGCCAAGATGCATTGTACAGGGATATGGATCTAAGCTCTAAAGAGATGCCTCTTTTGTAATGATGCAGCGTTGCAAGGCAGGTGCAAATGCTGTGTATGTGTTTGTATGGCACACAGGTAGTTGCACCTCGACTCCTCCAAGTCTCTCTCTCTTTCTCTCTCTCTCTCTCTCTCTCTCTCTCTCTCTAGCTGGAGATCATCTGTAGCATACCATATGCTTCTCTCTCGCAACGCCACTCCACCGAGCCCCCACCATCTGTCTCGTCTTCTCCCTCTCTCTGGAAGGCTTCTTCAGTCATGCGTGGCGTTTGTGTACCCCTGCCCCCGTGCCTGTTTGTGTTTAACATCTTTGTGCAAACGATGAACATGTTTCTCTTTCATATTTATTTATTCACCAGTGCAACTGTGTGTGTGTGTGTGTGTTTCTTTTTTAAAAAAAAATCCTCCCGCATGTGTGTATAGCTTGTTGTGTCGTGTTGTCCCTCGTCAATCTGCATTGTCGAGAGGCGCTTGTTTGAGTGCTTCTCCCTGGCGCGTAGCTAGTGTGTGTCAGCTGCTTCTGATGGTCTGCCTCTGATGTGAGATAAAAGACATTTGAAGGATTTTTCAGCGTTTATGCAAATGTGTCCATTGGTGTCATGTAGTGTACCCATCCAACTGGATCAGCCTGACTGACAAATCAGAGGGTGTGTGTGTGGACGTGTCCGTGTGTGTGTGTGTGTGTGTGTGTGTGTGTGTGTGTGTGTGTTGAATGTGAGACAGGGTTAGGAATAGTTATGGTCATGGGGGATGGGGATGTGTGGGTAAGAGGTGTGCGTCTGGGGTTCAAACCTTGTTATTCACAATTCCAAGTTACCGATGTTTGCGTGTTGTGACATGTTTTTCTGTTTGTGGTTACCGTGGTAATAACCAAACATGCTGAGCCCTTCAAATCGCTAATAGAATCTATAAAAAAAACACACAGAGGGAAAACAACCCCCACCATGAGAAAAAGCCCATAATACAAAAATCTGTGAGTTTATGGATCATAAAGAAGTGTAATTGTGTCTCTGATTTGTGTTGCTGTGGTAAACCAATTGAAATGGCTCTCAAATGATCCCATAAATGCGTCGAAGGGCCAGGAGCTCGCTTTCAGGGACCCCACAAATCAAAATGCAATTTTGGCTTCCTGACGGCTGTGTGGTATTGATATTATGCGTGGCACATTACTGTTATTCACGCCGCCGACCCGGCTACCTTACCCCGTGGAACCTGTGACTTGTTCAGGCCTAGGGTATGATGCCATTATTTTGGCAATGCTGGCACTAAATTGGATGTTTTATTAGTGCTGTAGCATGGTCCATTGAGCAGTAAATTTGCAAGAAAAAACTGTGGGTTTTTTTTTTGTCCCCCCCCCCCCCCCACCCCCTGCCTGGCACATTGCAAATTTTGCACAGTTTTGACTTTAGTCTCATTGTTTGCTTCTGCACAGGCCCGCATAATGTTGGGCCTTTGTGAGATTATGTCTGACTCCCAAGGAAAACTCAGCCTTCTATTATGGGAAATGATTTGGGAATGTAACAGGGTTCACAGCCGTGGCATGCAAGCACTGAACGCTAGATAGTTTCCCGAATTTTCGATTTTCTCTCAGGTCATGTTCATCTAGGTGCCTTTAGTCTTTGTCTGGAGAACGCGCCTTATTTTATGGGAGATGGAGGCTGTGTGTTTGTATGGGTGTGTCTGTGTGTGTTTGTTGTACGTGCTTGGTATGGTCGACAATAAGGAAAAAAAAAAAAAAAAGTTTGACCTTCTCTCTGCGTATTGTGTTTTTGCCAAGTTTTTCATTGCGGGCATCGGCGACGCCTGAACTCGCGCTCTCCACAGCCACAGCGGTACTGGCTCTCTGTGTTCCCCCGGCTCTGTAAAGTCTGCTTTTATGTCTCCCTTTGAAACCCGGCCGTGCGTCTTTTGAGGAGCGCTGACACTTGCCGTAACAAAAAGAGGCTTTCAGAGGGGGCTGTGTGTCAAACAGGCTCCTCGCCCTGCCTGCAGTCAGGTGATGGAGGAGGAGGAAGAAGAAGGGGGGAGGAGGAGGAGCAGCACAGCTCCCATTCTCTCCTGCTGCGGATTATAGGCTATATGGGAGATAGAGAACAGCGCTGATTGCTCTGGCCTTCGCATGTCCTCTGGTCAGTCCTGTCCTGGACACACACACACACACACACACACACTCTCTCTCTCTCTCTCTCTCAATCTCTTCAAGCAACTCATGGTTAAAGATAAATGCACATCCAAACATATCATTCCTTTGAAATCACAGTTGCCATAAAGTGATGGCACTGAGAGGCAAAGTGTTTTGCATGTCTTGACCTTCAGATGGACATTCAAGATTGGTGTGTGTGTGTGTCTGTGTGTGTCTGTGTGTCTGTGTGTGTTTGTGTGTGTGTGTGTGTCTGTGTGTGTCAGTGTTCTAGCATGTGGCAGTGGCACTGCGTCTGAAGAGTGTCTGGAGTGGCTCTCTTCTCCTCGTGAGGCGAGCCTCCTGCCAGCACCTATCCCCCCGTTGTCTGAAGGAGTTTAGAGATGAGAGACGCGGTGCTCTTTTAAGGGGGGAACGGAGGCGGAGCAGGATAGCAGGAGCGCAGCAGGGAGGCTGATTGACACGGACAAGAATGTTGACAGCCAGTGAAGTGTACCAGAGGGGGGAACAGAGAGAAGGAGAGAAGGAAAGAATGAGAGAGAGAGAGAGAGAGAGAATATGGAAGAAGGTGCAGTAGAGAGCGAAAGAATGAGCAAGACTCAGAGAATGATGGAGAGAGGAAGAAGGAGGGAAGTTAGTGTCTCTCTTTCTCTCTCTCTGTCTGTCTGTCTGTCTCTCTTTCACTCTCTCCCTCTCCCTCTCCTCTCTTATTTTCTCTCGGAGGCTCCAGCTGGGTCTCCCAGCCCTGCTGGATGTGCAGTATGTTCCGCCCCCTCTATGGGTGCCTGAGAGCGAGAAAGGAAACCTGGGAGAGCGATGTGATGTGATTTGGGGCTCTTGCACTAGATCTCTGCCTATTTCTGTCCTTCTTGCACTCAAAGTAATAGTAGCTATTTTCTCATGGTTTTCCAAAAACTAATTCCAGCTTTTGAGAAATTGTATCAGAAAGAGATGGTGTGTGGTGAAATGGATATGTTGGACTCTGTGGTCCAGTTGAGAAGTAAGATAAGATGATTTGAACAAATCCAGTGGTTAGAACTTCCTTCCTTCCTTCCTTCCTTCCTTCCTTCCTTCCTTCTTTCCTCTCTTTCTTCTTTCCTCTCTTTCCTCTTTTTTCCCTTTCTTTCCTCCTTCCTTTCTTCCTTCCTTCCCTCCTACCTACCTTTCTTCTTTCCCTTCTTCCTCTCTTTCTGTCTCTCCCTGTCTGATAAGGTAAAGCTATACTGTGGAGCCTATAGTATTGCTTTCTATCATGGAAAAAGGTCCTATTGCAGTGTAGTCTGATTAGGTGGGGAGAGAGAGAAAAGAGGATGGCGAGTTTGTCAGCAGACCTGCAGGCACCTCCCCTTATATTGCTCCTTTCCCAGCATGCCTTTGGGTGATGGACAGAAGGGGTTTAGCCCCCAGAGAAAAATGGTTCGCTCGCCTGTCATGCGAAAAGAAAGATGGTGTGTGGAATTTTCTTGGCATCATTACCTGCCAAAAAGATGAACTCCTGGGAAGATCAGACACTGGAGACACAGTGAAGAAACACTCCCCCCCCCCCCAAACCACCAGCAGCCTAGCAAGGTTATTAAGAGAGACGCGCACGAACAGGACTGTTTCTTTGCATGTCTCTCTTCCTCCTCTTCCTTCTCTCTCAGTCTCTCCATACTGTAGACCTTGGCTAGCTCTGTGTCTTTGATGACTCTCACAGTCTTGCTGACACCTTCACACAGATGTTCACTGTTCACATCGCACACGATTTGTAAACTTCAAATTGGGTTATAATTGCAAAAATATGTTACATGCATATGTAATAAACATATTATAAACAGTATTTTTTTTCATAACAAAGCAGTGATTTTCCTAGATCCAGTGAACTAACATCGCATGAGACCATAACCATTTGTGATTAAATGATCAAAGCATTGATGAAATGTAAGCAGTAATGGATAATCTAGTATTCCAAAAGTTTACAATGAATTAATTGATGGTTTATTTAATATATGATATTATCTATTAAATCTTTTTTTTCTGTATCAGGATATGCATAGATTGCGATTAAAGCATTGTCATATGAACATATAATTATTTTTTGCAAATGTTGTACACCGACAGTAAAACCAGGAGTAAAAAAAATAGAAGACACACAGGAAAAAAGTTTGTCGTTGACCTCAGCTGAGAGGAAAAAAGACTTCACAGTCACTGGAGATGGTCTTTTTTTCCTTCTTGCGCACATGTGCACATTCGTCGACTTCTCGGAATCATTATCTGGGACCGGGCATGGAGACCAGGCGGACAAGTCTAACAAGGAGTCACCTGTCAGCTCGCCAGTGTTGGCAGGGTTTGATGTGCCACCATAGGTCTGGGTCACTGATCAACCCCTGTCAGGCCTCAGAGGGAGATGCCATCATTAGACAGGACCCAACGGGGTGTGTGTGTGTGTGTGTGTGTGTGTGCCCTGTCTCAGTGCTGCGTCTGGCCAATCTGCAGCATATGCAGAAGCTAAAGGGAACACGCACATGGCTCCACTTGCTCACAAGCAAGCAAGTTGCAAACACCTTGCCTTTGCTTGTTGTCGACATCTGTTTTTTGTTTTGTTTTTTTCTTCTTCTTAAGTTTAGTGCCTGCTCGATCGAGGAGTACAGTAGGTCCTCTCCGATTACAGGCCGGCAGGTGTGCTGCAGGACTTTCTTAACCACACTTTACTAAATGGCAGAGGCATTTAAAAAGCAAGTAAAAAGATAATGTCAATGTCATAATGACATCTTGCCACGCACCACTTTGCGTGCCACCATGCAGGGCTGTAAAGGCTATCAGTTTACTTCAGGCAAGCGTACGTATAGTTTTTGCTCTTTAAAAAGTCCTGAGGATGCGTGTTAAAGTGTCTAAAGACATCTGAAGAACATGGCTTGAGCCGTGATGGACAAATCAAACACCTGCAGGTCCAGATTTCATCTGGAAAACCATCTGTGCGTCCACTCTGATGTCATGCCACTGCGTGCCATGTGCATTTGTGCAGCATATTTGAAATGGGATTTAATTGGACAGTGTCTTTATCTTCAAGGAACGCATGTTTAGATCCAGATAGTAACTTATGGTCAATCTTTTTTCTTTTTCATTGTTTTCAGTTCAGACTGAGCTACATTTGCTACATTCAGTTCAGACTGAGCTACATTGGCTTAAAGACCCCCCCCCTCTCTTTCTCTCTCTCTTTCCTACTTTCTTTCTTTCTCCCTCTCTCTCTCAGTCTGTCTGTCTGTCTCTCTCTCTCTCTCTCTCTCTCTCTCTCTCTCTCTCTCTCTGCCTCTCTCCCTCTTACACTCTGTTCCTCAATAGCTTATTGCTATGTCTTTATTACTTTGTTTAAGTATCAGACAATTCTGTCTTCTCTGCTCAAAGCCTCACGGCCACTTTCTCCTGAACTGCCATGTGCGGGCAAAGCATTTGAGGAGAGAGAGAGAGAGAGAGAGGGGGGAGGGAAAAAAAAAAACAAAAACAAATGAGACAAGATGCAGGCAGGAAACGCTTGAGCAGAAGTAACCGCCTAATGCTGACTTCTGTCATTAGTAAATAAGATTCAAGTTAATTTGCGTTCATTAATTGGGAATCGGCTGCCTGGGGATTTCCGTGTAGCTCCAATTATATTTGATGTGACTAGTGATGTAGTTACTCTGCAGTCTTCCTTTAATTTTTTTAAGTAGAGATAAAATACATATTGTGGTGGGGATTAATTATTTTTCTGCCATGTATTAAAAATAATAGAAAAAAGAAAAGAAATTGTAGCTTGTTATGTCGACCTAATGAGAGCCTGTGTTTTGCCATCATAAAATATGGTTTTCCTATTTACCTTTAGTCATTCATAATAGAAGAACTCGGCAATCAGCAGGCTTACATCAGCAATATGCCAGACCATTGGATGGTCATTACAGGATATAATCAATATATTTTGACAAAGTAAAATGCTAACACATCAGCGAATGAACTCCTGCTGAATGGGACAATCTTGTTTTTATGACTCTTTTTATTGTCTTATGTCAGAAGGGTAATGCAGCAGGGCCTAAGATATAGGATTTCTATTGTTCTTTGCCTGAGCTAAATGCTATGGGCTTGTTGCCCTCTAGCCCTGGTCTGTGTGTTTTGGATTTGCAGGATTGAGGACTGCAGAGCCTATTGTTGCAGCTTTACGCTCACCGTTTATTTTTAAGAATGGACTCATTTCCCAGTCATTTCCTATAAGTTATTGAATAGTTGTCATTGCTCCTAAGTACGCCTGGACTCAGTACTTGAATGCAGCATCTTTTCTTCCTTAAAAATAACTTCTCTGGGGTCTTACTGCTACATTGTTGATGTGAGCATTGTTTCCTGATATAATCCCATACATTCTAATACTGAAGATTATTTTGTTGTGCTCATTAAGTAACTGAGCCTGTATGAGGTTTCTGCACTATCCTGGGGTCATTGAAA
>JASCQY010000232.1:5394750-5410978 GCA_030264315.1 Sardinella tawilis
TGTGTGTGTGTGTGTGTGTGTGTGTGTGTGTGTGTGTGTGTGTGTGTGTGTGTGTGAGAGTGTGAGTGCACGTGATGACGGCCAATTTTGCAGTTCAGTGATTCTGGTGAGATAAGTCCACCGGTTGGAAAGTGCTTATCCTCTTCCTTGCTCAGATAAGGGAGCATTATCCACTCTGCGTTGGGAGATTTAAAAGAGTCTGTCTTGCTTTATTTATTTATTTATTTATTTTGCCTTTTCATCGCCCTCCCCCATTACGTGTTTGTTTCTGAGCTCACCAAGCCCTTGTGAAAACACACTGGTGGTGGACAAGGCCTCCTCAAAGTAAAGCAGCGGGGCCTTTTGGATGCGTCACTTGATGCTAATGGTAGCCATCTTGTGCTTTTTCCTCTTGGATGAACTGTTGTAAGGGTGAAATTAGATGGCGCTAAATCTCCCTTTCCCCCTTCGGGCATGAGCGATAGCACCTGTTATGCAGCTGACATTTCTCTGCGGCGCGGGTTTCTTCTCGTCTTTCATCATCCCATCTGCACACATCGCTGGCCCGTTTCGGAGATCGCTCTGTTTGTTCACACCAACCTGTTTTCCACCGTCTTGTTTCACCTCCATTCCCCCAATTTCTGTTTTCTTTTTTTTTTTTTTGTTCTTTTCTATTCCCTGTCTCTCCCTTCGTCTCTTTAAACAAAAAGTCATTTTCTCTTTTCCATTCCCTCTGTTCTAGCACATGGCCGCGGGACACGCTATTTCATCTCGCTTTGAACTCCGTTTTAATTTTGTGCTGCAGCAGTGTTTTATTATCATATTCATTCATTTACGATGCTCAACCTCTCCACTGTCGTGCATGAACTGCCCTTTATTTTTTCATTCGCTCTTTCTCTCTGTTTTTTTTAAGCCTCGATTCTCTCGCCTTGGGAGTCGAGAGGAATGAAAGCTCTCCCTCAGTGCAGTGTTGGTTTAATCCTTACCACCTTGTTCACTGTAGATATCCGCTTGCCCTCACACTCCTCCTGTCTCTCACATACTCTGCCTGTCTCTCTCTATTGGTCTTTCTTGTTCACTCTCTCTCGCTCTCTCTCTCTCTCTCTCTCTCTCTCTCTCTCTCTCTCCCTCTTCCTCTTCCTCCCTCTCCTTTTCCGTCTTTCACACACAAGACCTCATGGCCATTGATGGGTAACTGTCTAGACATGTGCTAGACAGCCTGAAGAGCCATATTTTCTTGTATATGTGCCATTCAAACCCAATGCAAAGCTGGCATGCCTTGTGCACTCTTAAGGGTAGATTACCTATCTGGACAATGACAGGTCAAGACCAGAATCCCGTTGGGCCCCAACCATGATTCAGCATCTCTGGGACCAATAGAGTCAGAACACGGAAAGGGCAGAGTAAGCAGTTAATAGGGAAGTGTTATCTAGATAAAAGTCTTTAACTTAAAGTGTATTAAAGCTATTGCAAGCTAAAGTATGCTGCAAGAACTTTTAAAGGAGAACTTTGGTGTGAATCAATCAACAGCCCTATTGTTTGAGGTCAGTGAATGCTGTTTTTAGCAAAAAGAACCAGAAAATTTGATGCAACATAGACCGAATAACGAACCAGCAACTAATGTTAACTGAATGGGGCATAGCGAAATGAAACTGTAAATAAGTTACTATGCCCTATTCACTCAATGTTATCAATCTTCTCATTCTTTTTCCTACTGACAGTACTTGGTGACCTCAAACAAAGGGACTATTGATTGATTCACACCAAACTTCTCCTTTAAACTATATATTTTTTCACCACTTTGTTTTTGTTTTACCTGGGTAAAGAAGTGGGCAAGAGCAGGTGACACTTTTGCAGCAACTCCTTAGCAAGCGACTCAACACATTTGGGATACGACAAAACAACAGTAGCCTCTGGAGCAATTCCGCTAATGGAAGCCAGAGATTTGAGTTTAACCTTTTGCCTTTCTCGGCTGATTTCTCACGGAGAGATTGGGCAGTAATGACTTCAATACAAACAAAACAAGTGAAGTGCTTGAACGGAATACTTGACTAATAATACCCACAGTGTTCCATGAAGCCTGCTGAAGGCTGGCTAGCAATTGCATTTGGGTCCAGTGATCATGCGTCACTCAAGAGGTTGAGGGAGGCTGACTTTATTTTGCTCACTGTCTGCAGACGCAGAGCTGTGCCCTGGGAGAAAACATACTTGTGTAATTAGTCGCCCTGGTGGGGGGAATGTGAGGTGTGTGTGTGAGAGAGACTCGGCCGCCAGGGAGATCTCCGGAGGCGCCCGTTCCTCGGTCTGCACCCTCCCCCACACCGTCTCGCTGCACCACACTGTGTCATTTCGCACCCACGATCCCCGCTAGGCTGGCAATCCACCTTTTATGGAGACGTGCTTCAGTGCACGCTCACATACTCCCAAATGCCATCAAGCCTATATGTGCTGAGTTCATACACACTTGACCGCGTCTTTTAGGCCTGAGTTCACGTGATCGCACACACATACAGGTGTGGTGCAAACTGAGATGCTCACACACACACACACACACACACACATACACACACATAAGCACAAGCAAAAGTACAGACATGCTACACACACTTGCCTTGAGTCAGGTCTTATACGCCTACATATACAGTACATGAATCACACACACACACACACACACACACACACACACACACACACACGGGAAGTCTAAGATGCTGACTCTCATACTTGCAGCAGTCACACATACACGCATGCTACACACGCACACTAAAAATCAGCCAAAGGATGGATATGACATTTTACAGGCGAACAAAAACGGTTGCAATATCCCCCCTTGATGATGCACTGATGGGAGCGGTCTGTCTGTTCTTCCCTACCCCCCCCCCCCCAAACCCCATATTCAACCCTTCTGATCCTATTCTCTCTTTTGTCCCTCTGTTTCCTTTCAGATGCTAAGGAGATCGTGCTGAAGGCCCAGATCCTGGCAGGTGGACGTGGGAAGGGCATGTTCGACAGTGGCCTTAAGGGAGGTGTGCACTTAACCAAAGAGTAAGTATACATAAAAAGTAACGTTAATGCAAATGTTTTGTTTTTTTTTTAAAGGGGGACGTAGTGTGTACAGTAGGGTTGCTGGTGTTTGAGTGTTTTTTTTTAAAGATATTTTTATGGGCTTTTTGCCTTTATTCAGACAGGACAGCTGAAGAGTGACAGGAAGTGAATGGGGAGAGAGAGACGGGGAGGGATCAGGAAATGACCGTAGGCCGGAATCGAACCCGGGTCCCCGAAGTCATGGTCGGGCGCCTAACCAACTGAGCTAGTGCGCCCCCAAGTGTTTGAGTGTTTTTTAAAAGTTTGGGTGCATCCCTAATCTGTCAGACTTTCCCCAAAGTTCAAGTGTTTGTGGCACCACTAGCTTGAGGCTGACGTGCAGTTGGGAAAGGCTCCGCCATCTTTGGTTGGGAGAAAAGATTTTTCTCTCTTCACATAATAGTTTGAAAGAAATGGCTGAGGGGATTGCTCAGTGAGGCTCGATATCTGAGGCGTGTCGAGACTGCCATGGTGTCTCCTGGTTTTTACCCAGGTCCCACTGTGCCACACTCTTCCAAAGACCCTTTTGAACTTTGCTTATCTGAGGAGAGCACCCTGCTCATTAGTTGGGCCTGTGAGATACTAGTGTGCACTAGTGGCTGGGCTTACTCTCCTAGCTGAGCTAGCTAACCCTAGGTGGTTCTCCAAGGGCCCTCACAGTTCCTACAGCACAGTACAGCACAACACAACACAGCCCAGAACAGTCCTCCGCAGTGTTGTAGTAATTCTGTCAGCATTATTACATAAGGGCAGGCTGTTTTGGTCTGAGTTTTTTTGATATCGGACATCAAACAATCGGACATTTTGACATCAAGCCACCAGTGTATGGCAGACAAGTGAGTGTTAACAATTGCAGTAAGGTGCGGCATGTCCTTTTGTTATTTTGTGAGTTTTCTCGGAGATGGCAATAGTGAGATCCATGGAGCACATGCATGGGCGCTACTGTACATGGATCTCAGGTGGCATCAAATACCGTATCAGGAATAGCACATCATGTGATGCATGTACTGTAGACTAAGTACAAACCTTTGTAAAGAGATGGAGTATTCAGGTGTTTGGTCCTCCAGCTTAATGTGAAATCGGTGACAGCCGAGACTAGAAATGGGCTTGGTCGAGTCACAGAATGAGTTCCTGGGACCGGTGAGTGTTCCAAAAGCACTGCTCAGGTACTTGGGAGAGGTCAGGCAAAAGGCCTGATTTATGATAAACACTCACGTCATACATCACTGTCACCCTACTTCCATATTCAGGCTAACTAGGCTGTAAAAGAAGAGGGAAAGAAGAAAAGAGAAAAAAAGGAATAGAAAAGAAAGAAAGAAAGAAAAAAAGCACAGAGACATCTAAAGTTGTGTTTCCCAGGACAGTGATGTTTACTCGATTTCGACTCGCCTCTATCTGTCAAGAGGGGAACAAAACCAGCGGCGCCTTCATTTATATTCCCAGCAAAATGTGAAACAGAGAGAGAGCGTGGAATGAGTCCAACGGTGTTCAGATGGGCAGAGACTTGTAGAGACTTATTTAAGGAGATGTGTAGACATATTGGGAAGATTCTCAAAATGCAGCGCTGTCTTTCCAGGCACCTTTTTATTATAACAAAGACTGCTGAACAACACCAGGCAAGCAAAACTCCTTGTGAAAACAATAAAACTTTAGAACAGGGAAAAAGAGCCATTTTAAGTACCAGAGGTACTAGAGGTGGGGGAGACTGTTCTGAATGAACAGCTGAAAAACAGTGTGTGTCTGTGTCTGTGTCTGTGTCTGTGTCTGTGTCTGTGTCTGTGTCTGTGTGTGTGTGTGTGTGTGTGCGTGTGTGCGTGTGTGTGTGTGTCTGTGTCTGGACCTCTGCTTCTCTCTCCTCTCCTTCAGCCCTGCTGTGGTGGGAGAACTGTCCAAGAAGATGCTCGGCTACAGTCTCACCACCAAACAGACCCCGAAGGAGGGAGTCAAAGTGAAGACGGTAAGCCTGGCCATCCAAACTAAGGTCAAAGGTCAAAGGTCTGTTTGTGCACTCCTGTTCATTCCATGGTATTTTTATTTATTTATTTGTTTTTTATTTATTTATTTTTAAAGTAGCCACTTCCATTATGGGACGGTGCGGCATTAGTCATATTGCCCTTTGCCCTTTATTCCATCTTTTTTTTGTGGATTTAATGTTTGTTTTTTCAGCAATCATATATTTTTGTATTTATGTTCTTTTGTGTCACGGCCCATTGCCATAAATAATGCATGCGAGTCAGGTCCTCTTTATGGAAGAGGTAAGTAAACAGCCATTTCCATGTGCCACTTACAAGTAGGAATACACACCCACTCACACACACACACACAAACACACAGACACACACAGAAGCCTGCCCTCCCCAAGCAAATAAACAAACAAAAACAGCAGACAAAACACATTTTCAGGTAATGAAGCCTTCTTGCCCTCAGCTTGTGTCTGTGTGTGTGTGTGTGCTTGTGTCTGTGTGTGTTTTCTCCTTTCCCCCTGTTGTGAAATATTGCCTAGAGCTCCCCATTAAGGTATGCTTCCGCTTGCCAGTAGCTGCTTGGACACCTGGCAGCTCCCCTGCCTGGCTGTAAAGTGTGCGGAAGGGATCAAATGAGTGTCACATTTGTTACCCAGAGAAAAAAAAAAAAGAAGAAGTGTTTGACGGTTGTCAAAGAGAGAGCGAGAGAGATTTGCAACCAGCTATCAGAAAGGTGTCACATGGGGACATGAGAACAGTTGAGGTGAAATGTGATAAATATGAGCTGATGCCCACCCCTAACACCCCCTGTCCCCCGCCCCGGTCTCTGTCTCTCCCGCCTTTCTCTCTCTTTCTTTCTTTCTTTCTCTCTCTCTCTCTTTCTTTCTCTCTCTCTCTCTCTCTCTCTTTCTCTGTCTCTTTTGGTCTCACTCTCTTTTGCTCTCTCTCTCTCTCTCTCTCTCTCTTGTTGTTTTCTTTCTCTCTTTCTCTCTCTCTCTGTCTCCCCCCTCTCTCTCCCCCTTTCTCCTTCTCTCTCTCTCCCCTTCCCCAGTCTGAAGGCATGTGTTTTCGAGCTGATCGAGCTTCCACTCCCCCTCCAGCCCCAGTCGCTGGGGTGCCTGTTTATGAAATCGATTGCGTTCTCTGGCAGATATCTGCTCTCTGCCAGCCTCCTGCGCCGTCTCCTCCCTCTGATTGGGGTGTAGCATCAGGAGGTAATAAATATGGCAGGAGAGAGCGGCCACTCTGGCATGGCACGCGGGATTGAATATCTGCCCCCTTAAAAGGCTGTAATTGCGTTGTCAGCCTCTGGTAAAAAAAAAAAAAAATAATAAATAATAGACACACAAGCTGCCGGTCTGCCATTGCAGCCAATCTGTGTAATGTGGCTTTATTCACTCCACAATGCTGCCACAATCCTCTCCAGACTTCACAAGCCACTTTCTCATGCCAGGACAGCACATCTGAGACAGAGAGAGAGAGAGAATTGGGGTAGAGGAGAGCGAGCGAGCGAGTGAGCGAGTGATAGAGAGTGTGTGAGGGGGAGAGAGAGAGAGAAAGAGAGGCTCATCCTTTAGCTGTTTGTTCAGTCTCATTTAACTCTCATTTGTGAGGTGTTAGAACAAGAGCATTTGCAATAAGCCAATGCTGTGCCTGCTGATAAAAGCCCCTCTCTTCTTCTCTCTCTAGCCTCGCTTGCCCTGGTACTCCCACCCTCTCTCTCTCTCTCTCTCTCTCTCTCTCTCTCTCTCTCTCTCTCTCTCTCTCTCTCGTTTCCCTGCTTCCTGCTTTCAGTATTTGCTTGGCATTTCCTAGCACTGTAGAGGTGTCTATGTCGCAGCTTGTCTCATTTGGCCTGCGCGTCGGCCCTGAGTCATCCCTGTTGTGTGATGTGTGTGCTGCTAGGTGATGGTGGCCGAGGCACTGGACATCACCAGGGAGACGTACTTCGCCATCCTCATGGACCGCGCCTGCAACGGGCCGGTGATGGTGGGTAGCCCGCAGGGCGGCATGGACATTGAGGAGGTGGCCGCCAGCACCCCAGAGCTGATTTTTAAGGTTGGTGAAGGTTGTTGCCATTGTTGTGGTTGACGTGGTGGTTGTTATTGTCATGGTCGTCATGGAAACTGCATGGCCATGTACCAGTTTGTTCACACAAGGCACACACAGAGCTCCCAGGCCAGCGGGAATGTGGCCAATTGGTTGACCACAGCCTGCGGCAAGACCCCAGCCTCTTACCTCTTCCCTCTTCTTTTTTTCTTTTCTTCTACTCTTTCGTTCTTTCTCTCTCTGTATTTGCTCTCTCTATATTTGACTAAAGACTCCCTGCTTTTTGGCAGGGTGTGCAGAGGATCACGGTAGAGCCCATTACTCTTCCCACTCCTCCTGACGCTGGGAGTGCCGTTTCTGCTTTGACTGATCTCTGTGAGATGGGAGGGCAATTATAAAGCCATGGCAAGGGCTTCTCTGTTCTCCTTGTCTGGCGGATTGCCACCACTTAATTGCTGCTTTCGTGAATTAATATCCACTTTGTGTCAAATTACAGCTGATGTTGGCCTTGTGCTCTCTCCCCCCCCCCCCCTCTCTCTCTCTCTCTCTCTCTCTCTGTCTCTCTGCACCCCACTACCCCCGCTCCTGCCTCAGGAAGTCATAGATATTTTTGAAGGGGTGCGCGATGACCAAGCACTGCGCATGGCAGCTAATTTGGGTTTCAAAGGACCTCTGGAGAGACAGGTAATGGCCCGGGCCTTGATATGCAGCCACTTTCTCTGCTCTCTGAAGTCTCCACAATACAGGTGGAGTAGGAGAGCCTTTATTCATTTATTTATCTTCACCAACACCACAGCCCTCTGCTCGTCTCCTGTGGCTAGCGTGGCAATGGAGAGAGTAGATTTGACAAAGCCAAAGTGCCAGTCAAAAGCCATCTTCTATTCTGAACGTACAAAAATAAATGAGTTAAAATACAACTAAGATTTCAATTTATCTCAGGAATTATTGTAAATACATTGTAGGTGTGTGTGGTCATGTATTTGTTTGAGGACTGGTAACTGTAGCAATGGTTATGTTTGGAGAGGCTTATAAAGTATGCCGCTATGAACATGGGAAAATTATATTTAGATATTTTTAGAATTTGTTGCTAAATGTACATGAGTAGATATCCAAAGTTACATGCTGGAAAAATAGCTGAACTTTAGAGACTGGATTTGAAACTGGTCACTTGGAGATAAGTGTTGCTAATGGTCACCATCGTTCAGTGAGCATGTCCCCTTCACACAGTGTTTCCCACAAGATGTGCAAAATAGACCTGAGTCAGTACAGATGAAAGAACTGAAAATAATACAAATTGAAGAAACAGAAACATTAGTACGGTATCCATGCCTTAGATATGGCTAAATATTTTGGTCAGTATTTAGACAATGGTGGGCCACCATAGTTCAGTCAATGTATGGGAAACACTGCCATCACCTCTTCACCGAGAAATCTCTGCCAGTCATCTAGTGGCGCTATGCCATCCTAGTAAATCCCATAGCAGTACCCAAAGCACCATAAAAATCAAATTAGTTCAGATTGTTAAATGCACAAAACACATAAATCGGCTTAATGAATGCGTTTTAAAGCAATGAAATAAACAAGAGTCAGAGAGATTTCTCTCCGTGCCTCTTGATTGTGGCTGTGTCACAAACGGGGGCTTGATTTGAAGTCGCCTGCGGAAATAGAAATAATTTGCCACGTGCCTCCCATGTCGGCTCGCTTCAGCTAATGCTGTCTCTTTGGTTTGGCAACATCGGCATCGAGTGTCTGCTCCACTCAGTGATAATTGAGGCGCCTTTTGGTCGATGGGGGAAAAAAATGCAGTTTAAATAACTTTGCCGCTTTTGAAGCTCTTTGAGGTGACAAAAACGCATTGCATGTGTGCGTGAAGGGAGAATTGCGCTACAATGTTCGCTGTCAGGCTGCTTTCATAATCAAACGAGCCGCCCCGTCGGATGAGGGACATAGAAACGTGTCATTTTAACCATTGAATCTTTGAAATCGGGGGGCTTTGTTGCAGCGACAGTCATTCATAAAGCACTTGGGGGAAGCGTAGCACTGAATGGATATAATGCTTCCGCACTGATAAAGGCAGCAGCTGCGTAGCTCTACAGGACTAGCTTTGGCATCGCCAAATGTTTGGGTGTGAGAATTTTGTCTGTTTCTCATTGTCCCTTTGTTTTTGATTGATAAAGTGTGTTGAGCTGCACACATAGAAGTCGTCTCAAGCTGTGAATCTTATCATTTAAAGGCTAATTAGAGGCCACCCCCCTTTTCAGTGTCAGAAATCACACTGGCTATTCTGATCCTAGGAGTCTGTTCTTATTATATTACACATGAAGCTGCTCTGAGGAGATTTTTTTTTTTGTACCGTATGCATTCAGCTGTGTAGACTTGGTTAAGGCCTGCTGCACTACAATGTATAGTTGGGTAATTACTGTCCCTCTGTGGATCTGGCAGGCAGCGGATCAGATTAAGAGGCTCTATGATCTGTTCCTGAAAGTTGACGCCACTCAGGTCGAAGTCAATCCTCTGGGCGAGACTCCCGAAGGACAAGGTAACACCTTTTTTTTCTCTTTCTCTCTCTCTCTCTCTCTCTCTCTCTCTCTCTCGCTCTCTCTCTCTCTCTCTCTCTCTCTCCTTCTTCAACTCAGTCTGCCACAACTGGATTCTCTTGTCTGTCTCTCAGTGGGTGAATGCCATGATGCATTATAGACTTGATGAAGCATAGCTGTAGCAAAGGGTTGTCTGTTCATACTGTACTTACAGATGACCTTTCTTTCACTGTCTCTGCTTGATCAGCATCAGGCTGAACAGTCATGAAAGCATTGCAAGCTCCACGTAGGCACACTTATGACAGCACGCTATGGTATTAGTCTAGACGCAAGATATTCTACCAGAGCTTGAAGGCAGCTTTACAGCCCTCTCCGTAGCTTGAAAGGCATACACAAATCCCCTAGTGGCTAAGAGCACTGGGGGGAAGTCCAGACACCATTCACTGTTCCTTGTGCTAGAACAGTACTCCTGGCATAATGAGTCGGTCCTCTAGGGCACTGCGCTCCAAGACCGGCTCTCTTCTCCCCCGTCTCTCCATCTCGGAGAGGCCAAAAAAAGAAGCCTCTTCTAGAAGATGAATCGCCCTCTAAAGCCCTGCGTATCTCCTCTTGGTCATTCAGGGGATTCTCAGCTCTGTAGGATTTCATGCTGTTAAAACCTGTGTTTTGTTGGCTTAGAGATGGAGCTCAGTCTGGGCCACAGTGGTGTTTAGGCCTGTAACGGATGCTCTGTAGATTTCCTGCCTTTCGTGCTTTTAATGATTTATTTGTCGAATTGTGCCTTTATTGAAAACGGCAGACGGCAATTAAGCAAATTAAATGAAGCTCACTGCATCGTTAAATGGTTTGTGTGTGTTTTTATGTCGTCGGCTACATGTAATGTATTGGTTTTATTTCATTGCCGCTTTAATTAACTGGTGTCTTTTTTAGGGTGGGTTAGGGTGCAGAATGCAGCCTCCTCACTGGCCACAGCTGTTTACGTTCATCCTGATTCATAGTTTGTAGCAGTAGGCACTGCGCTGCCCTGTAAGGTTAGACAGCAAAGGATTTTACATCACTCCATAGTCTTTGATAGGTTTAGTCTTCCTTTAGAGTTTTTGTTGTGTCTTTTTTTTATTGCAGTTATTGGAAGCTTATTTATTTTTATTTATTTTTTTATTCCTGGATATCCTTGGACATCCTTTCTGGACATACTTGTTCTACCCTAAATACCTCTAGGCACAGTGGAACTCTATGGTCTTCTTTCCTCCTGCCTACCTTTCAATCACAGACTCATAATCACCTTGAAATATAATCCCATCAAGCTGCTGCTACACTGCAGTGGCCGCTGATGTGCCTCGAGCTCAGAGCAGACATCTGAAATGACCTCTTATATCAGAATCTGAGACCTCACTTTTTTTGAAGCCCTCGCCCATAGTAAAGCTTTTAAGTGGTTTATGTCTTTAATTATGGCAGATCTTTGTTATGAAAATGTGAATGTTACAGTAGGTGAATATTTTAAATACATTGGAGGGATGGGCGGACTCATTGTCAAAATAGCTTTACCACGTTAAACCAGGGGAGGAACAGCAGAGTCGCAAATTTCTGTGGATTGGCGGCCTCACTTGCGCACCTGCAACTTATTTTGCACATGCATCGCATGTGAAAATGAAGGTGTAGTCCTCGGAAGTTGGCCAGAGCTTCTTGTGTGTTACTGCCGCCGCATTACACGATTTCAGCAGGTTTGCATCACCAGCCATCCCCTTTATGATGTACCTGTATGCTGTAACTAAAATTCGCCTTCAAATAAGACTGGACTAGACTGGACTGGACTCACTGCCTAGAAACTGGACCTGGTTGTCTAGAAGGCAGTCTCAGTGTCTCAGTGTTTGCCAGAGTACTGCAGGTTTTTTCTAATGACGGACATCCATGCATTATCCTGGCCCAGATATGGGGCATGGCAAGGCTGCGTCCTACGGGTGTTTCTGGCCCAGCAGTACAGTATGGTCTATCTAGTACGAATGCTGTCTCATAAAGTCCACTCGGCCATTAGGCTTAGCCATGGTCATCTCCTAAACTGCAGGAGGCTGCTTAACAAATCAAATGCAGTCGGCTCATAAACTTTGACACTTAAGAAGACAAGTGGGTGCTTGAGCAGCAGTCTATGATATAGTCTAAAGTATGCCAATGACAAAAGGAGCGCGTTCCACTTTACTGCAGCGAAAGATTCGGGCACGTCCACGTGCGACTCGGGGCTCCGACTCAGGAGTTAGTGTAGTCGTCGGCGCTCCGGCTATTTTTCTTGCCTTATCGCGGGGAGGGAGAGCGTGTACATCAGAGCCTTTATTATGTCTGGGACCATCAGCTCCGGCTGTATATCCCAAGGATGAGCCATTACAGCGGGAATGTGCTGTTGGCTCCAGAGGGATCTCCTCTCATTTTTCCTCGGGGCCCTTATACAGTATTGATAGATGGGAGACTCCAGTCACCGGCGTGTAAATGATGGCGTTACGGAGGAGGGGAGGCTTTGTGGAGTACAAATCCCAAGGAGGAACCGGGGCCTGGCGACTTTTAAGAGAATAGAAAATCCTCGCAGTATCACTTGTGTCTATTTTATCTCGGACTATAGAAGGAGGACAAGAGAGTATTCTCACAAAGATTCATTCAGTTGATACAGGCTTATCCATAACCTCCTGTGCAATTGTACTGTATTATGCAGTTTTGCCTTGGGTGTTTCAAGGGTTTCCGCATATTATAATTAAATGACCAGAGTTTTGTTGTTTGCCTTAGTAGGGAGCACTTGTTAGGAATTGAATTCACATTCAGGCACGGCTACTCATAAGTGGTTTAGGCAGTGCGTCTGTTCATACACAAGGCTGCTTTTAGGAGAGCATAATCACCGATGCTATTGAATTAAATATAACAAAAGATGAATCTAATGTCTGCATTATTCATCTGTACTTTTATGTTGTCTATTGGTCTGGTCAGAATGAGTCATATTTTATATTTTATGAATAGAATATGCCTCCCTGTGTCTCTTCGTTTCCTTTATTCCCTCTCCTGCTCATTCTGTTCTATAGTGGTGTGCTTTGATGCAAAGATCAACTTTGATGACAACGCTGAGTTCCGACAGAAGGCTATCTTCGCTATGGACGACATGACCGAGAGTGACCCCACTGAAACCGAGGCTGCAAAGTTTGACCTCAAGTACATCGGGTTAGATGGAAACATTGCTTGCTTTGGTGAGTTTGGCTTTCTCCAGCTCTCTCTCACTAACACACACACTCACTCACTCACACACATACACACATACACACACACACACACACACACACACACACACACACACACACACAACACACTATTAGTTATTGTTTCCCTTCTTCTCTTTCACATCCACACACTTAACACACACCTCTGGTTTGAAAACTTTTTTTCCCCCACTCTCACATCCACAAAGGGCATCATGCAAATCAAGCTTAAGTGAAGACAGCTCTCAGTGGGCTTGGATCCAGTCACATTCATAACCGGCTTTTTAACAACTCCAGAAGGAACCTGCCGTATCCAATGGCTTCTAATTAGCATGAACCCGCCAAAAATCCTCAAGTGAGCAGGATTGTTAGCGCTCTCATTAAAGTGTTCCCACACTGTAAATCAAAGCGCCTTTTTGTGTGTGTGTGTGTGTGTGTGTGTGTGTGTGTGTGTGCACACACGTGTGTCTGCTCATACCGTGCAGTGGTGCCCTGGGTGATGCAACATGTCTCCCCAGCACACCAACAGACAGAAAATAGCACAGCCCAAAAAGAAGGAGCATAGGTTAGCGTCTCCTCTGCCTGCAGAGGATCTGTTGAAGATGGAAGAAAAAAAAAAAAAAAAAAAAACACGATCGTACACGGCTCAGGCCAGATGGGTTCCTTGAAAGGCTTTGTAAGCCAGCAAAGTGACAGCTTTTAAAGTGAATTTCCCTTTATCAAGACTTTCTTTCAGGGCGCTTGCCAAGATGCCCGTTCGCTTCCAATAAACCAAATGAGGTGAGACGTTTGTAGCAAGGCTTGTTGGGTTTAGCAGCAAGCGGACGAATCACTTGGCTCGGGTACAACACAGCAGCCGAGAAAGCGTGTTTGGATGGTACACTAAAACAGCTCTGTAACAACTTCCTCTTAAGAGCCTTTTAAAGCTAGGTTACTCTGAAATAAAGAGATGCCTTTTTTATTTACCTTTTTGTATTTACATCAGGCAATCATTTCATTTTTTTTTGTGCTCACTCTTTCACTGCCAAAAAAGAAGGGGTCTAAATTCAGTCTCATAGTTGTCCCAGTTTTTTTTCCCCTTATTTATGATATTGCAGTCAGTTAGTCAGTGTGATTGTCTACAAAGATGGATTTTTGTGAATGAATAATGTTTTGTGTGGTTAGATCACTAAAAGAACATAATGTTGACTAATGTTGACTAAAAAATCCTTTTTTGACCTGTTGTGCAAAGGGGTCTGGGTCAAGTAGTTTCTCTGAGATCAATTTTGATTCTTTTCCTCAGTGAATGGTGCTGGCCTTGCCATGGCAACCTGTGACATCATTGACCTCCATGGAGGCAAACCTGCCAACTTCCTGGATCTGGGGGGCGGTGTGAAGGAGAATCAGGTGTACCAAGCATTCAAGCTTCTCACTGCAGATCCAAAGGTATGACAACAGCACGCGCTCACCTACACCGTCTCTCTCCTATTCTGAAGGCAACCAACCTGCATTAAAACAAAAAAAAAAACTGTCTTGTAACTATGGCTGCACTGTGCAACAAAGTAGCTTTCACATCTCATCCATTTTGTAAAAGAAGCAGACAGACATTATACATTGATTGTATGCATAGATTGTACATACTGTACCGACTAGGCCGACAGCTTTCTTGCAGGCACAGTGCAGTATGGGATTGATTTCCATGGAGGAAGTGTGCTTATTAGTGATGGCATGAATGCTAAAAAAGCATGCACGACGTGCACTGTTTTGTTTTGTTTTTCTCGCAAGTCATTATTTCAGCAGTGTTTTACAAGTACACATCTCCAACTGCTCGTCTTGACATGGCAAAGCTGTTAGAAAAAGAACTGCTCTCTCACACAACAGCTGTCTTTGTTTATTTGAGTAACTTCACTGGTGTAAGACTCTAGATCATGTAACTGTACAGAAAACATTTCGATGTGTCTTGCTTTTTAAAGTGTCAGGCCTCCACCGTCAGTTTATGCACACCACGCTGAATTTTGGTCCTGAAGTCATCCTTAAGTCATCCTCTTGACAAGGAGAAAATCGGAACACCCTCAAGTCGCTAATTACCACCCAGCCGTATTTCGGAAGTATTCATTCACTGTCGTTGTTTGCCGCGTCAGTGGAGTCGCTTGTTTGTTTCTGCCGTAACCCCATTACGCCGTGCCCTCTGACAGAAGCGTAGCACCTTTGTTGACATGAGATGCTATTTATTCAAGGAAATACATGGAAATGCATTTGTGACTGAGGCAGACCTGGTTGTCTCCTTTACTTCACTCCATACTGACTGGGTGAGCGCTCACCAAGTTTGTCTTTGTTTTTGTTTGTTTGTTTGTTTGTTGTTTTAAATATTTGGACACAGGAATACTGGAAGTAATGTACTGAAGTTTTTTAAAACGGCAAGAAAATAGTGCATGGTTTCTGTGGAGTGCACTTTTCAGGTCTGTGGAAAGTGTGGTAGGAATTTGCTAAAAATGTGTTGGGCAAGAAAATAAATGCTTTCTTGCTTCGGAAAAAATGAAAAGAGGAGGGCATGTCTAGCACTTAAGCGTTTGATGTATAGTTTCGGACAAATGTGACTGTATTTGTTATTTTTTTGCCTCTACATGGATTCATCACGTTCACCTAAAAAATAAACCGAATCTGATGAGAGGCGTGTTCCATGCCCTGATCTGACTACATGGACAAATCCATTCATTACCCTGTCAAGCAGGGGCAGCAATGAAGATGAATGCTACTTGAACAAAAAAAAAGTAGTTACTAGTGTTTACAAAAAAAATGAATAATGATTATTTGTGTTAGCCTAGAGATCAGTGTTTTTTTGTTTGTTTTTTTTTGTTTTGTTTTTTTTTCCCCCAAAGCTGCTGGACTCAAATCAAGCTTCTTCAAAAATTTGCATGTGTGCTTTTGGTGTCCTGCAAGTGTCAGAGGAGGCAGAGGTTCTCTCCATTTGGCAGGGTTGACATTAAACCTGTGCACAGCCCCATTTGAATTTCAGAGTAGGATTCTGGGCCCCCTCAGATCTGTGGAAGGGATGTTAATTATTCCTTGCTTTGCATGATGAAATACTCATTAGAATTGTGTTCATGCCATAACTCTTAACTGCCGGTGATTATGTTTACATGTAATTTCTCTTTCTTCCTTTATCTCTCTTTCTCTTTCTCTCTCCCTCTCTCCCTCTTTGTTTTAATCTTTTTTGACTTCCAATTATGCCCTCCGTCAATGGTCAGTTCTTCCCATCTGTCCACTATCAGAAGATGGAGTAGAAGTAGACATAAAGGGTACATACTGTTCAGCGTCACAGAAACAGTGACAGAACAGATGTTTTAACACACACTCAAACAAATCTTGACAGTGATTTACTTGACTTAACCTTTATATGTCTTTT
>JASCQY010000232.1:5428143-5443801 GCA_030264315.1 Sardinella tawilis
TCTCTCTCTCTCTCTCTGGCTCTCTCTCTCTCTCTCTCTCTCTCTCTCTCTCTCTCTCTCTCTCTCTCTCTCTCTCTACTGCAGTTCTCCATCTCCATGCCCCTTCTAGAGGTGGAGATCCCCTCTCAAGAGACTCCCTGATCGGCGATTTGCATTCGGTCCAGTCGGACTGCTGACACTCTCTCAACCGCACACGCATGCACACACATACACACACACACACACACACACACACACAGACACACACACAGCTCCTTTTACAGAGCTCACATTTCCTCCTGTCTGATTAAAAAACATGGAAAGTGAACACCGTTGGGTCTCAAGTGCTCCGCTCCCAACGGCTCTGACTGCTAGGTACCACCTCGGCTATCCCACCAAGTCCCATTTAATGTTTTTTTTTTTCTTCTTTTTCTTTTAATGGCTTCCTCTGAAGCCATGACAACAAAGACCTCGGTGGAACCACCCGTCGGCATTTCCATAATAGAGACCGGAGGTAGAAGTACTTTTCATGCTGAGCTGTGAGTCTTGGGAAGCAGGGTTTTGCGGAGTACGGGCCTTTGACTGTGGCCTGGGTCCTCTACCGGAGGCCAGGGGTGAGCTCCAGAGAATCCAGGTGTTTCCACCGCCTGCCTGATGACTCATTATGCCAAAGCAGTGGAGTCGCGCAGGAGGACAAGAACCCTGCCAAGTCATCATCACCACCACACCTGATGGGCCACCCACACACATATACACACACACACACACACACACACACACACATGCACACACTCACACAGACAAACCTTACTCCACTCTCTCCAGCACAAAGCCTCCAGTGCTAACTGCTGAGACTTTGGTGTGGTGTGGGTATATCTGTCATACAGTATATATTCAAATAATATGCCGAGAGGAATCACTTACTCCAAGAACTGCTCCTCTTTTTCATAAATACATTTTTTAAAGACAGAACGGGAGAGGGGAATGCCGTGTGTCTCAAGACCTGTAGTTAGAATATGAATGTGACTTGGGATGGGGGGGGGGGTGTTGGGGGATGCTTGATGGGCTTCCAGGTGAATCCAGATGGCACTGCTGTTTGGCTTAATGAATACTCCACCTTGTCCTTGGAAAGGCCTTTGTTTGTCTCATTTGTGCCTTTTGTCAGGCCTCATGTTGTTTGGCCAGTGTGTGCATGGAGGGGTCTGTGGCCCCTATATGTGTCTGCTGCTGTCGTCAGTTGGAGTGTTTTATAGACCACAAGCAGCATGAAAACAAGCACAAATTTCAGCCCTCTTTTGCCAGAGTAGGTGTTTAGCTGAAGCTTTTTCCAAAGCGACTTACGTTTGTAAACTAATCAGTTGCTTCGTTGCCAGTGTACCCGAGAGCAACATGTGCCTTGCTTATGGGCACAACCGTGGCAGCCAGGATTCCAACCCACAATTTCTAAGCTACTAGCATGCTAGCCAGGTTCCTTAACCAGTACGGTACCCCGCCCAGAATACTATGTTTGCAAAACGTCTTATTTTATGCTTTAAAGCAGTAGTTAATAAACTAGTGGGCAATAGTCAATCAACTAATAGGCAATCAACCCATAGCCCTGCTGTTTATAGCTGCCACTTGCTGTACTGTAGGTTGGATTAAGAACGAGAATATGTCGTACAGTGTAGACTGAATAGTGAAGCGGCAGCCAATGCTAATTGAAGAGGATACGGAAATTTCTCTTTCAGGTTAGCTTTTCTGTACCAGTTAGCATTAGCAGCCAGTTCTGTATGGTTTTTGGTATGTGTTGTACCAAATGTTGTTCTTATATCTACTGTACTGACATCACTCAACAACACAGAACAGATCCTCTGAGATATGTTTTCGGAAAAATAAAGAGGTAATTTTTTGGTTTGTATATTTGTGCCTTATTGACAATTCTTTCTATTCTCTCTCCTGGACTCATAAAGAGATCATACAGTGAAGAAAAAAAAATACACTGAATGCATACTGTACACTATGTGTGTTCATGTGTTGCATAAGATGCACACTCTAAGGCTGTCTTTTATTTATTTATTTTTTTTTCCCTTCTGTGCCAGCAGTTCGGCCAGTGTGTTCTGGAAATTGAATGACGGACTGTCTGAAAAGACAGTCTTACTCATCTGCCGCAGGGCCATCGATAGGCAGCTGTCACAGTTCACAACCTCACAGGCGGCCTCACAAAGCACGGCAGACCTTGAGGGGGATATGGTCGGCTTGAGTATCAATTCGCAGGGACGTCGCGTTCGCTCGTTCACTCCCTCTCTCCCTCTCTCCCTTCTCGTCCTCCTCCTCCCCCAGACCGCCTCTGCGCTGAATGGCTGCAAACCCATTTCTCCTTTGATTGGTTTCCTTTCTTTGGCAGAAAAGAAAAGAGCCGGGTTGGCACTCAGATGAGACCTGGGGTGGGGGGTGGGGGGGCTCATGTGGTCCATCACTCAGAGATACAACTCTCAGTATCTCTCTCTCTCTCTCTCTCTCTCTCTCTCTCTCTCTCTCTCTGTCTCCCTTTCTCTCCCTGTCCCTCTGTCTGTCTCTTGCTTTTTGTCTCTTGCTTTCTGTCTCTTCTTTCTGCCTTTATCTCTTTTGTTTGTGGCCTCATTCTTAGGGTTTATTAGGGAGGTTAGTAGATATGGCACCATGAATGCTACAAGAGGTCTTCATGGGCATTTCAACAGAACATTGATTGCCACCGAACATGGATTTAAATGTGGTTGGATGTGGTTGGAATTATTACAAATATTTAACACATGCCTAGCATTCAACCAATGCACTGTTAAGATGGTGAATAGGAATGGTTGAACAGATTTCTTTTTTTCTTATTTTGGGAAAGGTTTTGCCCGATTTTGGTATTTTACAATAACAGTTTGAAATTGTCAGTTGTTTTCATTTGTGTTTATTATGTATTTACCAACTCTTCCTTTTGGAATTGTAAACAAAGAGCTAGCCTCTTTCTTTGCCAAGGAGAGAAAGAGAGTGAATGCAAAAAAGGAGAGAGGGAAGGAGAAAAAGAATCTTGCACAGTCTATTGATCAAGGAGTCAGCTGCCACTTTTCAAGTGATTCCTAACAGGAACTGAAACTTCTGATGGGCGGTGTCAAGATGTGTCTGTGTTTGTGAACTGATTTTTTGACATAATGCTTCATCTCTTTCACTTTGGGGCGCGGAGAAGCTGTCATGCTTCAACAGGCCGGATAATTATTTCCCTCTTATCCCCCTCGCCAGGCCCAATCCCAACATTTAATAGGAGCCCGGCCCGACGCTCTCTCTCTCTCCTTTCCCTCTCTCTCTCTCTCTCTCTCTCTCTCCCGGGTGTAGGTGCCAGAGGAATCGCCCACCACAGGGAATGGGTTTGAGGGGACGTAAACAGCCCCTAGATCTACTGAGATATTGCCAAAGAAAGAGGGGTTGAAAGGAAGCCAATCGGAAATTGGGAACAAACTTTGAAAAAAAAAAAAGTAGAAGAAGAAAAGGAAAAAAACAGCCAATAAGATTCCAATTGTCCAATTCCATCTCTTTGTTGCTGCTGGACGCACATATGCTGCTTGTCCTCAAGCAAATGTCCTTCGGCGCGGGGAAGTTCTGCAAAGACTCCCGTAGTTTTATGGCGCTCGGTGATGGGCAGACATTAATGGAGATAATGATGTTTGCAAAGTGAAGGTCTCCTGAAGGGGGCATTTACCAATAGTGATATGTAGCTGTTGTCTGCCCGTAGTGTCATTAACACAAGGCAGCAAGGCAGCAGCCATGCTTTCAATGTAAATATTTAATGGCAGAAAAAAGCAAAAGCTCAGGACATCCATCTGCCTATTACTGCTCAGCCTGATAGAAAGTAGCCTTGCGTAATTGCCGTGATGGCTGCTAACGACAAACAGCAAGAGATGGACTATTGGTTCCTCATGGCTTCCCCCTCACACCTTTGACCCTCCTTCCCCCAGTGCTTGGGGCTTAGACTCACTCCGTTGGCAAAGTGTCAAAACAAAACAAAACAACAACAACAAAAAGAGGCACATCGGACAACAGCATGAAAGCCAGAATGGTCTGCGTAGGACAGATAACGCAAAACAATGGCGCTAATAGGCCACTGAGAGGCGAGCATTTGTGTCCGGTCAGTACAGTCGCCTCGTGTCTGACAAAGAATGGAAGTCAGATTAGCCTCGGTCACCATGAGTGCAGATGTGAATGTGGCCGTAGTGATAATTCCGTCCCATACAGGATCATCATCCCTCGCTGCCAGGCCCATTGCACTAATGCCTTGCTGAATGTGGCAGGCTAACCCTGTTAGGGTTTTGTTTTGAGAGCAGAGACAGGCCTTTGTAGAAATGCTATTGTTTCTCACAATTATCAAATTGTTGTCATTAAGCACAACAGACAGTGCTTTGGACAGGATAAATGGCTTTGTTACATTGGGGGTTTTGTGTGTCTGTGTGTGTGTGTGTGTGTGTGTGTGTGTGTGTGTGTGTGTGTCACATGGGTCTCGAGCAGTATGGGTTGAAATCTTTGTTAGAAGCCTGATTACTGAACAAACAGCAAAGATCACTATGTACCTGGACCTGTCATTATCCGCTTTAATTGGTAGCTACAGAGGTGTTTTTTTTGGGTTTTTTTTTTTTCTCTGCGTAATGGATTCTATTTGCCATCTTATTGTATCTACCATCAGCACCACCACCAGTAAAAGACAAGTAAAGACCAATCACCTCTCTCTTGCTTGTGTTAAGCACAACTGGGCCTGTTTTTTGTCACGGGTGACTACTTCGCACTTCTGGATGTGTCTCCACTGGCACGGCAGCATTGCAAATAGATTTCCTTTGTGGCCGAGTCTGGTTTATGGCATGCATAATGCCCCTCAAAAGACTGCCTCAGCCATCGGCACGTTTGAAGGCAAAGAGCTTTGACGGCGTGCTGAGCAACTGAGTAGCATGATGGCATTATGTGGGGTCTGAATTGGTCGCAGCTGTCAGGTACGGGCTGCTGCCACGACGGGGCCCAACCAGCCCCTTCAAGAGAGCCTTTCAGGGCAACCAGTCCAGTTTTTGACTAGGTGTACTTACAAAGAGGTCTGTGTTCACGTATTTGTCAAGGCCTGACTGCCTTGCTTTTTTCGTTGTTGTTTCTGCTTGCCGCCCTGTGTTATCGTGAGTCAGAAGTCAAAGATTTTTTTTTTCCCCTATGTGGACAGGAAGCGAGTTATCACTGCTGCTTGCAAGGTATCAAACATGTTACAGCCTCTGCAAAGTTCGATCTGAAGCTCAGTGCGATAGGATCTCATCTCAGATGCTGTGTTTATCAGATTCGGCGTCAAATCCAGAGCAAATCGACCAAAGGTTTGCACCCCCCCCCCCCCCCCCACACACACACACACCTTTTTCCTGCTTTGGACTTAAGCTTTGTCTTCCGCCTCCCCTCCACCACCTCCACCACTGAACAGGAAACTGGAGCACTGTGACTTGGGCCTTCCTAATGCCTTGGCATGAAATCACTGGAAGCCATTGCTGTCTGAGCCTTTCGCCTCTGAAGGCCCCGTGTCTGTTCTCTGCGGCTTGCTCACAGAGTTCATCAGAGTGTCAGGGCTGGCAGCCGGGGGATCGGCTCTCAGAGTCACTCCTGTTTGGGGCAAGAACGATCCAAAACATCACACAATTCACGACCCGAATGCAAACTAAAATGGTGTGCAGCTGAAGAAGCTAGTTTTCAGGGGGAGGTTGTAAAAAGCCTCAGTACTGTAGTATTGATCAGCAAAAGCTATGGTCATAAATAATCTGTACATACACATGTAGCCTACACGTATTAAAATCTATGTTGTTGTTTTTTTTCTCCTCCAATCAATCCTGTTGATGTGAATCAGCACAATGTCTTAAGGTTGACTCTGCAGTTCCAATAGTCCTGCACACTTAAGCATTCAGGTGGGGTGGGGTGGGGTGGGGTGGGGGAGAAAAAATCCTCAAAATATCTTTTCCTTTTCTTCAAGTGTCACATTCAGACTGCGCAAAGCCAAGTGCGTGCTTCCCAACTGCATTTACTTGTGTACAGCAATGCATAAATCATGTCCCATGTATCATTAATATACATAGATGTCAATAGGAGACGCATGAGTGGAAGAAATATGATGGTGCTCAATAAAGCCGGAATTGAAAAATGGGCTGCTGACGGTGACAGAGCCAAGTTCTTTTCATTGCCGGATACCTCAGGCACTGGGCCTTGATCTACAGTGCCCTCTAGTGGCGGCCGGGCCCATCGGCAGACCCTCTCCAAAGGTCCTTCATGAGGGAGCAGTTGTGAGGAAGACTTGGTATGAGCGTTGACCCCAGAATACCTTGATAACCCTCCCTTCTCAGGACACCATGGGAAAAGGGAGGGGGTTGGCCGTTAATTGTGGTCTCGGGTTTCTTGTTTATTTTTCTGTATCGAATGACCCAGCTCTCGTGGAATGTTTGGACGTGCTGTAGATAGGCCGGATAGATTGCTTCATAATTTGCATTTCTCAGATGGATTTAAGGTCAAGTAGTGATTACCAAAATGAAAACAGACTGCATTATCAGAGGTTATAATGCGTCCTCAAGCTGGATGGAGAGAGAGACTGTGGGTGTGTTTGTGGGTGGGGGGGTGGGGGGGGTGGGGTGTTGGTGATGTATTGACTGATGATCCGTTCACACACACACACACACACACACACACACACACACACACACACACACACACACACACACGCACACACACACAACCCCAACACATGGGACAATTTGACAGGTATTGAAGGAGATCAGTGGCAGGTCTGGGCTTGAGTGGAGTTGCTGTATTGACATGTTTTAGTGCAATCTCATCTGGCAGGAGCAGATTTTGGCTGTCTGCTACATTGAACTGTTTCCTCTGGACATCTCACCTGAACTTGCCAGAGTAAGCGCATGTCCTGTTGGGTAAAGATGTCCTTTGCTTACTCTGTCTTGCATCAACCTTGGCCGACTCCTGAATAAGCCCGCGTAATATAGCCATGTCATTGGTTTCTTCACACATAGACAGTATTTCTACTAGAAGATTGTGTGTGCGTGTGTGTGTGTGTGTGTGTGTGCGTGCGCACTGCGATTCAGTCACAAAAGCAAGAGGGCATTGTTCAGCACCTCTGCTGTTAATTGTCCAGTGCCACTCACAGTTGACAGTGATGAAGAGGTGAACGTACTGGTTGACTGTACCCTTATGCACTCTATGGCCCCTGACAGCTGGCTCTCTTTCTCTTACACACACACACACACACACACACACACACTGTCTATGTTTTGCACTGTAAGGGCATACAATGACAACTGTCAACTTGTGAAGAATGGCCTTTCTGTCTTCTCATTATGTAGACTGTGAAAGTTGGTTCACGGGCATCCCCATATTTCATGTAGAGCATGTAGACTGTGCAGCTAATTATGTATCAGTGGGTTTACGCAGACACATGCGCATATGTTACAGGTGCAGGATTTCACACACATACATACATAACCACACACACACGCACACACACACACACTCACTTTTTAGCCTTGTTAATTTTTTTTTTTTTTTTGTCTTTTTTTTTTTTACATGTTCACAGAATTTACAGGTGTGGGTCTGGGCTTTGTTGAGGCAAGGCTCTTTGCTCTGGCCCCCAGACGTCTGCAGACTAATTGAGAGTGAGACGTCAGGTCTTTACATCTTCACCCTGCCGGCAGTGTGTGTCTTCGGGCGAGAAAAAAGGCTTTTGTTGGAGGAGAGACCAAATCCCCCTGCTTCATTTAGAGCATGCAGAGAGGCCCAAAGATCAGAGGGATCAAATCCACACATACACACACACTCACGCACACACACACGCACGCACGCACACACACACACACACACACACACACACACACACACGCGCACAGGCTGCCAGTGTGCCTGTCTGCTGCTGAGAAAAGGCCCAGTCTCCATGCTGCAAAAGCCTGTCAGAAGCCCTTACACACTTCTGAATCAGTGCCCGAAATGGCTGGAATTGCCACGGTAACCTTGGCCTCATCTTCCAAGTGGCCTGTTAATGGGAGCAGACAAAGTTTATTTAGCTCTGTTGATATCTGTCTTCATTTTCCTGTTGTTGTCTTTTTTTTCATTCTTTTTTGTCTTTTGTCTCTGTGAAGGTGTTTTGACACTTAACAGCAACACCTTGACTTGAAAGTTGAAATGTGATATGGCTCGTGGCAAGTGCCTCTTTTTAGCACAGGTTAAAAGATGATTTTAATAGAACTCTTGTCAACCAGCTTCACCCCCTCTCTCTCTCTCTCTCTCTCTCTCTCTCTCTCTCTCTCTCTCTGTCTCTCTCTCACACACACACAGACACACACTCACACATACAAGCACACACACATTTACACACGCTCATACCCAACTAGAGAACAATTAGATTTTTTATATTTAGTTGTTTGCTTTTTGCAGAAACATTGACGAAATAGTTATGGAAGTGTAGACATCCTTTTGTCATAAAGGGGAAATTGCCACCCCAGTCGATTTAAATGCTTTTCTTTGTGGCTTGATTTTTGAAGACAACAAATGGTGGTGATAAAAACTCTCTGTCTAGTGCTTGCAGTGTTCAAACGGAATAAGCAGATGGCCTTCAGTGGTAAGGCCACTGAGAAGAGTTAACTTTTTAGGTGCGATTGACTTAAAGAGGCTCATTGCCACGTTCTGTGGATTCATATTTCAGTACCAGACCGTTCATTTCAAGTCCATGAGGTGAAGTCATTCTTCCAAGCTGGTTTTTGGCTGTGTACGAGACAGATTTTTCCAATGTTAGCAGTAGTTATAAGTCCTGTAAATGAAGAGCGTTCCCTGTTGCCTGGTATAAACAGAATTACCTGAAGGGTTCTTGGTTGCAGATGCTCTCATTTGCTGTCATTTGCTGAGCTCTTTAACAAACCAATTAGAATATATTTGTTTATTTTTCAATATAGTTTCTTCATGAATGCACGCTAGTCAGTTTGTCAGAAAGTATCCATTAATGGAAGCGTTCTGTCATTTCTTGTCTTTGTGCTTTAGGGGCCGTTCAGACCGAATCCGTTTTTCGCCTTCAAAACCGCAAGTGTTCTGAAGTAGCGAGTGACAAAAACACGCAAGGTAGAAATTGATTTATGTACACGTTGTTGCTATGACAGCATAGATACGGCTAAACCGCTAACTCCCTGACTTAGCTATGACTGGCAGCTAAGCAACAACCCATTGTTGAAGAAAACGCGACCTCAAAAGTTGAAGAATTTTTAACTTTGAGCGCCTCGCGTTTTTATGCGCCTCGCTTCTTTTTCACCCTGCGCCTTGCTCATTTAAACGCCAGGCGCGTTGCAACGGTCGTGTTGCATCGTTCCATAGGGAAACAATTGAATTCGAACGCCTGGAGGTGAAAAAAGCGTGTCAGTCTGAATGGCCCCTTCCTTGTGTTAGGCGCTGTGTGCTGTGCATTGCTGTTTGCCTAGATGGAGAATCAATTTTCTCCCTCCAATGTGCATTTGTTTCCCCTCAGGTGGAGGCCATACTGGTGAACATCTTTGGGGGCATCGTGAACTGCGCCATCATCGCCAACGGCATCACCAAGGCCTGCCGGGAGCTGGAACTGAAGGTGCCGCTTGTTGTGCGCCTGGAAGGTAACCTTTGGCTCAGTATCTCCACCTCCACTCTCCTTCTGCTTTTATCCCCCCCTGACATCCTCCACTCGGACCATACCAGTTCAACTCTGTAGTTAAAACTGTAGGGTCGCGGCACATCTTGGTTCTAATGAGTGGAAGAGCGGGAAGAGTTGTTGATTTGCTGTGAACGGGAAGCCGCTAGCGGGGCGAAGCTTGCTAAATGAGGAAACTAGCGTGGAGGGCTAAACCTGCTAAATGGGGAAGCTCTCGAAAAACTGTCACGCTTGCAGCAGCGGCAGCATCAGCAGCAGCATCTGTTAACAGTTAGAGCCAAGTCCTCCGCCCGCCTCACACCCCCCCTCTAGCAGCATGCATGTGTGAGGCCATTCCAACTCTTTGCTGTGGAGGAGGAGCAGCTGCTTTTTGCTTGTGTGGCATCTTCACTGTTAGCTGCCATGGCTCTCTGTCCTTAGCGTTGGCTAACGCCGACGCCGACTACAGTGCCATTGGCCACAGATTTGCGCCTCTAGCCTCTGGTGCCTAAAAAAAAAAGTGTTGATGAGCCTTGTTTGGTAGTCTGATTGCGTCCAAGTCCCTTTTGGTGCTTGAATGTATTACATTCACTGGAGACTCACTTACTGTAGGCTGGCATGTTAGAGTGTCGGGTGCTGATATTATCGATGTGTCACTAGCCCGTATTAACGGTCGTTGTTTATGATGACCTGTTTAAGTTGTCGCCAGAGGGCTCGCTCTAGGGGGTTCCAGGCTCTGGGCTCTGTGAAGCGCCCCGAGACATTAGTCTATTGTTACTGTCGCTAAGATAATAAAGCTGTCAATCCCCTAACTAATATAATCCCACGTCATCCTGATGCTCTCCCAGTGGATACTCTTGAATGGGTTTCAAAAAATCTGGATGGCTTTGCCCTTTGCCACTTGTCAACACTGGTCTGGAGAGACATGTTTGGACAGGACGCAAAGGGCGAACACTTCCCTCCTAGGCAGATTCCCTCCAAGACCATATTTTTGTGTTTTGGTGCCTTTGGCCCCCTTTGGCATGATGCTAATTCACACCTCCTAGCTGCCAGCAGTACCTCAACAGAGGCAAAAAGAGGGAGAGCAACCACTGCTGTCAGGTCAGCTGGCATCATACCTGCTCAGGTGTTGATGCACACATTCACGCACACACACAGCATTCCCCCTGCTAGCGACTGTGCACACACACACACACACACACACATACTGTACACCTCAACATGCACTCTTCTCTCATGCGATGTGGCGTGGAGCGTGGGCTGTTAGCGGAAGTGGGTGCCGTGCTGACTTGCGGCGGCGTTGATTGCGGACCTCTCACCTGCGTATGCTAATGGCGCCGAGCGTCGGAGTGACGGGAGGCCGCGTGGCCCCAGCCCATCTGGTCATTAGGATAATTGGCTGAAAACAGCTGACTCCTGTGTCCTGCGAAAAGTGACGAATCCTCCACTCCATTAGCTCACCGTGCTCCATTTGTCCCCTTTCCTGTACAGTCTCTCTCTCTCTCTCTCTCTCTCTCTCTCTCTCTCTCTCGCTCTCTCTCTCTCTTTCTCTTTCTCTCTCTCACTTACACACACAGTCACACGCACTCACACTTCATATGGGAGGTGTTTTAGCACATTCTGGGACAAAAAGGAAACTATGCAGATGTGAGCTAAATACAAAACAGCGAGGCACTTGAGGTATTTGTGTGTGTGTGTGTGTGTGTGTGTGTGTGTGTGTGTGTGTGTGTGTTCAGTTTTCTGGTGCTCTGGTCTCCATTACCAGGTAAGCTGCACAGGGGTTGCATTTTCAGAGAACATCCCTCAGTAAAAAACTGGAAGCACTCCAGACAAAATTCAAAAGGCACGGTACAGTAACATACCGGTCGGAGATCAATAAAGCGTTCTGTTCTCCCGTCGGCTCCTTGCCGCACCTGACAGAGCGTCTACGAGATTGGTCCCTTGGTCCGGGGTTTAGAGCATGTTTAGTTGTGCATCGATCCAGACACGACCTGCCCGGCAGCAAGAAGTGTAAGGACGGCACTGATGTGTCTTTCATCTTGCAGAAGGGAGGTTTGGATGGTCGTGTTGATGAAAGAGTGTGTCGGGCATAGATGCTAAACTCTTAACAATGGGCGGGCGTGTGTGTGCTACACTAGCTAAGATCCTAACACCCCAAATAACAAAAGACAACATGGTCTTGACTTTTTTCGTGGTTGTTATCAAAATCTATGGAAATGACAATGATTGGTGTGCTTCTGTGGTACACCAGAGGTCATAACCCTTGACCAGCCTCAGTCAATTGAAGCTTAAAGTTCACCCACCATTAGAGTGACAGCAGAATATAAGGCATCGCGATGAATCAATCTTAAAGGGGCAAGCCAAGCTCTCCTTGGCCATTGATTGTAATAATAGCAAGCTGTTCTTCAGGCGGATTAGATGGGGATTAAGTGTGCCACTATTAATTGGGAATTGGGAATCTCTCTCTCTCTCTCTCTTTCTCTCTCTCTCTCTCTCTCTCTCTCTCTCTTTCATATCTGTTTCTCTGTCTATCTGATTGGCTGTTCGAGGCAAATCCCCCTCAGCGAGCAGAGAGCAGCGGAGGCGTTAGCTTAGCCTGTCCGTCACTTGAGATAAAGCCCACCAACACAGTCTCACCACCATGACCACCCCGCACGCGCCTTCCCTCGCACGCGCCCCGTATGTTACCCCAACTCGCCAGGCACTTCTCCCGTCCAATTATGTTTGTTTTGATTCAGTGCCGCGTGCTCAGCCACGTGTGTTTAATGCTGTTTAAATGGTGCTAAAAGGCTTATTTGCCTCCATTACCGGGGGGATGCCAGTAAGGGTGCCGTTTGCATTTGACCGCGGAAAATGGCCAGGAGTGAGTTAATATGCACGCAACATTTATCAGCATTCACCGCTTCCCTCGTCTTGGAGGGGGGTGGGGGGTGGGGTTGTTTGTGTGTGTGTGTTTGTGTGTGTGTTTGTATTTGTGTGTGTGTGTGTATGTGTGTGTTTGTGTGTTTGTGTGTGTGTGTGCGTGTGTGTGTGTTTGTGTGTGTGTGTGCATTTGTGTGTGTGTGTGTGTGTGTGTGTGTGTGTGTGTATTTGTGTGTAGGAGGGGGGTCCATCTCCAGCAAGAGAGTAAATTGCAAATGTTTAATATTCCAATTTGTATGCGTCAGAGTGAGCTCCGGCAGAATGGGTCAAAGTGATACACCTTCTGAATAAAATCTAGCAAAAAAAAAAATGTCTTGCGTTCTCTGTGAACTCCCTTTTTTAAAGGAAGGATATAGGGTACTTGACTAGCATTGGGAAGATCTTTTGGCGTCTGCAATGCCCGTCTGCATTGTTATGGACACATTTTGAAACCGAGCACAGAGTTCTTAATATTGTCTCAGAGATTGCTGGCAAGTAAAAAGAAGACTCCAGACTGACAGTCTATATTTAGTGGTGTCGATATAAATGTCAATGAGAAGGTGAGTGTGTACGTGCTTGTGAGAGAACGAGTAAAAGCGTGTGAGTTTCTGTGTATGTGTGTGTGTATGTGTGAAGAAGAGACGGGAACAAAGACGGTCTTAGTGTCTGTGTGTGTGTATGTGTGTGTGTTTATGTGTCTGTGTTTAAGAGGGAAAGATGAGAACAGCGAGAGAGAGAGAGTGTATGTGTGTGTGTGTGTGTGTGTATTTAAGAGAGAAAGATGAGAACAGCGAGAGAGAGTGTGTGTGTGCGCATGTGTGTGTGTGTGTGTGTGTGTGTGTGTGTGTGTGTGTGTGTGCGCGCGCGTGCGTGTGTGTGTGTGTGTGTTGTGTCGTGTCAGAAGCTGCGCTGCAGAGTGACTGACTGCTGCCCCCTGTCTGAGAGCCCAGCCGTCCGTCCCTGCTCCGCAGCGGCCCCCACTGAAGAGCCCGCGGGGATCATCTGGCCCCACTCCCAAAGCCATTATATTCCTTATAGCCCTTACTTTCCCATTGATTTAGAGGGGCCGCCACCGCCGCCGTCGCCGCCACCGCCGCTCGGAAAGTGGAGGCAATTTAGTGTTTAAGGGGGAGGGAGGTGGGGGGGGGTGGATATGGACGATGGGGCCACCTCTCCAAATGCAATTAAAAGAGACTGTTGATCCCGCAGAAGGACCCCGTGATGGTTTCTCCCCAACTCTGACAGTGCCATTAGAGCGCTAATGGAGGGATGCGCTACCATGACACTCTACCAACACACACACACACACACACAGGCCTGCATGAGAGTACACACAGAAGAAAACATACATACTGTACGAGCACACACATACAGTACATACACACACAGATAACGGGCACCAATACTCACACATATAGATATATATATACACACACACACACACACACACACACATACACACTGTAGTCATGCTCAGAGTCTGTACACTTGAGACAGAGTAATGATGCCTGCTGTTTTCAGCTACTGGCCTTTCTCTCTCTATTCTCTCTCACTCTCTCCACCCCTCTCTCCTTCCGTCTCTCTCTCTCTTTCAACTCACTCGCACTCCCCGAAAACTGCCTGTGAGTTACGGTAGGAACAAGAAAGGCTCTCTATCTTCAAACACACATCAGTATGTACACTAAGATAGAAATGGGAAGCACACACAAGATCCCTTCGCCCATGGAAAGAAAAAAAAAAAGCCCCATAGAAGACTGCTGGCTCTGCTAGCTATGCTAACTTCACAACTGTGGCCAGTGTGCCAGCCAACGCTCCCTTGCACACTTGCATTCATCATCTCCGTCCCGTAACGCCCCCGTCCTGTGCGAGGGCGGCTGGTGCATCCATCCTCTAATCATCCGCCATTAACATTAAGCTGTGAATGGAGAGCCTGCTGGTGAACATTTGGCGTTTTGGAGCCAAACACGGAGCTTTGCGGAGCCAGTCGGCTCCCTTTTGCCAAATCCCCCCAAAATGCCTGGAGGTGTCCAGCCCAGATTTGGGTTGAGTTCAGCGTGGACCTTTCCACTTGGATCATCCCCTTGTCCAAATCCACCTTTTTCTCTCTCTCTCTCTCACTCTCTCTCTCGCTCACTCTCTCACACTCTCTCTCTCTCTCTCTCTCACTCACACACACACACTCTTGCTTGCCATTTCCCATGTCTTTTTCTACCTTTTAAAGGATCTTTTTGTGCAAATACTCCACCACTGCCACCCCTTTCTCTCCCTCTCTCTCCCCATCTTAAAGGGGCCGTTGCCCTGGCTGTGTGGAGCGCCACGGCCAGGCGGTGAGTAGGTCTTTGGCAGCACCTAGTGGTGACAGGTGAGAGCACACACCTAATATGCCGGAGAAGGGGAGAAGCAAGAGAGAGAGAGAAGGGAGCCCTCTACCTGCTATCACCCAGCCCTTCACTCCATAGACATCCACACACATACACACACACACAGTTTCTCCCATGTTTATTTTCATGCATGCATGCACATTCACAGACCTGCTCTTATACACTTTCATACACATACAGCGCACGCACAAACAGTACATGCTCTCAGACACACACACACACATACACACACTCCTTTCATACACATACAGATATGATGCACACCTTCACGCTTAAACATACCAGCAAACCACTCACGTAGCAGAGGCATTAGAGTGTGCAACAGTTTATATTTAGGGCCTAACTGTGTGTTCACACAAAGAGACACACCCAAAAAAAAAACGCACCTAAAATTTCTGTGTTCCCACATATAGCTGTAATCACTCATGACGTGCCTATTGCCATTTCAGTTATAGCCGAAACGCGCTAAAGCTAATTTGCATCCAGTTAAACAGTTATAAACTTCTTTTAGTCGCTGTAGTTGAGCAAGCTTTGTGGCTCGTCGCTTTACATGTAGTCGATTTTGTCCACGCGAAGTGAATCGCTTCCGCCGATTTGCCGCTTTAGTCACTCTTAGTTCGAACATCGGCCATAGAGTTGCCATATCCTTTCACCGGAAGCAGGACTCCGGGGGGGGGGGGGGGGGGGGGGGGGGGGGGGGGGGGGGGGGGGGGGGGGGGGGGGGGGGGGGGGGGGGGGG
>JASCQY010000232.1:5506080-5525601 GCA_030264315.1 Sardinella tawilis
TTTTGTCAGCTCCTTGTACTCGACCACTGCTTCCACTGGAATGTTAGATTTGGACGCGCCGGCGTATCCCTTTAAGTCTTTGAAGAATCAAGAATCAGGGTTTAGGGGCTAGGGGTTAGGGTTCAAGGCATGGGAACAACACAGCCATGCTGTATGATCTTATATGTGCCAATCTGGAGAGGTGTCTGCCTGTCTGTCTGTGTCCGTCTGTCTCTGGAGTCCCTCCCCAGCCCCCGTGTCCTGTAGTGTATGACTCTCGCTCCTGTCCTTCCCCACCTCCCACCAGCCCGTCCATGGATCTGGCACTGCGCTCTCTGAATGTTTCCTCTCTGGTTTCCTGGCCAGAGGGACAGCAGAGGCGCACCGGAAGGCGACACAAAGACGGCTCTCTCAGCACTATCTGTGACTTTCGTTCCGTCTCGTACTATTCCCAGACAGACACATTTTTACTTTTGTTTCACCCTCCTCTTTCGCATGCCACCAACCGTGTTCGCTTTAAACATCAGTAAACAACCAAAAATAGCGTCCACCTCTTGCTTTGAATGCGCAAAAAAAACAAAAAAAAAAACAATACAATTGCTTGAATGCCACAAGAGGCCCTCAACAGGATTTCAACTGAAAGCACCTGCTTAGACCATCCTATCACAACAAAGCCAGTGCGACTTAAATCAGATGCTCCATTTAACAAATAGCTCCTCAGATGCAATCATAAATCCATCCGCAGCCGTTCGTCGCTCCTGGCATTTTTTATGGTATTTTCCTTTCTCTAATTGTCCACTGTCTCTTGCGTCGTAAATCTCTCAGAGCAGAGCCATTAAGCTAAAACGTCCGGCTGTGACTTTGGTCCGAAGCCGGCGGGCGGCCCAGCGAAGCAGAGGAAAGGCTGTCTGCAGTGTCGCTTTTTGGCCAGCCAGAGAGCCCGAATGCCCTCAGCGAAAGGCCACTGGGTCAGAGTCGCTCTTCCCACAATGACCGTCTGAAACGGCTCCAGGCTGCAACTGGAGAATTGAGAGAGGCCAAGAGCGGCGTTATGTGGGATTGTAATATTAATGCAACTGTTTTGGCTAGTCTGTTTGATCATTTGAGCCACTTGAAAACATTTTCAATTTTGCGGGGAATACCAGAGTATTACAGTTGTCTTGAGCACAAGTTTCTGACAGTGCACAGCAACAACGTGTAGTCAGCGTAATGGGCCTGACTGCAAATCTGTGTCACCACAACTCCCTAATGGTGAACAGCTCTCAATTTCCTCTGTGTGTTGAGTTGTTTGTGTCAACTTGCAAGTCTGTAAGTGACTGTGATGGGTAGCGCCATGAATCCCATGTGGAATAGACTTTGTGGAGAAGCTCCAAAATTGAATATCCTACCCTGAGTGTTTTGTTTAAAAATGTGTCTGACTGAGTGTGTCTGAGCCCCGAACCAGCCACGCCAGAAATGCTGATTTCATTTAACATAAAAAAGGAGCTCAATCGCTTAATTAAAACCTTGAGACAGAAATCTGCTCTGTGCTGTGCCCATTATGTCGGTGGAGATGTATGGTCTGATATGATGTAGTTAAAGAGGCCAAGAGCAAAGTTCATTTGACTATGTGCGATTTCTCAGAAGTGGAATTCAAAGTGAATTACTGTTTGACATGACTGCCAATATGTATAGTTCAGATGAATATTTAGCAGACGTAGTGAAAAATACAAACTCTACTTTTATCCAAGTTATTGAAAATGCTGTCTAATATTTACACACAGTGTCTGTCTTTTTTTTCACAAGTTTAGAATATTTCTTATTTTTTATTTATAATTCACATCTATCTCCCTTCTGAATCCCAATCTTTGCAAATAACACATTTGTTCTTTAGCTCATGCGTACAATTTACAGATGAAGAAATATTTGCAATTGCAGTTGTGTGTGTGAGAGCTCTCCAGCAGATCGCTGAACCACGTCCACATGACTTAGCCTACACTACCACTCAAGCAGGGCAGGGCGCTCTGCTTTGATTTGTTTCGCTGAGTCATTAAAAAAGAAGTATGGCTCTGCAATATTCTGGCGGTGAACTACTGCACGTGTTAGCCTCTTATTTATGGCAGAGCTTCACCTAGTATCTCTGTCTGATCCCATATCCTTTCATCGCCACCGTTCATTCCTCATCAAATGTCTCAAATCCACCATGAAACTGCAGAATAATAAGATCATTAAAATGATAATCAGCATGTAAAGAGCTTCTTTGCACACACACACTTTTAAATGGTAATAGAAGTGCGGCATAAATTTATGACTAATCTATATAAAAGCAGCCGTAACGAACCTTATTATTGCTATGAATCATCTCCATGCTGGAACCAAAGGTGCAGATGACCTTAACTGTTTAATTAAATGTAATTGAATTTAATTTATTTTAAAGTCATCATTTCTGTGTCTGCTTTATGAGGAAGAGACAGTGACCATGCTGGTTTTGCACAGTGTTTTACACATACAGTGTACAGTATTAGCGAGTTAATGGGACGGATAATTGACAGTGAGCCATAGGAGGTTAATAATAGACATTTAATTGACTTATATCAATTTGTTACCCCTTGCAGCATCCCCGCCTGTCCCCATTCATAAACGCACCATGGAGGCTCTGGGCCTAGCAGAGGGTTTACTGACTCTCACACAGAAGTGCTCCAGCTGCTGAGGTTCCTCCGATAGAAGTGCTAGACTAGACGTGATTAAACAACGGAAATCGGAGCCAAGTTCGGCAGTCGCAACGTTTTGAGTTTTCCTGGTTCCCATTCTACCCTATGGGTGACATAGGAAATGTTTTGCAACGTTCTAGCATCTTGACCTTGAGGCTAGCGAGAGGTAATCTTTCTCCTCCTGCTTCATCCCTCTCTCTCCCGCTCTCTTTATCTGTCTCTCTCCCTGTAAGCTAACTCTCTCAAGGCCACAGGGCTGCCAGGGGGTGCGTGTGACTTTTCCTGTCCCATCGTCACCCCCTCATCCCCAATGTGTCCCTGTAGCGCTGGCTAGTCCACCACTACAGAGACCCCCCCACCATCCCTCCATTACTATACACACAAGCACACAGGCAATGGGAAGGCTGCTATACTGTACTGCACTGTCCCAGCCAGGGATTGCAGAGTCCAGAGGGGACACAAAGAACCAGCAGCTGACAGCCCGTTCCTGTGCCCCTTGTTTGTTTGTGCTGCATACAGTATCCGTTTCACCTGAGCCTGAACAATCACACAGCAGGAGGGCTCCTATTCTCTCTTCAAAGGGTCCATATGAAACTGTGTGAGGGGCACCATATGGGTGAGGAACAATATACAGTACCGTGATGACCATAGTACACTTACATGCCACTTACCGAACACATGAACAGCTTCTGTTAGGAATTTTATATTGTTTGTAATCTAATTTTCTATGTGGCATACTACATGTACAAAATGCAACACAAAATACAATAAATACTCAGTTACTTATGAACCAAATTCTACATGCAATGTCTGTACAAAACTTCGGTATAAAACGACTTCGAAATTTAACATGACACACAGAAACTAGAGGAAAATACACATTTTGCCAGTCTAAATTCACAATCTATGTAACCTCAGCACAGAACAATAGCAAATGAGCACAGTGGGCCCGAGAGAGAGCTGCAGCAGCACCAGCCCAATGATAGAGTGGGTAATGAGAGGTAATGCACAAAAAGTAATGCAATCTACTGAGTGCGCCAAGCAGAATTACACTTGAGCCAGTCTGACCCGAGCCGAGTGCTGATGGTGGAAGAGAGCCCACTCTGATGGAATTTACACTCCACGGCCCCCAATTTCATTTATCCACCAATGGCACCATAATTAAAAGCCTGTGATTAAAACCCATTACAGATTTAAGCCGTATGACAATGGCTCTGTGCGCCGTTCCCACTGTGGTATTTCTGGTACGCGCCCACTTTTTTTTTTTTTTCTCAAAGCTACGTGCTTGGCTGAAAGAAAGAAAAAAAAAGAAAAGTAAAACGTGTGGTAACTGGAAAGGCCCTGGATTGTGTTTCAGATCGAGCAAGTTCATACTGTTGTTGTGGCTCCTGCTTCAGAGAGCTGGTTAGGAGTTTCGTGAAGGGTGTGATGCCGTGTGACTAAGCTGTTTGATGGCGGTTACATCATGTTTTCGGGCTGCCCGTGACTTGGAGTGGCTTGCTTTGAAGTCTAGATGGGAAAAAAAAACAAAACAAAACAAAACAAAAAAAAAAGTTGGATGGTGATGTACTACATGGTGCTGTTTGTCTGTTTGTTCACCTCGGGAAGCCAAATGGGCATACTCACGTTCACACGAGCACACATCCACAAACATCTTGTACATTATTCAGCAGGTGTGTACACTTGGACTTTATTTACCTGGGAATACCTTTCAAATGTAGTGATTGTAACAGCACTCATCGAAGCAGCTCACAGCCACCGTGACATTAATTCATGTTAATTTTATGCACAAGAAGGCTGCTTGCCTTTTCATTTATTAGAACGTAAACAGAGCAGATTGGAGCACGAGGATGGCAGAGGACCATACATCACAGAGACGGCTTTAGCAGAGAGAGAGAGAGGGAGGGAGAGAGAGAGAGGGAGGGAGAGAGGGAAGAAGGCAGCTGAAAGATGAAGTTTCTGTGGACGGTGGCTGGACGTGAAAAGGTGTTGGAAGGTTGAGGATATTTCTCATAGCAATTATTGAAAGTGTTTTCGCTGACATCATAGTCCAGGCCCATATATCAAGGGGCCTGAAACCTGCATATATGAAATAATACACAGACCTGAGTGGGGGGAAATGAGCAGTAAAAATTAGCAGGTTATTTAGGGTGACAAATGAGAACATCCTAGAGTTAAACAGCCAGCATTTGTCCAAGCAGTGCCACTTTGGGCACAGACAGGCTTTTTAAATAGAATCTGATGTAATACACGCCCGCTTCAATTTGTGTATTTGTCTTTGTTTTCATAATAATTAACTGAAATGTGCGGCTGCAGAGGTGGGAAATGCATTATGAAGCATCAAGCATAATGGTCAGTGGTTGATGGCGATTTGTGGTTGGATTGCTGACATCATGCAAACTGAGATGGTGCAAGTGTGTGTATGTGTGTGTGTGTGTGTGTGTGTCTGTGTCTGTGTTTGTGTGTGTGCGTGTGTGTGCTTGCATGCGTGCACATGCACGCGTGTGTGTGATGGTGTGTACTGGTTCCCGTGCTCTCTTTGTCCTGCCACAGGAAGTCCTGAATGCCGGGCTCTTGACTCAGCCATCTCCGGGCCAGCAGCCCCTTCCTCACACGGGTGGGTGGGGGTGGGTGGGGGATGCGGAGTTGGCCTGGCGCTGGCGGGTGGGTGCATCTGGTCTGGCTGTGGAGCCAGTCTCCTCACTTCTCTGGAAATCTCCCCTATCATCAGCTCAACAGGCCCATTCTACTCCTATTATGGTCGTGAGGATGAGGAAGCTTCCAAACGATTGACCTTCCATGGGTGGGGGATGGGGGGGGGGTTCTAGATGGGTGGTTGGGGGACACACACTTAAATCCAGCCTCCTCCTCTTCATCCTCCTCCTCCTCCTCCTCTACTTCTCCTTCGCTTCTTCCTTTCTCCGCTCTTTTGCGTCCAGCTGGCCCCTCTCACGGCCTGGCCTTTGACTGGGGACGGGGGAGGGGGGAGAGGCGAAACGTCAGGAATAACCGAGTGCTCGGACATGGGACATCTGCGTCCATGTCTGCCTCGAATCCTTCCCTTGCCGAGGCCGGCCTTTAGAGTGTGTGTGTGTGTGCTTTCTTTCTTTCTTTTGTTTTTTTTTTTTGTCTTCCCCTTGCTGTTACAGATCGCATAAACAAACCCCGAGGATCCTCCCTTTTGGAAGCTCTTAAGAACATCAGAGCGCCTCGGTTCACAGACGCTTGTCCTGCACACTCGTCGTTTGGGCACTGGTCCATGTGGCCCGGCCGTGAACCCTGACTGGGAAAGGTGAGCCAGGGGCTAATTGCTCAGCTAGGACGGGTGTGGTGGCAAGGGGTGAGTGTGTGTACGAGCAGCGGGTGGAGGTGGTGGTGGAGGAAGAAGGAGGGTGAGGTGGTGGTGGGGGGTGGGGGGGGGTTGGGGCTAATAAACACAAAGCATAGGAAAGCCCGTCAGGATGTATCTTTTATAGCCGAGCCCCGCACTTGAGGTATCAAAAGCCCTTTCTAGCCAACAGATGAATCCTGCGTCGCAGGAAATGATGTGGCAGGGTCTGTGCGGCGGGTCGCCGAGAGGTCGCTCGCAGGTCACGGCCCTCCGTGACTTTTCTGCTTTCGCAGGGGGCCGCCTCTTTCCCAGGACAGGGGGCACCGTCCATAGATCCCAACCCACAGCAGATAGACTATTGGCTTCCCATTTCATCCCCCTGACACGTCCCTCAGTCAGTCTTGTCCTCTCTCTCTCTCTCTCTCTCTCTCTCTCTCTGTATCTCTTTCTCAGTCTCTATGTCTGTCTATTTCTCTCTCCATCCCCTAACCCCTCCTCACCGCTGTTGGGTTTCCTGTTTCATTTTCATTACGCTCCTCCTGCTGAGGGCTGAACTTGTTGCCCCGTCTGAACCAGGGTGACAGCTCCGTAAATCAATGCGCTTTAGTGGGGCTGCCTCTCTTTTTATATCACACAAACTCCAACCGCACACAAGATTGGCCCAGCGCGTGGAACTCACCTATATATATATATACAGTATAATATATATATATAAATATCTTTTTCCAGCTGTGCAGATAGGAAAAAAACTGAGAGGGGTACAAAGACACTGAAGCGCTTCTTGAAGTAGAAACATTGGGTGAACTCATTTAGGTTCTTGCTGATGCAGTAGCTGTGGTATGTGTGTGTGTGTGTGTGTGTGTGTGTGCGTGTGTGCAGGGGCGCCATGGCGGTCCGTACTCCACATGGGTGACCATCAATCGCTCAGCATCAACAGGTTCGGGTCGTAAAGTTGAGGTCATAGCCAGACACTTGTACAGTTTTTCATCTGGAGCGCGGGGCCGTAATGCGTTGGGGAGGATGGCGCGCAGAAAAGGCCTTGGCTTTTGTTTTCTTATTTATGGTTAGTCAAGGCTCCGGAATTGTCTTAAATGATTGGAAGCTATCTTTCACAAAACACCTGCCATAAGCTCACCTCGTCTTTAACCCTTTCGGGACCAGCAGCCTGCCGGAGCTCTTGATGTCTCCCAGCTGACACTCGAAATGTGCAGCAATTTGTCACATATGCATCAGACGTATGATCAGGGTATGGATGTTTTTCAATACAGTGGAACCAAATCTGGTTTGTATAAGATGATTCAGATTTGTTTTGTCTGCTCTTGAGACACCGCATTGGCAAGAGTCGGGGGGTGAGGGAAAAAAAGGGATTGTTTTAGAAGTGAAGTGGGTAGGCCTATCACAAAAATATACTGCTCACTGTTACACCGACACTGCTTTACATTAACACTGTATCACATTCCTTGCGGAAGAGAGGGGGGGGAAAAGGCATTTTGGACATGCATGAAAGTGGAAGCACTTGAGAAGAGGCAGGGGTTACAGACATCATAACAATGGCCCAGTGGAAATAAATGTCTATTTTAGTCCACACCATGGGAAGAAGCAGCCAACTGCACTGAAAAAAAAATAAAAAAATTACACCATTCCCCCCAAGAAACATCTGAACGTGGTTAGGCTTTCAAGGACGGGCCTTTGGAGTGAAACCCAAATTGGACAGTGGGATAAAACCCTCCTTTGGTTTCCGATGTATAAAACTTTACACGCAGACAGACACTCACCAAGTTAAATATTTTAGGTGCTATTACATGGATGGACCGTCAGAGGCATGGCTCCCTTCAAAGCCCGCGTCGGTGGTGACTCAGACGGATAATAACTCTGATTGGAGGAAATAATGTTTCCCATGTGGTCAACGTGGCATTCCAGCTTACTGTAAGTGAGCGTGCACGCACTCACACATACTCTCACACACACACACACACTCACTCACACACACACACACACACACACACACACACACACACACCTTCACTCCCTCTGCCTGACTGGGACACAAGTGAAGTGTTCCATCACCACAACGGTCCAAGCAGATCAACAGTTCCCCATCAATTCTTTCTCTTTTACAGTCACTTTCACCTAGAGTGCCCAACTGCACACACACACACACACACACACACACACACACACACACACACACACACACACACTCCTGAGGGCCTACTCCTAATGCTGTGTGTGAGGCTGGATATTTATAGAGTTTCTGTTGACACTGGATGGCATGGGGGGTGGGGATAGCCAAGGATCAAAACCACAAGACAAATGGCAGCACTACCTCCCCCGATCCTCCAAGGAGGAACCCTGGCCAAGAGAAGGCAGGTGACGTCTCACTGCTGTCTCCCAAAAACCATGTGTCTGTGAGTGTATATCTTCCTGTGTGTGTGTGTGTGTGTGTGTGAGGTCAACAGAGGCCCATTACATTAGGATGAAACCGCTCTTTATTGGATGTGTCAGAGGGGCACCTCACAGGAGAGGTATTGAGTGTCCACTGACAGCCATTTTGGGCCCTTTTCATCAGCACTCTGTGTTTATTTTGGGTGTGGGATGAAGCAGGGCTGAGAGAGCTCCTCAATGCCATTCCCTCCCCATTCCATCATTCCATTCGCTCTCATTTGGACAGGCTTTTTTCCTCTGCCTCTTTCTTCTTGTCTCTTTTTTTCTGCCTTTCCTCTTCCCTTCTTCCCATCCTCTGCTCCCTCAAGAGGTGGAGGTGGAGGTGGAGAGTGGGAGAGAGAGAGAGAAAGAGAGAGAGGAGTGGATTAAGCCCTTTTTAGAGCGGTAACAATTTTTCAATCGTGCACACATGCAGGCAGGGCGCTCGGGAGAGCGGTGAGGTAAGCAGCGGCGGCATTGTCTGCCGAGCACGCAAGTAGGCCAGCGCTGGAAAAGGGAGAGAACCTGCCTTTGTCCTGCTCAGGGTTCTGTACAACGGCCTGATAACATCTCATGCGCTGACCTGCTCTTTCCCTCCCTCGCCCCCCCCCCCCCCATCTCTCACTCACTCCCTCCCTTCTCCTTTGCCCGCCCTCTTGCTAACAATAACGTCCCGCTAGAAACACCCAGCCACTTGGAGCGCTGATGGACAGGCCCTGTGAAGAGCTTACAGGCTTCTGCCCCTCTGATCAGGCGGCTATGGGCGGCAAAAGAATCATGGATGTATCCATTCAGCGAGTCTCCCTAATCACAGACATCTACCTGGTGAGGTATGAGAACTTGTGCAGGTGGGTGGACGGGGTGCGTGTGTGTGTGTGTGTGTGTGTGTGTGTGTGTGTGTGTGTGAGTGAATGGGGGGGACGTTTTTTTTTTCGTGGGAGGAGAGTGAACGCTCCGGTGTCGGACCTCCCAAGGGGGTCATCAGGTCTCCAGGCTGCCTGAACAGCAGACATCATCCCCTGATCCTTTCACCATGTGAGAAGATCCCTGTCGCTGCATGTAGAATGAAAGGGACTCTTTCTTCTCCATTCTCCACCCCCCTCCTCCCTCCCTCCTAAGTCCCTCAGCCATCTGAAAATCCAATCTGGTGGGTCTGTGGTAACTGGACACGGCCACAACTCCGGTTCCTCTGATAGGGAATTTGCCCCCACCCCAGCCCCCTGTCCCCTTCTCTCTTTTTTCCTCTCACTTTTGTTGCTCACCAGGTCCTCCCACCCTCCACCCAGAGTCTTCTTTATCGAAATCCACAGGGTGCTGATCGTTTGCAAGTGCAGGTGTCTGATTTTCATTAAAATTGCAAATTGAAGTGGATGCTTGATCTGATAAAGAGAGGCGGTTGGAGCCAGGATCCTCTCTCTCTCTCTCTCTCTCTCTCTCTCTCTCTCTCTCTCTCTCTTTCTCTCTCTTTCTGTCTGTCTGTCTCCCCCTCTCTCTCTTTCTCTCTCTCTCCGCCTGGTGACGATGACAAGGGATACAATGCCATGCCACTCAGATCGCACGGCGGAAAAACAGATGGACAAACGGAAGGTAATTTGGGTAAAGTTAGTATGAGAAAGAAAGACAACGGGTTACCAATCATGCCAACTGAGCTGCTAAGTAAATTCCCTTCGTGATCAAATCCGGCCAAATGAAAGAGACATAACTGACAAACTAACGAACAAGCGGGGAAAAAAGGGCTGTTCCCATGAGTGCTTGGGTCCAAGTGTGCCTCTCACATTGCATGCCTACGGAAAGAAAGGTCACCCAGTTTGAACAACTTGCACAATGTTATTCTCATAAAAAAATAATTACATCCAGCCAAAGGCATTTTGCAGCTTGTTGAGAGAGAGCGAGAGCGGGCAGACAAACAAAGGAAGATAAAGAGCGAAAGAGAGAGAGAGAGAGAGAGAGAGAGAGAGAGAAAGAGAGGGAAAGAGAGAGAGCCTCACACAACCAGAGCTGAGGACTAGCTGGAATCCTGGAACTGGGCACAACAGCTGTGGTTCCAGTTCTCGACTCTCAGTGAAATGTCACACTGCATTCTGGCTCTGGAAATTAACAAAGAGGATTCGCTCGGCAAGTCCATTTGGGACCAAGACCATTTAGGAGTTTGGGAAACAGACCAGCGTACCGACTGTAGTCTGGCTCCGAGAGCAGCTGGGGAGCATCTTTGTCAATCATGACGTCGTCAGCACACACTACCTCCATGTTGAATTAAAAACAAAAAGCCTTGAAAGCCTTGATTTTCTCCACCCTTTCTTTCTTCAACTGTCCTTTATGGCCTTTGTTTTTTGTTTTTTTTTGCCTCACCTGTAGGGCACACCTTCTCTTCTCCTTATTCTTGTGTGAACACCACATGCTTCCCGGGGGGAGGGGTGGGGGGGGGGAAGTGTTGAAATAAATAAATCTTGTTGGGCCAAGTTCCATGGATGAGGCTTGCAGAAACATGGTTTTGTTGGCGGCTGCCCCCACTTTCTCCCTCCATCCCCAACATGCACCTGGGCATGTTTGTGGAAGGACAGGACAGCCCGGAACGAAGGAGCAGCTAAGTCAATACTGCCAAAATGGGAAAAACAAACATTTCTAGGGGTGAGGTGATGCTCCAGTTGTGTGCCCCCCCCCCCCCCCCAAACACACACACTTCTACTTGTGGGGTTTCATGAGCTTTTTCTCAGCGAAATTTCAAGATGCATTTTAAAGGACAAGGAGGCCCAGTGTTCGTCTAATATATGTGTCATCATAAATGTACTTCCCCCTTTTGGGAGCATCCATCTTCTAAAGCACATTTGTATTGTGCATGGTTCACTGCAATATAAAATACACAAAGTGGGATTGTCAAGTATACAATGTTCAATGATACAAATGCTTTGCATGCATATGACAAATACTTTGCATGTGAGATGCCCAAAAGGCAAATAAGGAAGACCACACAAATGGGAAAAGTGGGAAAACAAGTGGGACCTTCTCTCACAAGAGGCTACCTTATGGACATTCCCGCTCATCTGTAGGCATCTGGCGAACAGAGGATAGGACTTGCCCCCTTTGTTAGGCTTCCGGTTCTGGTTGGCTTAACAGGCGGATCCTACGCAGCTGGACACAGCTGTGGGGTGCACCTGGCCTGACTGCCCGGTCCTGACCGGTTCCGTGTTCTCACGAAACGGTACAGTTCCACAGCACCTGTCAGTCACGCTGTCGAGCAACAGGCGTTCCACTCAGATACCACTGCAACACTTGACTATTGATTCAGGGAAATCCTTGTCAGAATGCATTAGGAACAGTTGTCAAATGAATGCAAAGTAACAGGGATGTTTCTCTGTTACTGTACCGCTACTGTTGTAGTAAAGTTTGCACATGAAAATGGATACTTAAATAAACAGGCACGGACAAGCCCATGAATGTAAACACCCCTCATATATGAAGATCTCTACAGTATACTGTATGTTACAGCACAGTCCATTACTTTTCCCACCTTTGCTGATATTCTTTAGGAAGTAGTAGTAGTATTTTGGCAAGATAAGCTGGATTACATTTTTGTTCCGCAGGAGAATTACGCGTTCAACGTTTGGTGTCATGACATGACTTGGTGAGTTGGAGGAGGGTTGGGCATGAAACGTCCTTATCTACTCTCAGTAAAAGCAAGATCAGATAAAAAACAGGCTTATAAAAACCACAGTGTGTCCTTTCACTACTGGCCACATTTACTTCATAAGCACTCTAAAGTTTACTTTACAAAGCATAGTGTAGCTTGGCTTACATTCTGTACTTCAATGTCTACATTTAAAGGCAAGAGACAACTCATTGTCATGGATAGGGTATGAGTTTACTCTGAATAAAATTTGAATACAATCATACTGAATAAAATTGAATAAAAATGAATTGAATCTGAAAGGAAAAGGGTAAATGTCATTCATATTTTGAATTGTGTTCAGCATTGCAATTGAGACTTCATTCAAATAGACCATGACAAAACCTACAATTACAGTAATTGCAAGCTTGGGTCCTATGAAAACCTAACAATGGGCCAGAGGACCATAGTCTTTTTTATTTTTTTTTTATTTTATTTGTTCTGTGTCTTCACTCATTCTTTCTCACACTCTGTTGCTTTCAATAGACCAGTTACAGCGGTCTTCATTCTACAACCACTTAATGACAGAAATGGCCTGTGTGGTGGCCCGGCCCCAGGCCTCTCGCATGCCTCTCTGGTCCTCAGCCCTGACCCTCTGCCTGTCATTGTGGGCTCTCTCCAGTGTGCAAGAGGCAGTAGGTGGGTGGACAGGGAAGATGGGACGAATGGGTGGTGGATCGCTGCTGTCCTCCTTTGTCAGCTACACACACACACACACACACACACACACACACACACACACACACACACACACACACATACACTCACACAGTCAGAGCCCATCTGTTTGGCGTCAGGCAGCGGTTTGGAAGCAGCTCTCCACAGGCACAGGGACACACACAAACACACACACACACACACACACACACACACACACACACACACAAAAGCAGCCAATTATGAGCATAAACACAGAGGGGGTGAGAAGGCCCAGGGGCCGGACAATGGACGTTTGTCCGTTTGGGATGTGAAGTAGAGGGTCTTCCTTCCCACCACCCCCAACACCCTGGCTACCCCCTACCCTAGACAAGTATGTGCTAATTGGGAGACCCACTGAAAACAGAGGGCAAAGGTATTCAGTGGTGTCTTTCTTATTATTCCTTTTCTGTCACCACCTGGTGAAAAAGTTTATGTGTGTGTGTCTGTGTGTGTGTGTGTGTGTGTGTGTGTGTGTGTGTGTGTGTGTGTGTGTGTGTGTGTTTATATGTATGTGTGTATGAGTGTTTACCAGAGACAGCTAAACAATGAAATGAATTACTTATCAACTCTGAACGGGTTCTAATATGGAAATGGTTAAGTGCAGAAATTCCCTCGCTGCAGTAGTGGCAGCAGCTGCACGGCCCCTCGTGATGTGTTCCAATGTCTGCGACATACTGTATCTACACAGCCACAAGCCATTCATACACAATTTGTCACCAAACCCTTCCAATCTTATCAGAGTTATTACACTGCATTTGTTTGCACACAGTAGGCCAGTTCCGTCTGTCAATTATGCCTATGGTGTTTGTCAGAGGCGACTGGCTGTGTTGATATCCACGTTGGGCTCTCCACCGGTTGGGCTGGGCTGGGCTGTGCTGTGCCGTTCTAGGCCAGTGAGTAATCTCTCGTATTGAGTCAATGGCGTCGGCAGACCTTCGCCTTTCCCCTCTGAACTCTCACAGGACTGATAACTGGACCCAGTGATAATTCTGTGATACTGATAAATCTCTGTCTCCTTTCATCCGCTACACTTGAAAGACTCTTAGATGTTGTGCCAGCAAAACTTTTTTTTTTTTTTTTTTTACTTGTCTAACACATGTGGTGTTATTCTTGCCACCTCGCAGTTTATAGTTTAACTTATATTGTAGCAACTGCAGTATTTATGAGCAACAAGATAGCATTGTCTACTCCCTTATTCACACGTACATTTGTGCATGCAAACAAAACACACGTGCACGCACACACACACACACACACACACACACACACACGCATACAAGCACAGTGTTGCACACTGTCTTGTGCAATGACTGTGATGAAGAAAAAGACCCCCAAACAAATAATCAACAAACTGATCTCTATTGGCCAGGTAGCTATAGCACTTGTCCAGCAACAGGAGACGCATGGAAAACTTGAACTCAGATTGCCAGTCATCCTCCTCAAAATGAGACAGAGGGAGAGGGCGTGCAGTGGATGAATTCCATGACTTCATGTTCTGCCAGAGCTTTCCAATGTGTTTCTGCAATCTGCTGACTATTTACACTGACATTTGGGAATTGTATACAGTGAAATATGTGAAAACACTTCACACAACACATTCCAAACACATCAGCAGGGAGAAATCTGGAACAGAAAATTCAGCTGCATCTCCTTTGTCCTCTGCAACAATGCAGAATTTTGAAGGCGCCACACAAAGCCGAACAGATGGTTGCCAAATTCTGTGTTCTGTTACTTGCTTGGAGACCTAGCGGGACCTTCTCTCCCCCTCTCTCTGTCTGTCTGTGTGTGTGCCTGTGTGCACATGCCAACGCATGTGCTGTTGATTTGCCTAATATTACTGTATGGCGGTTTGCTATCTGTCTGCATGTGTGCAACTCGATGGGGCTGTTATACATATTAAGCCAGTCTGTATGGATGCGTGCATGTGTTTGCATGAATACATGTGTGGTGGTGCTGGCATGTGTCAACGTGTGTGTATGCGTGTGTGTGTGTGTGTGTGTGTGTGTGTGTGTGTCCTGTCAGTGACATTGGAGCAGTAGAGCGTAGGCAGCTGGTGAACTCCTCTCACACACCAGGTGCGACCTGTAGCCCTTAGCGCTGTGTCAGCACATAGCCCAGCAACATGACACCATTTAACACAAGTAACATACGCTCGCACACGTACACACACACACACACACACACACGCGCGCGCACACACACACACACACACACACACACACACTTCAATGTTTTCTCTAATACCTTGGTCCCTAAAGCAACAGGTCAGCTCAGAGGGAAGATACCAGCTGACCCTGAAATAAAAGCACAAGGTGAACATGAAGGGTGGCAGCCTACAAGAACCTTGGGGTTGAGATTAGAGACCAAGTTTGTTTACATGTTTCAAAGTGGTATACCCTTTTTTTTCTTTATTGGTCTGTCACTGTCATTGTCACTTGACTCTGCCCAGGCAAAGTTTTGGTGCTGCTATGAGCTTTGAAGAGAAAGGGACAGGCTTCTGGCAAGGGCACTAAATCACATTTGGCCTCCATCTGGTTCAGTGGTCAGAATGTGTGCAGTTCCGCAATCTGGCCCAGTGATCAGTTCCTCAGCTGAGATGCTGCTTAGAACCCCCCACCACACACACACACACACACACACACACACACTCTCTCCTCTGTTCCAGACAGGCACCACTGAAAAAGTGAGGGAATACCAGGGCCAGTATATATTTATGGTTGTGAAATGGTCTCTGCGGTTGAGCCACCAGCACTCATATGACATTCTCATTTATGTCAAGATGGTCTAAGAAAAATGAGTGGGCTAACCAGAATGGCCCAGGCTGAGGGAGGAAAGAAGAAGAGGGAGGAAAGGAGAATTGGCATTTCAAGTTCACAGATGCATTGCTACTGCCCTGCAACAAGGTGGAGCCCATCCATACTAGAAGGACATATTACAGTATTAGCGTAAAGCTGTGAATTGGGAAAGTAAAAGTAGGTTATACCCACAGATGTAACCCCAACAGACAGTAACATAGCCCTACAGAGCAAAAGATTTCTTTCTTCATAGACCACAGCGTCAGTAATTCGTGGATGATGAAGGACGTCTAATTTCCTAATAACTCATGAACAGTCAGCAGGACTCAGGTGATCCATGATGATCCGTGATATTACAACATTTTTTTTTCATCATGCAAACACAAGCAACCATTAGGAGCGAGATATGACAAAAGCATTTAAACAATGTAGGGAACACAGGGTCGCTTGAGTGCTTTCCCTGAGATAACCAAACTCTGATAACCTAACCCTCGCAACATTGTAATTGTAACATCACTGACAAAGACAATGTAGCCTATCTTATACTGCGGTGCGTGAATTGTGGGAATTTACTGTATGTTTACAAATAACAAGTCCTTCCATCATGTGATTAATTAAAGGTAAAATGGAATAGGCCTATTTTGGTTGCAAAATTGGTAGCCTAATTAGTCCTCTTCTACTACGAAGATTTACGACTTTCCAAAATAGCGTCAGTAGGCTAGTTAAAAGTACTTAGGACGAAAAACATGGGGGTTGGGGATCAGTGTCGCTGCAGGTTAAACGTCCGCATTTGAAGGTCACGGTTACACACCTGTTTAGCCTACTGCCTCGTCTCCAAAGTCAAGTTGACACCACGCAACGTGCCTCAGAACATCATGAATATAATACTCGTTTTGTTTCTGTTAACTTTTAGGCTAATAACACCACCAAATATAAATGCTGGAAATTAATGCATGGCAGGGCAGGCTATAGCAACATGTGTCCTGACACTAACGGTTTACTTTCAAAATCTTAACATTTACATCTGAAACAATACTGTAGTCGCTAATTACTATAGACAAGAAATACCAATCTACTTGGGCCTTAAATTCACATATATCATTCCTTATTAACTCGCTTTAAAATGCTCAAAATGTTTTTATTTGAAATCCCGAGGTATCAGCTCACTGTGTAAGAAGTGTCTGCCCCCATGTGGTTAAAATCAACATGCTCTTTAACATAGTTGCTTATGATAGTTTCGAAAATAACTTATTATGACCTGGGCTAGCCTATACTGCTTCTACTAATTCTGCTTAAAATTCAAAGTTTATCCCCACAATTAATGTCTGGTTAATTGACCTACTGTAGGCCTGTGTTCAGTGGTATACTGAATAGCAAATGCCTTGCAAATGTGTAGGCCTGATTATGCTATGATAATTTGTAGGTATTCTATTCCAATTATACAACCTTATTCAGTCATAGATGTCAGTGTGACTGCTAGGCCAGCATATGGCACTATTTAATAATTTGTGCCCTGGCTCCAGGCAAGTTTGTGTTCGATTAGTTCCCTCTTTGGCCTCTGTTTCTTTATTAGCCTCTGTTCCACCTTTGAGCTCACTGCTACTGAGGCGTGAAGCCGTAACATGCTGGTCTTGGCTTGAGGCACCCCCCTCCTCCTCCCTCCCTGCCGAAACACTTTTCAACTAAAGGCATTCACAGTACCAGCACCTATTGGTATGGCCAGGGATGCTTCTGCATACCAACACACTGTAAGGAGGGGGGATTAATTAGGCTAACAATACTTTGATCACTGTGACTTGCATGCTCACAGATAATATGCATATTTATGGACATTGTGACTAAAACAAGGGTAAAATTGTATAATTTTGTAAAACCAGCTGCATAGCTGTGATAGACTTTTCATGCAAGAGGCTGATTACAAATATAGTCATATTATAGTCATATTATAAGTTTATGTATTATTAGTTATACATTTAGAGAACTCACATTATAAATATTACATTATATTGTAGCGACCTGTATTATTATAATTGTGCAGTTTCATGTGTTTGTGTGTGTAGTTCTTCTGCCTGAGCCTTGCGCCCTGTCAATAGCTGCAGTGCATGTATTGTTGTGTCTGTCTTGTGCTGCGGGGGTTGGCTGGGTAGCCGGGGGGCGGAGAGTTAAAAAGTTACATTGTGTGTTTATGCCCTGTTTTGCACGCTTTTTGATGAGTTTCGGGAGTTTTGCATCATTTTTCATGACTGGAACTGTTGTGTGTTGAATAAACAATACGTTCGTACAGCAATGCCTATGTGACTTCACTACAATATTAAAAAAACTTGTATTCTCATGATACATATTTAGGGTTGCTTGGCAGGACTGGCTTATCAGTAAAGGTAATCTGAGAAGCATCTGTCTCATAGTGTGAGAGGCAAGTCTTTGACTGTGGAAACTGTGTTTTGATTTGAATTTCTCTGGGAGTCATTGAGCAGACGCTCTGTAATTGAGTATAAGACAGCACCACCTTGTGGACGTGGATGTATTTGAGTCCTATGAGCAGTGAATCCATAGTGAGGGGGCCATGAAGTGTTTCTGCAGAAGTCGTGACTCATTAGTGGAGAATGAGTCAAGGTCATGTTTAAACTGTGATCTGTCTGTCTGATATGTGACTTACTGTAAGACGAGGTTTAGGCAGAAACATTTTGTTACAGTGCTGTCTGACTCTTCAGTGCTGCCAAGTAGATCAAATTACACATTACTCAGAAAAGGATTTGTTTTGTTCTTATGAATCCAGCTGTACGTGGCTCAAACCCACACGGACACATTTATTCTCCAAAATGCTATTCTGTAACTGTAACTTAGAAAAGCAACTTATTACACAGCCCTCTAATGTGTCTAACATCCTCGTGTAATATGTGTATACTAGAAACAGGAATGGATTCATTTGCTCCTTAAGTCACAGATATGTGGCACATGTGGCATCATTTATTTTAAGATATAATTAACTACATGTCTGTACCCATGAAATACACACAATATGAACATGTTCATGTGTGTTCATCACCATGTATTCCGTCCATATATTTATGAAATGTTGCTCTAACCCAGTATTGAGAATACATCTTTACTTTCATCCCCTTTGTGGTCTGTCAGCTATCTACTCCGAGCATTGATGTGTCATAATGTCACGTCACCGTTTGCTGCTCCTGTCTGCCCGCAGCCTTCCACAATGAGGTCATTCTTGTGTGGAAGCCAGGTGTTGTCACCGTGGGAACGTGCTGCCATGAAGAGGTGACAGCTGTTTGGGCAGATCTAAGTCTCCCAGCCAAGCTGGCAATACAGCACCCCCCCCCCCCCCCATCCATATGGAGATGGGGATTAGGAGATAATCAAACTTTATACCCTTGCAATAACACTTTATTTATAATCAGTGATGCTAAACCCCAGTCAGCCACATGCCTGAGAATTACTTTGCTGTGGTCATGTGGGGCTGATTGCCTTACAGGTAGGCCTGGACTACATTACTGCTGAGCAGCCACTGTGACTGGAACATGCGCTTTTCCTTTTCCTTCCCTCTTGGGTTCTTTCAGCGATTTGAGTAGGTTGGTTGCACTTTTTCTGTCCCCAGTCTGTTTCTATCAGATCGAATATGTGTATTGTGTGTGTACAGCTTTCTTTGAACTTTCAAAGCATAAACCACAGGTGGAGGGTTTCACCCCCATCCCCTCACCTGTTCGCGTACACAATGATGTGATTTTCTTCTTCTGGAGAATGCAGTTGTTTGGAAGTTGTTTGCTGGGCCTTTAGAGACTCCCATCAAAGTGAACAGTTTCTTCAAGTGAATGCATACACAAACATGCTCATGGACGGACACACACACACACACACACACACACATCAGGTAGCTTTGAAAAGATCTTAAGGGGAAAATGAATGAATAATAAAAAAATGCAAAAC
>JASCQY010000232.1:5578280-5588675 GCA_030264315.1 Sardinella tawilis
ATGCTAATTTGGAGCTAAAATTGGTATAGCCAGAGTCAGAGAAGGACTGGATGAATAGGAGAAAGGTTTGGCTCAGTGAATTAACTCGAGGGGAGATAGAAAATTACCATATTTCCAAAAATGGTGGAGTGTTGCTTTAACCTTTTCCAAAACTGACTGAAAAAAACAGAATTCAACTTCCTTGCCTATCAGGGCAAATCTGTCAGGCATCTCTCAACAGCCTCAAAGTGCAAAAGTCTGACCATGTGTTCATTCCAGTTGTGAACTCTGAACCAGGTGATTTCCCCAATTACCATGACACACCTGGCTACAGGGCTGAGCTTCTCACAATCAGCCTCCGAGTTAGTAAATGGCTAGAGCCAATATGTGGCAGCTAGGGCTTCGACTTTCTGACGGCCGAGTTGCTTCTCCCACCTCAGCCTCAGGCTAATGTAAGACAGTGGGAGCTGCTGAGTGGGTGGCTCAAATGTGTCTCCTTGTTTGACTCGTGGCTGTTGCAACGCAGCCTTGAATGCCTTCTCTGTGCGGCGGTTTGCCGAACCCGCCACTCTCGCTGGCACAGTTTGTTTGGAATAAGACGAGGACACGTGTTTAAGCCCCTGCCTGAGAAGAGATGTCAGAGAGGCGAGGCTCACCAGTTGTTTATGCCAGTGCCGCCTTGTGAGAACAGTCTGTTCATTACACACGGATTGTCCCTGGCAAAATAGCCATTAATCACTTGCCCAGAAAGAGAGATGGAGAGGAAGAGAGAGGAGAAGAGGAAGATAGAGCGATAGATAGACAGATAACGAGACGGACAGAGAGAGAAAGTGAGAGAGAGAGAGAGAGTGAGAGAGAGAGAGGGAGAGAGAGAGAGCAAGTAAAAAGGTAAAGGTCAGTGCCGTCTTCCATGTCCCATCAGTCCTGCTGCCGCGTCTTGTCATCGCGCTTTTCTCAGACTCCCTTCCTGGCGCTCGGGCAGAAACCAAATGCCAGCGCGACCACCGCGATATGTCAGACGCCGAAAGAACGCACTGTCAACTGTTGTTCCGCCATTAATATTTATGGGCGCTTCATGCCTCATGAGGCGCGGTGCCCTTAAGGCAGGCCCCCACCTACTTTATTTCCCATTAATGCCGCGCTGGAGCGGAAATGCCGGGATGGTTGGGCTGAGGGGGCTTGGGTTGGGTGGAGAGTGGGGCGAGGGATGAGCAATTTCTGCCCCCCCCCCACCCCCCTACCCTACCCTACCCTACCCTACCCACCTCTCCAACAGGGGCACCCTGCCTGGCCCCCTGAAATGCACCATCGCCACTATCAATCTGCCCCACGGAGAGAGGACATGGGGAAAGGGGGGAACCGCTGCTAGGCTAACAGTGGGAGAGAGGACCAAGGCTGAGTGCACTTGGGGTCTGGGGGGTTGGGGGCTGGGGGTGCTGGAAGAGAAGACTGTCTGGGGCCTGTGTGGAACTCCATGGGAGTGATTTCATTCTTGTCCTCACTGTGGCCTTTCAAGCATCAGGGTTCAGCAGGTCCTCACGCTCTGCTCTGCTCTATAACTTGCACCATTTCCCAGCACAGACGCAGACACACAGCCACACAGACACACAACACGCAAGTTAGCGTGAACCTCCAGAGGTTGAGCTGCTGCTGCTGCAAAACTAATGGCTTATCTGAATCTTCACAGGTGTCTAAGACATACATACACTGTATAGCTGATGTATGGCGAATTCACCACCCCCTGGTCAACCTGAGTGAGTCGGGCCTAATTAATGAAAATCCTAAAATCCACCATTAACACTACAGGCTGATGAGCAAATTATTCAGTTTGGAGGAGAGGCAAAAAAAAAATACAAATTAATTTCCCCAAAACAGGTGTCCAGCCTGCTGATATGACATATGAGACCTGAATGGTAAAGATCTCACCCATCCATTTTACACGGGCAGCCAAACTTGAGGTGGACTAGAGCAACTATCATGTAGCAAGAGTGCCACCCAGTGGTGAGCCACCGCAACTGACATGCCATCTGTCTGCTTTCTGACCTGACAAGATCTATTTCCGAGATCTCATTTGCTCTGTTGCTTTCCTGAGTTAACATTTATGAAACATCGCGCAACGTGTTTCTTTCCCGCAATCCTCCAAAGGATCAAAATTACGCCGCTTAATGGAAAGAAAAGTGGATATGACAAGTAATTCCTGCTTTAATTGAATCGCAGGGCAGGAGTCCGCGAGGGACCGCTCACACATCAGCTCGCTGGAGAGAGGGAAGCGGGTGGGAGATTAGATCAGATAAATTACGGACATTGTTTATTTCGTCCGAGTACGTGCCGAGAACAGATTTAGTGAAGCGAAGGAAAGGAAAGGAAGCCTTTCTAGCGAGACGTTAGAGTAGTCTTGTGGAAGGAGGGTTAATGTGATTCCTACATGGTGAAGGTGTCAGAGTGGAAAGCCAGGTGTTAAAAGGGCCATTCCCCAAACGTTTCATACCTTCACTCTGAGAAGGACGGATGTGGCTGCCAAGCATAAGAACCAAACACAATGAAGTCTTTTACATGGAGCGGACCTTAAGAGCTCCTCTGTTAGGGTGTCACATGGGCAAAATGCATGCTTTAACACACAGACACTCACACACTCACACACACTTTTTTGTGTGCCAGTGTGTGTGCTAACGTATACTGTAGATAGATAGTATGTAAGTGATCACACACACTGACACACACACATACGCACACAGTCTTTCAACAACTTCTACAGACATGCGGCGTGACAATGAAGAGCTATATTTTAAGACTCTTATGACATTTGTCAGAAACAAACCGCATTTCGCAAAAACAAAATAAATAAATCATTAGCAAAATGGTGCAGGCAAAGCTGATATGTTGCATTTGGGAAAAGGCTGTTATTGTTTGGGGGCGCCACAAGCCATAATGGGTTGGGAAATAAGTCGGGAAACCCAAGATGACACTCCTTGGCCTGAAACGGCTCCAGTTTTTTTGGCTCACGAGAGGCGACGGAGAAGGTGGAGAGCCATTACGGAGGACAGGCTGGTTGGCTTACAGGAGACGTGAGATGACATGACAAGAAGGGGGGGGGGGATTTAAGTGGCCCTTGACAAAAGCCTTGTCTGTTTTTATCGCCCTGCTCATCTTCTGGAGACGGGCGTTGACTGTGCAGATGCACATGACTCGCACTGACAGCCTTCCTCTTTTCCTTTGGCACGCTTACAAGTGGGGCCCCTCGCTCCTAATTGCATGATGAATTTGCTGGCAGCGTCGTTTCCATCTCTGTCGCCATTCATCTTTATTTACGGGCAATTTGGAAGCGCCACGCGTTAATTAGTGGTGAGCCTCAGATCGGAGCTTGTACTCGCACACCATTCCTGCTGTTCCTGTGGATCCAAAGCTGATCGGCTTGTTGTTTTTCACCCAAGAAAACGACAACAGGGAAAAAGACCGGTTGTCTTTTAGAGCCAGGGAGCATCCACAGAAAAGAAACGCACATATCCAGAAAACCTTACTTCTCCATGCACATACAGTACGCTCACACTCACACTCACACACACACATACACACACACACACACAGTGCACTGCAGTACACACATACACACACACACACACACTCAAATCTGCCCGTGTTGTTTAGTTTCTTCTGACAATTTAGACAACACAACAGCCTAGCCACTGGACTGAGCCATGGCTTTGCCGGGACAGGCTGGAGGACACACAGGAGAGCTGAGCAATATTGCGCCTTTGGCAACACTTGTGATGAACACGTCTGGTATCAGACTCACGTTAATGTTAGGGGCCTGTCAGCAAACTGCAGATTTCAAACAGGCTTCCAAATCGCTGAACAAACATGGCCCTCGCTTGTAATTTCACTTTGAGGGTGGTCCTGGACACCACACTGGAGTCAAAACACGAGGCATAATGGCTTAAGTTACGAACAGAGTGTAACAATGGAAAACTTTTCTCTGAATGATTTATGGAAATAGCACGTCGCAATATCCCTGGTCTCCACTGCTGTCTGCAACGGAGCCCCCATAAAAACCAAACAAATCCCAGTCATAAAATCTTGTTTTTGACTTTGTAAAATCTCATTTTGACTTCACATTGCATTCTTCTCCAAAACATCAGCATACTTCAATATGTGCCAGGAACTGTGCAGTGAGCCCTCATTATGCCCTGTCTGTATACCGATAGAACATTCCAGACTGTCCCTGACCTGAGGACCATCCCACCCAGTAGTCAATCCCATGCAACGCCAGAACCCTATCAGACAGGCTTTTGAGCATCTGCAACAGGTAATCACTTCCAGGCCTTCATAAGGACCCACATTTCCTCCATCTGTATCTGGACTTTCCTCCCAAGTTTAGGGGTCAAACAAGGGCATGGTCGTTGCGCATTGGGGGAAAGAAAAATCACACACCTGAAACAAACCAAAGGAAATAAATGAACAAAAAAACAAAAACAAAATCCATCTGTGAGAGAAGAGGCAGAGCTGAGCAATATGGGCAAGTGACAGCCTCCACGGCCAGGCCATGAATAATTCCATTTAGGACTCGTGTGGATAGCGGTTCCATTCTGCCACTGCGGATTTCGATCGGACGCTCCGATTTCTGTGTTCTCGCGCCCGAGTGCATTTAATAGCAGGTGATAGGAAGGCGAGCGAGTGCATGCATGCCGGGGGGTGGGTGTGTGTGTGGGGGGGGGGGGGTGTGAGAATCGGGGTGCAATCCAAAGCTCTAGTTAGGGACGCACAATCAATCACAGACGGCCACTTCTCCGCGCCGCTGCGACGGATTATTTGCTGTGCCAAGTTAAGTGGCTGCCAGTTACCCCAGCCCTGTCATGTCACACTGTATTTTCCAAGCACATCCTATGGGAGACAGGGTTTATATATGCAAAAAAAGAGAAAAGCACCTAAAGGAAAAAAAAGGAAAGAAGGCAAAAAAAAAAAAAAAAAAACATGGCCTCTCCAACTTGACAAATGAGCTTTCAGCACAGACACTGGGGCGCATATGAATGAAGATAAAGCTGATATAATGGCTAAGAGCCTGCTTGACCCTGACAGCAGCTCAGCTCTCTCTCTCTCCCGCTCTCTCTCTCTCACTCACTCTCAGCTCTGTTTTCCTCTCTAACTCTCTCTCTCTCTCTCCCTGCGACACTCTTTCTCTTCTGGAGAAGAGAACTCACCCTCGACACTTTGGCCCATACACTGTCCCATCTTGAGGGAGTATCGTAGGCTAATTGTACATTTTTTAACGCACTAAAGATCATTTTTTGGGGGAGGGAGAAGCAGATACAAAAATTGCTTGTGTGTATTTGTGGTGTACACCTGCTAAACTTTAGCTGTAATATGGAATAATTCTGAATAATTCCCTTAAAGCCATTTCAGGGGTTTGGCTGCTTTAGGAGGGACCCCTCTATAGCCATCAAATTCTTTATACCACAATCTTAAATTCACACAAGGACATGTGCAGGTGTTTACAAACCATAAGGGATAGGATTGAGCACTAAGCATTATGATAAGGGATTGAGATTGGTTCATTTTGACTGACAAGATAACAAGCATGATGTCATAAGGCTCATGTGTGAGTTTGTTTAAGTTTCAATGTCAGTGCCCTGCTGTTGGAAGTAGGAAGGTTGATTTCTATCAAACTGGTATGGTATGGTGCAGCATTCGACCTACTACAAGTTCATTCACCATCAAAATGACAAAGCTGTTATATTAGGTACAAATTTTGCATAGGGTTTAATGTCTCTTTTTATTAACTGTGTAATATTAAATGTGTCATTTCTGCCTACCTTGTCAATGACATTGCAGAATGAGAAATGTGATACTGCCCCAACTGAACCCAACTGATTGGCACCAGCATGACATTCCCCAAAAAATGCTGTCACAAAAATGACACAAAAATGACACAAAAATGACACAAAAATGACACAAAAATGACACAAAAAATTACACAAAAATGACGTGTATGGGTGAGGTCTCCTGGCCGGACTCAGAATGTATGCAGACCAAGCATACATTACAGTAAGTATGAGGGAAGAGAGAGTGAGAGAGCAAGAGAGCACGTGCAAGAGAGAGAGAGAGAGACCTTTTCACGTCCAACACAAGACAAGTCTCATCCCACAATGGTCCAAAGGGACTCGCAAATCCTCCCCTCCGACACTATCGCTGACAGGGGACCACACAGGCATGGTGTATCCGAGCACAATTTGCAATTAAACTCCACATCGATCATAGCCACCAACACCAAGTGTGATGTGAAGTGCAGTGCATGGTTTTGTCTTGACAACCAAAAGAGCTAGAATAGGTGAAATCTTACTGTATATCCAAGAAATTCTCACCACACTCATGTTTTGCAGATACTCTTTTTTTTTCAGAGTAGACAATTCATTTTGTAGCACCTGCCTGAAAGAAACACATTTAATTTAATTTTACCTTCATCAATAACACAATGAAGGCCTTGCTTGCACTCTGAAATTCACCCCATCTTCACACTCCAAATTCAATTCACATGCTACTCATCGCCTGCCATTTTCCATTTTAAAGCTATGAACTTTTATGAACTCGAACTGTGAAATGCCAAGGTGATGTGAATGTCTTGTTACGTAGTTAGTGAGTGCGCTCGTCAATGTCGGAGAGGGACGGCGAGAGCATAAGCCAGGAGCTTAGGCTCAGATATACTTTCAGCTTCTCTTTGCTCTGTTCATGACACCGCGGCAGGGTCAGACGGATTGCAGCTGCAGATCAAGCTACACCTGCTAACACCTCTGTCAAGGTAGCTAGACAGAGCAGAAAAAAAAACGATGAACTCCACATAACCAATTCCAGAAATACAGCTACAGCATTTACTATAAAAAAATAAGGCCTGGTTTGACACGTTTGTCAAAATAGTGATCGATCATCAGTGTTGTGCTGGTTTTGAAAACTGAAAGTGAAAAAAAAAAGACAACAGAAGGGGGCTACCAATTAGTAAACAAAAAGAGGCCAATAGAGAATAGGTTACATAATAGAGGGGTTTGTGTCTCCTCTGCCAGACTGCCTTAGGGAAGGGCTTTCATGCCGTGAGCTCCTAGATTAACGTCTTTGAAGGGCGTAACAAGCGCCCACAACACAGAGGGAGCGAGCTGCGGCTATGGCGTGTGGAATCCCCTTCCTTTTGAAGTGCACAAATCCGCGTCGGCGGGCAAAGGGTTAAAAGATGGCGCTGCCCTCTCCCTCACCTCTCCCATTCATCGGGTGCAAAAAAAGGCATCCCGGTCGACGCTTTCAGACGACTCAAAACTGCACTTGCTTGGCCCAAGCCATTTCTCTCGCATCAAAGAGCCGTCATGAATGAGCTTGAGGTTGCCAAGTGCAAAAAAACGTAAAACTATTTGCACATCCTTTACAGTTACATCCAAACAGTGGCTAAACGGGCGTGAAAATAGGACTAAACAAGGTCTGCATGCGGTGCGAACAAATTGCACTGACAGCATTTGGGGTGAGGCGAGCTATTTTGCATAGTAATACAGAAAAGGCCTGCCATACTGTATGAATGGGTCTGCCCAGTACCTAGCTAGGGCTACTGCCCCATGTTATTGTGCATTTCCTGTGCAAGTGCGTGGGCCTGGATTCTTGGGGCCGATCAGCGATTAGGACTGTAACCAACGGAGGAAATTGCGCCGCTCCTTGCTGCTTTCAAGCCCAAATCCCCAAACAAAATGGAAGAAGTCTGGGACCTCTCTGAGAAAACAGCTAAGTCAATACGAGGTAATGAGATCTTGTTTACCCAGCTGGCGGGGAAATGTCGAGATGCCTGTGGCCCTCAAGTCACCCAGCTGCACCGAGAGCCCAGAGCCAAAACCACATTCTAACCTTTTGCATATTTGTCCGTGAAATTTTCTGGCAATTATGTAAACAGGCACATTGTTCATCTGGACCCAGAAATGTGCAACGGATGAGAAAGTGAGCGAGGTTATGGCCCATCTACACACACACACACACACACACACACACATCTGTCGCTCAGACAACCACAACTCTCTCTCTTTCTCTCTCTCTCTCTCAAACACATACAAACACTCTTTTTCTCATATACACAAAGAGATACCAACAAGTTTCTCAAACATGTACACATTCCCTACGCGCCAATACGTAATCCATTAAACACAAGTGCATGCAGTCACATTCAAACAGATTTTCTGACAAAGCTGAGGATAAATGCAACCTACTATTTCTCCGAGGGAGGCAGCGAGCATGTGAGTGACAGGTGCCATGTGGGGTGCGACGGCCACGCTGAGCAGGGACTTGGCGCCCTCGTATGTGACGAAGAAGGCTGCAGCTGAAACCAAGCACATCGAATCTTGTTAGGCCCCATTACTCAAGCTGCAGGGAGCAATTACTGCCTGGCCTAGATACAGGGGAGGGAGGGAGGGAGGGAGCGCTTCCTTGCAGAGTCAATTAGCCCACATTCTTATTCTTTAGGGTTGCAAAGTGTGGTTGGTAGCTATAAGAACCACACACATTTGGTACAACACAGATCAAGTTTGCAAACTGGCAGCTAACGCTAACTGAATGGGGCACAGTGTAATGAAACTGAAACTTAGCTTTCTTACCCTTTACCCTCATCAGTTAGCGTTGGCTGCCATTTTGCTATTCACTCTACCTTGTATTAAATATTGTCATTCTTATTCCAACCTATAACACTGAGCAGTCAAGAATGCCACGCCAATGGGGTTGATTGACTCTGGACTACTGACTAAAGCCACAGGCCACTGCCACTATTCACCTGAAATAATTAGGCTGCATATTTACAAATTCAAGAGAAGGAATCAATCATCAAAATAATATAAAATGCAGAGACTGGTTGGTGAATGAAATAATGGTAAAATGGCCTGTAAATGAGAGCTAAAGTCAGATACAATTAAATAGTACAAAAAGTACTTTGCCAAAAGAAAGTCATTGAATACATTTGATGGCATATAGAAGAATGTTCAAACTGTTTTTAGCTAGTACATTTAGACAGATGACATCTAATAAATAAGACTAATACTGTATCATTACTTTATATTTACACACATCACCACACAAAATCGCATATACACTACATCCAGAAAACAAAGCAAAACCTACAATATTTTCTACAGATGAAGTTTCTTAAAATCAGCTAATTTAAAACTGATCAATACTAGTCTCACAGGAATGCTTTGGCAGAATGTGAAACATGGAACAGGATACCAAACAAGTGACAGTATATGATTAGGGAGAACTGATAAAACTTAGCCTCCATTTTTCCTGGAGACAGTCAAATATTTCTCTTAAACACATTACATCACTCACAGCAACTTGAATGTGTGCTTTAATGTTTAACTTTAAAACAAAAAGACATCAGAAAAAGGCAACAGACAGTCTGAGCAGCCAGCGTTTCAACATTACCATCCCACTCATATCAGCCTGCAGGAGGCTGTGCATGAAAGTGAATGACCACAGGCCCAGCGTGAGGACCGCTGGCTCACCATTGGGGAAGGAGCCGATGGCTGCTGATGGGACACCTGCGTAGATGCCTCGGAAGCCCCCGGCCTTGTAGAAGCCCTGCTGGCTCTGCAGCCTAGTCTTAATGGTGTCCAGGGGGAAGAGGGTGAGGTCGACACACATCCCAGCACAGCCACCTGCCTAGGTAGGGGAAAAGAGATACATGTTGCATTTGAAATGTGGTGCATGGCATCAACGCACCAAAAAAGATTACATGCGATAGGCCTATATAGCCTAGTTACAGTATACAGCAATGTTTCTCTATGCATTGTACAGGTATGTGCATTGTATTTCTCATGCACATAGCACAGGATTAGAGTTCACTTTCTCTGCATACTTTCTTTTGTGGATATCCCTATCATGCTGTGTTCTCAAAATGTCCAAACAAGTAAGTTGATGCCAAAAGGTAAGTTGATTGTTTGGGTGCTTTTTTCCTATAGTCTACCTGAAGTTTAGTTATTATGCTAGTGAGACATGCACAGAACATGCACAGACTTATTTTATGTACCCCCTAGAACTGACCCAAGTATGCTACCCCCAGGTATGCATTTGTGTATGTCTTTGTCATTGTGTGTGTGTGTCTACCGACAAACACTGAACAGCATGCACAGCAAATCTCACTGTGTAATGACAATAGCCTAAAAATTTTCAATTCTGATTCTGAGGCAAGTTTGATAACTTGATAGAGCACATCTTGGACAGCTGGTGGGAACAACGTGTATATTTATCTGTCCTTCATACACAACCAGAGTTGCTATGGAAAAAAAGATGCATACCAAAACATATGAATTCATGATGCAACTACATGCTGCATTTATAGTCTATGGGCTAGGAGGGGTCCCCATGCACCCCCCCCAGGACTAGACTTCATGGGTATTTTCTTGTAGCCCA
>JASCQY010000232.1:5619723-5631143 GCA_030264315.1 Sardinella tawilis
CTACACAGGCTACACAAGATTTACACAAAAAATAAACTCTAAATATGAAATGCACAGCATGTTGATGTAAACCAAATACAAAAAGGACAAGTTAGTGCTCTCTTGCCAAAGAGCTGAAGAGCAATGCATATTTTTGATAAAACACTGCTGTTTAGTCTCTGGTAAAGGAAAGAAAAAAAAAAGAAACAATACAGTGGAACTAAATAAAGTTCACAATAAGGTAGGTCTATATCAGGTAAAACTAAATAGAGCTGGTCTTAATAACTCCAGTGTTTAGAAATGAGCTTACAGTATACTGTAGGAGCCACTGTTTAGCTTTATCTCCTTTTAGTGAGAACTAGAGCAGCTAGAAGTGCTTCCACTTTTTAAAATCAGCATTTTGCTTTATCATGAGAATAACATTTAATCAAGAGCTCAGCGAAGTTACAAAAAATCCGGCTTAGGTTTGTAAACATTATGGTGGATAAAGATTGAAAGGCTTTAGGACCCGGCATTAGGTGTAGTCAGGATATCCCTTTAGGGCTCCGGAGGGAGGGGGCAGAACGCATGCGCTCATTTTACTATCAGTCCATACCCATCGCTGGAGCACGCAGAATAGGATGAAATGTAACAAAACAGACGGCAACATTGTACCTGCTTAAAGGAGCCGTGATCTGTGTGGAAAACGCTAACAAACTCACGCCATACACAGTGGAAAGAAGGAAAAAAGAATGCAGGAAAAGTTGTTCAGAAGGAAGAGACGAAGATAAAAAATTGTTCGGACTCCAGACATTCATGAAACTAACGTTAAAGCAGACGCAGATGAGATCGATCAAGGGGATTACTGCAATGATGATAAGAAGATGAGAAAAAAACAATACATGCGAATTAGGAACAGCTGTTGATTAAGGAGTTCGGTTTCCGAGGACTACAATGGCTTGATTTTAATTCAGTTTCATCCTGAGGAAAGACAGCATTCATGCTTCAAGTTAAGAAAAAGAAACTTTGTTGTGTTTGATTGGAGTATTTCATCTGACAGTGGACCCTCTGCGTGTTGGTTATTTATCGGTGAGGCCACCTGTTTCTTGGCTGATTTGAATCATCATGTCCAAAGTGATCCAAAAGAAGAATCACTGGACCACCAAAGTAAACGAATGCGCCGTCTACAAAGACGTTCGCGGTGAACTGAATGCTGAGCTGCTCGGTGGAGCGGAGAATGGAGAGTTTGCCTACATAGGACAAGTTAACGAAAATGCGGTGGTTTACAAGAATGGCAAATTAATCGAAGGGGAATTACTACTGGAAGTTGAGACGCTGTCTGTGTCTGGCTTGCCTCTGTATGATGTCCTGACAGTGATAAAGAATTGTAAAGGACCGATCAGGTTGAAAACAGTCAGACAAGGTAAGCCAAATGGAAATCGCTGGGCTCTGTCCCATCGGTAACGTTATCCGTCTTCTGCTGTAAAACAAAGTCTCGCTCATCATCTGAGGCCCTGACGTTTGTGTCATAATTTTTGCACCACAGCTTAACATTACAATGATGCACATTGACTGCAAGTTGTTAGTTGCCTTAGGCATAGTTTCCCGACTTTAAGATGTAGGCTCCCCTTGTCTCTTTGAGTTGCATGTGAGAGTCACGGTCAGACCAGCAAACATTCTTTGTGGTCAGCTCCAGTCAGCATTAACGTTACCATGCAGCTTGACACAGAACCTATTCGACAAACATCTTTCACATCATACTGGCAGAGTTGCCCACAGCCTTTACCAACAACTGAGCAGTCAGGTGAAGTTTTGACAATATTGCAAAATGAGCTGCAGGCAAAGTTGAAGGGTCTTGGCTCAATTTCAGTAGTCCAAAGCTGTTTTGCCACCGTTTTGAATTCACCATCACATGTTTAAGTAGGGGAAGCAAAATAGCTAAGGTCAGATTCATTCTCACACCATGACTATACTGTTTGGAATTGAAATAGTGTTTAGTTGCCAGGATGAGTAAAGTTTGCTCTGTGTGTACTGTATCTGACCTCAAAAGTAGGCAGTGTCACTACCAGGCTGAAACCGTTTAAACCATCTCCACCCACTTTGTCATACTTCATGTGTGCATTCACAATCAAGACATTTCAGTGGTGGTCCAAGAAACACCTTGTTTTGTTACGGCTGTATGTCTGTTGTCCTCGGGGTTACCTCATGTGGTTTTAGTTACTCTGTCCCGTCAGTCCTGGAAACTTACTTTGTCCCATGAGCCGGCTTTCATAAATGAGCGAAAACAGTCTGAATAAAACCAGCCAATTAGCTCCTACGGCCATCCCAGGGGGGTTTTAGGCCTGCTTCCTGGCAGTCTCCTGGGGAGGAATGGTCTGGCACTCACTGGACCCGATTTTGTTTCACATTTAATAATTCATATATTATGAAAGTTTGGACCTAATTAGTCTTAATTGAGAAAATACGCTCAGTGGAAAAAAGCCTGATTTGTCATTTGTACTGTATGAACATATGTCATTGTTTTTTTTTTTGTCACAAGCATTCAGTGGAACTGGAAAGTCAGGTGTTAATAGAAAGACATTCCAGTGTTACTGGTAAGGTCTAGTAAGGTTCATGGGCACGGTAGAAATTTAACACACTGTCCCTACTGGGCTGTTAAAGTCCTGGCTCACCTTTTGGAATGTATGATCCGATTGCTAACCATGAAACAATTCGCTCATCTATGATCTCATTAAGCCTGCCTAAGCGATGATGGTGTCACGCTGAGTGCTTGAAGCAAAAGGGGGGTCATGGCGAAACAGTGTTGTGATGACTACAGCACATTTTTCTCTGCGTTTGAGGAAATAAACTCTGCGTCCCTGAAAAGTGTGGACTAGTGTGTTTGAGGGGCGTGGGTTTCCCTCATGAAAATAAGATCATGTGTTAGGCCTCATCTAGGTCTATATCCCCAAGACCGCATTGCCTTATTTCAGGCTTGGTTGGAATCCAGTTAGCCACACTGTCCACTTGATTTCATCACTGCAGTCCTGGCAGAAATCTCCAGACTGTCTTGCATGCTAATGAGGCACAGGGCTTCACAGTCGTCATTTTTTTTTCCTTCAAGAACTCTCTCCACATCGTGTCAAAACAATGACATTTTTTTTTACTGTTTGTCATCATAGAAGAAGAAGAATTGGCGCTCTCTTGCATTATACTGTAGTCTGCTGACCAGGGACCCTTAGACGCTGAATGTTTTGTTTTAAGACAGACACAGAGCACCTTTTTGTCTGCTGGAATTTGTGGCAGCTCGATCATCAGGGAGGATTAGCAGGTTTGTTGAGAGGGGGATGGCATGCTGCATGCCTAGCGTCACTGTGTTTGCGTTTGGCTCTGTTTAAGCCATACTATACAGAGGGGTGGGAGACAAGGGGGGGAGGGGGGGTGGTATTATAGACGGGGGTGAGGGGTGAGGGTGGAGGCATTTGGTGTCTGAGTCACAGATCACTGCTCAGCTTATATCCATTTGATGTATTGTAAGAGATTTGTGTAGTTTTGTTCAGTTTAAAACATACTAAAATAATCTTGAAATTGCCAGAAGAACCAGATTGAATAGCTTTAACATAATACCAAAAAAAGCCCATGGTCTGTTTAGCAAAAGTAAAAAGACAGTGATCATGCAAAGCAGAACGTTAGTGGAAGAGTCCCATATTTGGATAGTCACAAATAGCCCCTTTAAGGTGCTCAGCCCCCTGTGTTCATTCTTATGATTCTTCAAACTCTGCCCCTCTGGATGCTTAGATTAGTATGGGATGCTGTTCATCTTAGCACATGTTCGTGTTGTGTGTGCGTGTGTGTGTGTGCGCGCACGTTTGAGAGAGAGAGAGAGAGAGAGAGAGAGAGAGAGAGATTTTCAGGTGTGTGACTGGTGGTTGTGGAAATTGGCAAAGGGCTCAGTGAGGATGGTCTTTGCTGAGCCCAAGCATGTGGAAATGCTCATTTCCTTTTTCTCCAGTTCAACTCGCGGGCCCCCATCCATGCAGTCTCCTCCTCAGAGCAAGAACTCTGGCACTGACTCCTAATAAACATGTTTCGGTGTGGTCCTGCACTGAATTAAGAAGTGTGTACTGTATAAGTGTACTTAGACCCGACCTAACACAACGGATATGTGATGGGTAATGGCCCGTGAAACGTTGCTGTCCCTTAACAAAGAATGGCGCCTGGCCCACTCAGCTTTCACTTGAGAGGGCGACACAGTCTTTCTTTGTTGCCCTGTTTTTTTTTGATGATTTTTGGCTGGTACAGATTGACTGAAGTGTAGCCTCTTTTTGTGCAGTAAAAAAAGGGAATTGGTCACACTAGCGATTGTATTTACACACTCTGTCAGATGAGGAAAAAGCCTGTTATGCCCCATTTCTCCATTCTTCTTTTAGAAAAAGAGGGTTTTCTCACTGCACTCAAGTGAATTGTGTGTGTGTGTGTGTGTGTGTGTGTGTGTGTGTGCGTGCCTGCCTGTAGTTAATGATCAATCATCTTGAATCCATCTAAATGCAGTGTTAACGTGCAAACATCCTCATTCTTTCTCCACAAAGCGGAGTGATTGATTTTTCCAAGTGTAATGTTATGTTGCACATGTGGCATGTGTAGTAATACATCAGCCATTTTTTTTTTTTTCTGAGAAGGTAACAACGTGGTCTGTGTTCACATTCTGCAATGTCTTTGCACCGTGGCCAGTACTCTTAGCGAAGTCTAAGTCAGCCCCACATCCCTAATCTTCCCTGTGCCTCTGAATTTCATATGAGGCCACATGTGCAGGTTTCTATGGTGATTGTTTCCACCCATCGACAAAGGCTCAGGTTACCAGGGAGGTGATCAAACAGTAGGATGCATCCCAGCCACGCCTGTCACTATGGAGATCACAGTGGCCCTGAGAACTGTGTCAACAGTCCACCACCAGGCCTCTGAAGAGAGCCTTTGAGGCGGCCATAAATAAATAGCCACTTATTGCCGTCCCATTATTTTTCCAACAAGATCCATGCCGCCTGTCTAGAGGCTCTTAAAGGCTGACGAGAGATTTGGTTCTCCCTCTCCTCCGAAGCGCTCAAAGTCCCTTCAGCCGCATAGCATCCAGAAGCGAGGAAATCGCATGACAAATCGAGTCCTAATACCATCGGGACTTCCCATGTTGTCAATCCCATTGTCATATTGTCATAATCTCAGTGCTATAAACCATTTCCTTTTTATCTTGCGGTTCTTCAAAGCCTCGTCTCGTCTGTCATTGGCGTGGTTCATTATGTGGTAATGTGGTGTGGAGCGATCGGATCGGGGAATGTAAAATGCTCGGTTCCCACTCCTCTGTCAGACAGAGGCTTTGAAGGAGGGGGGGTGTGACTAACATTGCAGAGATCTGGAAGAGGTCAGGTCAGCAGGTGGTGGACAGGGGTCACCTGACATTCATTTGGGAGCGTGAAGCATGTCGGGGGGGCAGGCAAAGTAGTGGGAGAAAGAAAACAAAAACTCCCGAGTCTCGAGTCTCTCACGCCAACGGTTGGTTGTGTATTTGTGGGCAGATTGTGTTGAGTTGACCTGACTTGAGGCCTGACCCTGATTACAAACACCACACACACACACACACACACACAATGTGTACGGGACTGACTCAGTTCCACAAAAACATGCGTCGGTGTCTGCTGTTAGGGGGGCCTGTGCTGCATTGTAGATTCATGGCATGGGCTGAGAGCAGTGCTTCATTTAAGGATGCAGGGCTGTTGTTTATCCGACACGTGCACACACACACACACACACACACATACACACACACACACACAGAGCAAGAGAGACAGAGAGATACAGAGACAGCAAGAGACTACCAGGCAAAGCATGACGCATGCTGACGCTGAATGCTTTTTGTCAGTTCGGCTGTTATTTAGAGAGATGAAAATGCACAATTTCACCAACAATCTCAGAGATGCAGAGAGAGGGAATGTGAGGCCAGAGATTATAATAAAATCGGAGAGATCGAGCCCCTCGGGTTATGAAAACTGACCTGGTTTTGAACAGAAGTTGCCATCTGACTATTTTTATATTGATTATGCTGCAGTGTGGTTGCCACTGTATCTCTCTCTGTTTTGGAGATGGTTGTAGTAGTTTGTCAGCTCTTTAGTTCCGACTAAAAGCAGTCATGCTGTATGTGTGAGTCTATTTATTTTGTACATTTTTGTTTAGTGATGTGAAGTTATGTGATTCGTTAATGTGGGAATAGTACGAAGAGTGTCTGTGTTAATTTAAAGACTCTTAACTTTGAGCCCGATCTTCATTTAGTGCAGGTGAAATTGGCTATGTAATTCCAGTTGGACCCGGAAGATAGCGGATCTTGCTTTTGTGATTGCCCTGTGAACTTATTGTTCAATTTAACCTTAAATTCCCAAGCAGGAGGTGCTCACAAAATTCCATCTTTTCTGTTGTCTGCCTTTTAATTATGGTCTAGCCGAGAAGACCCAAGGGTCTGATTACAAAAATCTCATTAAAACACAGGCCTTCTTTTTGCAAGTCGTTAGTCACAAAAGCCAGCCCTGTGGTCCTGAGTGCTCTCTCTCACTCACAGTTTTTTTCTCTCTCATTCTCGCTCACACGCACACACACACGCACACACACACAAACAGTCTCTCCCTCACTCACTCCCTCACTCACTCACTCACTCACTCAGTCACACACATGCACACACATGCACACACGCACACACACACACACAAACAGGCGTCTCTCAGGGACATCAGTGAAGGCTACTCTTGACAGCCAGGATGTAGATAAAGCCGTCTGTTTTTCGCCAGAGCGAGGGCAGACGCCACAGTCAATTTGGGCTCCTTTGTAAAGATACACATGTGGGTGTCCCAGAGCATAAGAGGTGCTTAAGCTCCATCCCTGGTATGCTGACCTGCTCTTCATCTTGTTCTTTGCACACAGGCCAGAAGAATGTGTCGGGGTGGATCTAGGCCTCACCATAGCCCAAAGCTTAGGCACTGGAGCTTAACTGCCTGTGTAAAGACTGAAGGAAAAGAATAATTTTGGTTGAGGACATTGCCTGAAATAAAAAATATACACCTCCACAAACAATGCATTTCCTTTTTTTTTAATTGCCGGCTCTTGAAATACTGTCTTGTGAGACGTTTTGACAACAGCTGCCAGAGTTACCATATGGAAATTAATAATTAAAAAAAAATGACCATGCTTCAAAACATTTAATATGTTTAAAATGGTGCCGAAAACATGTGGCCGGCATCAGGAAACTGTTGATGTGTTTTTGTGAATGGTTTAATTAGGCTTGTTTTGACAGCAGGGGAGCCAGATTCCTCCGTTCCTCTGCCGGGCAGGTTAGCGCTTCCATATGTGTACAGTAGTAATGGCTTCACTCAGTGTGTGTGCCTGCATGCTGAGCACTCCTCTCTTCTCCTCGCCTCGCCTGCGCCAATGATGCAGCATCTGGCTCCCGGTGGAACACCTGGACATGAAGGCGCTTGCCACCCCTCCCCAGGGTGGGAGTGGGCGGATAGGAGTGGGTGGGCGGATGGGTGGGAAGGTTGGGTTGGTGCTGTGGTGAATCGCGGTGGTCATCAACACCTCTTAATTTCCCCCCCATTCCTGTCTATCTTTCGCACGTTCCCTGCTCTCGAGCGTTGATAAAGTGATAAACTCCTCCCCAGTGCCTAGTGGTGTCTGGTTGCTCTTCATGTCGGGCCTCTCCCTGGGGACGAGGGAGTTTTTTTTTTTTTTTTTTTTTTTTTTTTTGTTAAAGTGCGAGTGGCAGTGAACCGGGTGTATGTTTCTCTTCAGCTTTGGAGTGGCCAGCGCAGGATGGGCCCAGATGTGTGTGTGTGTGTGTGTATGAGTGTGTGTGTGTGTGTGTGTGTGTGTGTGTGTGTGTGTGTGCGTGTGTGTGGTACAGTAGGGTGGAGGTCATTAATACATTGGGCTAACTCACAGTGACATGCACTGCTATCACTGTCCAGACCAATCACTCGCTCATAGTTTGGCCTGTTAAGCGCCGTGACTTCAGAGATCAAGACGTTCCCTCCAAACACTGCAGACCAGAATCTTCATGCATGGCTCTGCAATACATCTCTTTTTAGGCATTTTCCATCTTGGTTTTTAAATAGCTCAAAGGCACAGTGATAGCAGTGACCCACTATGGCCTTATGCCCCGTACCCTCAAAGGCTTCACTGGCATCAGTCTCTCACATGATCGGCCGGTTTGCATGCCGGTTAGGCTCAAGTCTTTGAAGGTTCAGGACTTAGGCTTAGGGTTGAGGAGGGCAATGGGGTTCATCCAAAGGGGTTTTTTGTGTCCATGGCTCTGGTCCGGTCCACGGGCCCACAGATGGGCAGCATGTGCTTTGTGTGTAGTGTAGTGTAGTGTAGTGTAGTGTGTGTGAGAGGGAGCCCTGTAGCGGAGCGCCTAGCAACCGTCGATGCTATTCTGAACCTTTCTCATGTGGTGTCTGGAGCGCCACACATGGGTTAAAATGATCTTGTGGAGTAAAGTGGCGATCTTTTGGCCCTCAGTCTGTAATTCTGCCATCACTTTCAAGAATGGTGCCACTCCTAGCCTTTGCTCTCTTTCCCTCTCTGTCTCTCTCTGTCTCTCTCTCTCTTCTCTCTTCTCTCTCTCTGTCTCTCTCTTTCTCTCTATCGCTCTCTCTCTCTCTGAACTCTCCAGAGCTGACAGGGCGACTTTCCCTTATGCAGGAGTGTGCTGAGATGGTTTATTTATGCTGGGGAGGACTGAAGTTGGCCTGCACGGAAAAGTGTCCTTTTTTTCCTTCCACAGCTTCTCTTTTTTCCATTTCGTCAAAATAGCCCCCCCCCAACCCCCCTTTGTCCTCCATCTTCATAACAGGCATACTTTATAGCTTAGAAAGCAGCACAATGGAAGGGGGCTCTGGATGTGGAGTCTTGCTTAAATGCCTTGGGGGAGAAACTGTGAAGGGCTACACTCTGCCAGTCTCGGCGCAAAAGGTGGTCCAGACTGTTAGGGAGTGTATTTGTGGCTCTGCGGCTTTGTGTGATCCACCCATGTGCTTGTATTGAGAGAAAGATTCCAACTGGAACGTTGAGTTAACATGCATGTCAGGAATCTGTGTGTATGATGAGATCGGACTTGGGTGGTAAACTGTCCGGAGAAAAATCCCAATCGATTCTAAAATATATATTTTTTAACCTCCTGTTCTTGTAAAACACACGCCCCACTTTTGTTTTCCTTTTAAAGTTCAGCTATGTAACCTTGTTTTCTTTGAAACGGACTCTACCAGCTTGCTAGTCCATGCACACCCAGGAGTCTGTAAAACTTCCTCCTACCATGACTAGCACAGTTGGGGGGGGGGTCTTGCGCTGTTTCGATGTTACTCAGTTCCCACAGATGAAAGTGTCCCGGCTCGACTCTTTAATTGAAGCTCATCATCTGAGTGAATGTGATGTGAATGTGGAGCCAGTCAGTGAAGTCATCTCTTCATGGAGTTTCACCAGAACCAACTCCTGCAGCAGATTATGCCCCCCCCCTCCTCCTCCCCTCATCTCTCCATCCTCTCCCCTCCTTTTCGCTTCTCTTCTCTTCTCTTCCTTCTCTCCTTTGGTAGGTCCATGGAAAAGGTGACATTTTATATACCGGTGATGTATTGCCTCATCTGTTTAATACATAGTGAATAGCTTCTCAAGTATGCAAAGAATTTCTCCGGTAAATGGCTCTTATGACTACTGGGAGACTTCGGCTGTCAGGGCTCTTATGAGGACTACCGATAAGAGATCAGACAGGGAGGAAGAGAATACGCCGTATCTCCGGAAGCATATCTCCTGTGAGCCGTTTACTTTTTGAAGGTAAACTGCCGAGAGAGAGAGAGAGAGAGAGAGAGAGAGAGAGAGACCAAAGCACCTTTCAGTGTCGTCTGCTCCAGAAGCATTGCTGTTTATGTCTGCTGACTTTGGTCTGTCTGCTTGGCACTGGTGTGTGCTAAAGAACAGATGTGGCGATAGTTGGGCAGTGGACTTGAAAAGGCATTTCCCCATGCCCAGTCTCATATAGCACGTCTGATTACTATGGGGACTTTCTGCCACTGTTGTGGGTCTTTTTCACCTTTTCTCCACTTAAAGGGATACGGTTGGTTGCTCTTTGAATTTTTATTTTGACATTTTGAGACTTGGCTGTTTTTCTTCTGTAACCTTTAGAAAATGAAAATGGCCACGTCCCATCTGCAATAAAGAGAGTAACATACAAAGAACCTAAGTTGGATGCCTTCTGGTTTGTGTGCTGTAGGAAAAAAAAGGTCAAGCAGAATAAGGTTGAGAAAAAATGTATTGAAAAGCTGAAGACTCAAAACTCATGATGAGTATTTTCGTTTAGCTTGACTTTGTTTGGTTTGTTTCCATGATACCTGTCGGGGGGGGAAAAAAGCAGACTATTGACTCTGATGTCTACAGTGGAGAGCAAACTGACAACATAAAAGAGTTGGATTTTCTGTTGTTTGCCATATAGAACACTAAGGTAACAAGGGAGCAAAGGATTAAATGAATTTGAACTTGGCCCAGCTGACCAGCTCCTAAGTTTCAGAAGTCATCTCATGTGCCCTAGCACAATAGGATGGCATACATATGGCACTACGCTCTACTGGTTGTTTTAGTGTAGTCATCACAGTGTCGTTTGGCCAGTTCCCCTATCCCTCTGCCACATGACTGGAATGACAGGAATCTCGTCCGTTAACATGACGTTCCTTCCCTTTTTTATCTCTTGTGGTCTGCCCTTGTGTGTGTGTGTGTGTGTGTGTGTCTCCTCATCCTGATCACTATTTTGCTTTCGGTTGTCTCCTGTTCTTGTTCCCGTAAGACTGATAGCTTATCTCTGACGCTGCCAAGGTTGCTGTCTAAGAAGCACAGACTGAAGGAGGAGGAGGAGGAGGAGGAGGAGGAGGAGGAGGAATAATCTCGGGTGGTTTTGCCTTGGCTTTGGGGTTCAGTCATGCCTTATGTCCAGGGCTTATGATTTCAGCAAGCCTCCAGTTCTTCTTTTTTTTTTAAAGCCACATTCACAGGCTCATCCCATAAGCTGATAGTTGAAATGGAACTAGTGGCCTGCCAATAGCGCTGACCTGCTTTGGCGCCGGGCGTGCAACGTAGAAAATGCCGGAAATGTGCCACGGCCCTGCGATGGGTTGCGGTGGAAGAGTTGTTGACGCACCTGTTCCCAGAGCGGGCCCAGTCAAACCGGTTAGGGCGAAACTGCCATGACATCCTTACACCTGTTTACAAGTGCAGGAGGAATGTGAACACACACACAACTCACTCACTCACTCACTCACTCACTCACTCACTCACTCACTCTCTCACTCACTCTCTCACTCTCTCACTCTCTCACTCTCTCACTCTCTCACTCAGGGATTGAAATGAGGTATACCTGTAGAAAAGGAACCACTTTTTATAAACCAGGGTACTGTAGGTGTGTG
>JASCQY010000232.1:5674801-5689537 GCA_030264315.1 Sardinella tawilis
CACACACACACACACACACACACACACACACACACACACACACACACACACACACACACACACACACACGCACTCATTAGAAAAGAACTTTGCTGGTGTTCTTGTAATGATGCGAGTCTCGCTGACCGAGTTCTTGTGTACGTGTACGTGTTGGCTCAGGCAGTTCTTTGCTGTTTGCTCGCTGCCCTCTGCCAGCATTGCCTAGCTAAAGCAGTACTAGCACCAGCAGTAAATAGTTGCTAATAACTGTTAGTGGGGATCACAGCAATCCTACATGCTACTGGGGTCATGCTACGGACGTCGATCTGGGCCATGTAAGTTGCAAAAAGGTTGTGCGCCGTCTCTCCCAAAAGAAAAAAAAAAAAAAAACTTCTTGCAATAGACAAAAGCATCCGCAGCCTATGTAGACGACTCTTTAATTTTCGTCTGAGTGCCGGAATAAAAGGACATCCTCCAATTTCACGATCGACCACAGAACACAAATTAGACCGTCTTTATATTTATTTTAATGACATGGTGGCAGTGACACTTACTTTCCCTTCCTCTCTGCTTTGGTGACGTATCATCTTTCTCTATGGTTTCTAAATGAGAAATATAATGGCCCGTTTGGTTGGGTTTCTGGTTGGCGCCCGTATGTGTGTGTGTGTGTGTGTGTGTGTGTGTGTGGTGGTGGAGGGGGGGGGGCTCTTTCCTCCCCCTTGTCCCTGGAGTGACAGCATGCTCATGAACTTTGCAAGTACACCCACAGTTATTCATTTGATGGCCTCAGGTTTAAAGTTGGCTCGGAGCAAGGAGAGCCGGTCTCTGGCAGTGCTGTGAAAAGGGGAACCACTGCCACACCAAACCTGCTGTCGGCATGAGCAGAAAGAGCTGGGAGGGAGGGAAGGAAGGGAAGGAAGGAAGACCGAGTCCCACAGCCCACACCGCTCCTGCAGCTCGGAGCACAGCAGGGAGACCGAGAGGGATGGATAGATGGATGGAGGAAGAGATTGATTGAAAAGGGGAAAGAGAAATGGGGAGGGGAGGCGAGGGGGGGGGGGGTAAGATAGGTTGGGAGACAGAAAGAAGACTTTGTCCCACAGCCCACAACACTGTTTCAGCTCTCTACAGCAGGGTGATCTAGATGGATGGATGGATGGATGGATGGATGGATGGAGACAAAGATTGAAAAGGGGAAGAGAAATGGGAGGAAGGACGGGAAGGAGGGAGAGAGGGAGATGGAGAGAATCCTACAAGCATGCAGTCTTACTCACTAGGTCATGCTCATAAAAAATTTAATCAAGCCTTGCAGATAACAGCTTCAACTAAGGACAAGCACATCCAATCTGGAAGGATTGGTTTTTGTATCATTCAATTGGCTATTCATGATGTTTCGCATTGACTGAAATACACATTCTTGGCACAGTTTCTGCCCGTGTGGATTATGAGTGATTAAGGAGTGCCAAATGCTGTGCCATTTAGCCCTTGGTTTCAGCTTGTCATGGTTTTTCAAGGGTCTGATTTTTTTTTTTTTTCATCCTGATTCATCTGTGTTATCCTGTGTCCCAATGTTTTGTTGAAGGTCTTGCAGTGTTTGGGAGCGGGTGAGAGAAGGTGGGGTGGGGTGGGGGTGGGGGGGTTGGGTTGAAGGGCTCAAACAAAAGTTGAATAATAATTGCATGGGCTATTATTAGAACATCTTCAGTAATGAGTCATTGCTAAATGTGCTCACGGTGGCCTTGTGTGCCCCACCTATTAGATCAGTAGTGGAGGCCAGCACTGATGTGCTTTGCAAGCGTTTGATTGATGAGAATTAGAATTTTGATCATCACCCGTGACTCATCTCTGTGGATTTAGCTACAGTTTTGTTAGGCAGTATAAATGATAAAATGATTTTATATTATATCATATTTTGTTTACATATCGATATACATATTTACATGCAGTATATCAATTTGTCTAGACAAATCAAGAGAAGGGGAGAGCGATTTCACTTTAGCCACAACCTGTGTAGTAACACCTGAAAAAAAATAAGCGATGATTTGTCATTCCGTCGTATTTTGTCATGTTAACATTCGGTTGATGGGTATTGCATTGCCGTGTGTAATTTCGGTTCCCTTATCCTTAGTCCTGTAGGTTTATTGAACGTGCCTGGAGATGGATCACCATTTGATAGTGACACGTCAGCAGGAACAAGTGATGAGACCCACTGACTAATGATGGTGTCATTCCTCGTGTTCTGTTGACACCCCTTAAGGTTGTATGGATGCCATTGCATCCTAACCAATACACATAGCTCCAATGTTTTTCTCTCTCTCTCTCTCTCTCTCTCTCTCTCTCTCTCTCTCTCTCTCTCTCTCTCTCTTTGTGTTCAGAGGGGTTACTGACTAGGTTATTCCTTTGTTGCTAGCAAGCACTGCAATATTGAGCAAGTCTGTGTTTTATTGCATAAATCATGACCCAGCATATAGAGAGTTTCATTTTGTTTGGAGACAGCTCAGGGAAGGAAAATCATTTGAATAAGGTTGGAATCTGTCATACAGGTTTGTTCTTTCACAACTGTGGGTCAAACTTAGAAGAGAGGTCTTCATTTTTCAAAAAAAAAGGAATGACACTATTAACATGCAAAAGTGCCACATAGCAATATTTTATACTTGATTCTGTCATGTAATCTACTATATACTACATGAACACATCGATGCCATTAATGCATCAGACCATTGTGCAGTGCCTCTCTAAGAGGACTGTGTACATTGTTCTTATGAATGGAGCTCAGGTCCGACTGCTGTGCTTGGCACCGGTGAGATGGGAGCTCCAGGAGGTGCACATGATTACTGGTGGGGCAGGAGGGTGGGTTGGGTGGGGGGGTGGTTGGGAGGTGTAAATGAACAAGCAGAGGATTCAATAAGTGTCAGTCACGTCGTGGAACAGACCGGAAAGGGCAGCTGAGGCATTGTGCCACGATGCCCGGTGACCGGTTCATGCGGGTGCCCTTCCGCCCTGCCTGTCTATCTGTCTGTCAGCTCCGCTTACAGTATCTGCATCCCATTACCTCTCCAGACACATGTGGGCACTGGCCATTAGCTCTCTTGGGGATCTGCAGGCCTACTGCTACAAGTGCTCTCCTTTCTTCCTTTTATAAGGCTTTTCTCATTGAACTGTCATCTCCACCCAACTATCCTGTTTCCTACCTGAGATGGAGGCTCTGCTGGTGTTTTTCATTCGTTAAAATCAGTTGAAGTGAGTCTGTTTCTCAGTAGATTTATAGTAGGAAAAAAGTTCTATGATGTTGGTATGGACTTGATGATGAGGATGTAGCTTTTGCAGATGAGGCCAGAATCTTTAGTTGACTTTGATTGTGTAGCTAATTAAACAAGACAAGTTTTTCATGAGTAGCCCATGACTAAAATGAATGACCTCAGTAATGCAGAGGACACGGCACAGCACTCTTAGAATTACATTAGTAATCAAGCCGCTCTTTGGGAAACCCTTTGGACCCTCAGACAGAAATTAGCTTTTTTTTTTTTTTTCCACGACATTATGCTCGTTCAAAAGACCATAAACTTACTTGACATTAACGGCGAATTGCACAGCCCTCTAGTTTAGGGCCAAGCCGGCCCACCGCCTGTTTTCCGTTAACCCAGTGAAAGTCGGCCAAGGAGGCAGATCTCGCTGGCGCCCCTTGCGAGGAGGGGGGAATGTAGGTCACGTGTGAAACGCGGACGGATGGCTCCGGGGATGAGGGGGAAGATGAGGGGTGCTCGTGCGCCATGGGAACCCTCGCTCAGGAAATCAACAGATTTTTCACACAGCCCTATTTATAGGCCATGTTTGGGAGCGGTGCGCTTGCTGAGCTCTGTCGCCTTTTTGATGTATTTCGGACCCTTGGGTGCTATTTATTACCTAGCCGACTCCCTGCATCGACGCTCGAGTCGAACCTTGGCTTGGTCCGCATTCATTAGTACTGTGTGTGATTCTTGCAGTTGCGCAGAATGTATTTTTGTCCTTTTTGCTTGGAATAAACCAGATTGACAGATCCAAAATAACGGATAACAGATGCCGTATCGGAGCACTGTAGCGCCGACTGTTTTATGTGCGTTTATTTTCAGTTTTGCGTTTTCAACATATTGAATTGTATCAAGTGCATGGAGGAGATTGCAAATGTTTAGAAAAATCTGTGTCAATTGAGGCGGTGGAAGAGAGGGCCCTTAAAATAGTCTTCAGGGTCTGTCTCCCATTAATTATACATGAGAAACTTGATTTGTCCTGCCAAGCCACTGTAGAGTCAACCCACTCAGGGGCTTGGTGCGGAAATCCACTCTTCGGCATTGTTTTTGTGACTCACCACATATACACACACACACACACACACACACACACACACTAGTATTGTATCTTCAAAGTAAGTGTTAAGTAGGGTGTCGCTGGATCACACATGAAAGTAGAGGCTCCCAGTCCCCTCCTGAGCTGCTTTGGAGGGTGAGACATTAGCAGACACCACCCATTGTTTTTGTTGGAGGGAAAGAGCCATGTCTTTTTCTCTGGCTCTCTCCGTCTCTTTCTCTCTCTCTCTCTCTCTCTCTCTCTCTCGCTCTCTCTCTTTCTTTCTTCTCTCTCTCTCCATTTGTATTCCCCTCACTCAGATTCGCTGCCACCTCTGAGCGGATGAGGTGCGGGCAGGCCAAGAGGCTGGTGAGACTTTAGGTGGTGAGCCAGCCCTGAGATAAAGCCCCCGCCATCATCACCCTGGCCAGTGAGTTGGGCACTTGTGCTGTAAGAGATCCACCCCTCAGCCTACCAGGCATCGACCGTCCAGTCGAGTCAGACTTTTACTTTTCCCAAGAAAGAGAGGAGGACGTTCAGTTTTTTTTTTTTTTATCAGAGTAAGGCCATGGCATCTGGGGCTGAGCAAGCACACATATCTGGCCAAGAAGCACCTTGCACTGAAGATAAGGATATTTGAAGGTAGCTTTGTCTACTTAAGCACTCGGTTTTAAAAAGAGTAGGCATTATCTTTGTATATGTGTAGTTTAGTGACACTCCTGCAAGTAATGCGAAAAGATAGGCCTTGTTCTATGTGTATTTAACCCAGATGCTCAGGCTGGGTGGAGAAGCTGATGTCGGGGCTCTTCGGCTGTGTGTGTGTGTGTGTGTGTGTGTGTGTGAGGCAGGATAAGCTGGCCTGAGCTGAAGCGAGGTGAGGGCAGCCAGCCGAAGCTCTGTCAGTGGCTGCCGGAGAGCTGATGGGGCCGGTCGGATCTGTGGCGAGTTCAGCAGGGACAGCAACGACAGGCAGGCAGGCGGGCAGGCAGGCGGTGCAGAGCAGTGCTGTGCAGTCCCAGCTCCGAGGCAGCGGTGGCGGCTGAGCTTAACTTGGGCAGCTGACACTGATTCAGTGTGATGGCCCACTGCTCTTTTCCAGGGAAGGAGAGATGGCAAGCAAGAGGGGGAAAGAGAGGGAAAGAATGGAGGGATCAGAGAGAGAGAGAGAGAGAGAGAGAGAGAGAGAGATTGAGAGAGAAAGAGAGAGGCAGAGTGTACAAGTGGAGCAGGAGCCATGTCCTGCCCTCACTTGTCCACTTTGCTGTTGAATCCACAGGCTGTGATAACTGACATGCGGATGCAGACAAGGCGGGGTGGGGTAAGGGAAGAGCTGTACACACACACACACACACACACACACACACACACACACACACACACACACACACACACACACACCTGCAGGTTTGGTCAAGAGTCAGGATGGCAGAGGATGATTTTGAGGCAGTGTGTGTTTGTGCAGGCACGTTAATGCACCAACGCGCCTGTGCCCATGACTATGCCCATGTACTGAAAGTATAAGTGTGTGACTGTGTGTGGGTAAGCACATATGTGTGAGTAGCAGAGGGTAATGGGGTTTTCATAAAGCCCCCATTAGGTGATTAGGTTTTTATATGGGGTTTGGCCGTTGATGGTGCCATTTGGTGGCGGGGGGGGGGGGGGTTGGCTTCGCCCGCCCCACCCCCCTGGCCTATGTGCCCAGCATGGCAGACAACCACTTCTATGTGGACTGTAGCCTACTAGCCTGGGAATAGCCCTGCTGCCTTTCCCCGCTCTCGTACCAAACTGCTCGGCAGCCTGGAGACCAAGGCCGAAATTTTCGCATGGTTTTGGGAACCAATCACAGAACGGGGAGAGACAACAAGACCATGCGCAAACTGTTGGACAAACGGACCCAAAAAATGAATAGGTGGTTCCCAGACTAAATCTCACTTGCGATTTAGGCTGGTGTTAGCCAGGCTAGTGGCCTACTGCCCGGACGGCCGGGCAGCCAGTGATTGGTGCGTTAAATGTTGCTATGCCTAACCTCCGGGACGTAATCGCACGGCCGCTTCTGTGGGTGTTCGGTCTGCCAGGAAGAAGGTTTCATGGCTGCGGAGAAACCCCTGATGCCTCATCCTCCACAGCCACGGCCGCCGTGCCTGGTCTTCGCAAGAGAACAGAGTTCACGCGAGGTTACAGGAGCTCCGTATTCTCTCTTGCACTCTCCTACTGTATGGTTAAATAAAGAAACCTCTCGCTGGCTTCCTTACCTCTCTCCGTTTCTAAATCTGGACAGGACCTCGATATATATATATATATATATATATATATATATTTTTTTTTTTATGCCAGCAGACTTGGAAATGGAGTCATAACGCAGTCGTCCCAAAGGAGAGTCGTCTTTGAACCGCCGTGAGGCTGGACTCTTATTAAGTTCACAGACTGATGTCATGCGTCGGGGTAATTACCACTCCAATAAGGGTGCTTCTGACAGCTGCATGCCATAATCGCCTCGCATTTTTTCGAAGGCTCTGGCACGATGCAGGCCACCGCTGGCACGGGACACAAGAAACAAAGCTGCCCAGCTCTACTACAGTTGGTGTGTAAAGATGTAGGCCTACTGTATGTGCGGTGCTCTTCTCCCTTCTGAAAGGCCAGGAAGGTCATCTTGTTCATTGAAGTTGTGGTTGTGTTGCAGGTTATGCTTGTGTTGCACTGAAGCTGTGGTTGTGTTGCAGGTTGTGGTTGTGTTGCATTGAAGTTGTGGCTGTGTTGCAGGTTGTGGTTTTGTTGCAGGTTGTGGTGGTGTTGCATTGAAGTTGTGGTTGTGTTGCAGGTTGTGGTTTCAGGCTGTGGTTGTGTTGCATTGAAGTTGTGGTTTTGTGTTGCATTGAGGTTGTGGTTGTGTTGCAAGTTGTGGTTGTGTTGCATTGAGGTTGTGGTTGTGTTGCAGGTGATTTACTGCTTTGGATCTGATTGTTTTTGTTCATCCACAGCAAGCCTTCTCTGCAATTATTCCTCCCACTCTGTTGGACATTCCCTTGGGCCCGCATGGCCTCCGTATTCAATCATACTAAGCACAATTTATTTATTTCTGCATTTTGTTTGTTCGTTTGTTTACTTTGAATGTTGTTTTTTTTCCATTATTTTTTTTTTTTTTCTGGCTGCGTCCTAGTTGTTCTTATCGCACCGTCGAACCACTGGTGATTTTCCATCATGGCCAGCATTGTGTGCTTCGCTTCCGCTGTCCTCACCTCAGCTTCGCTTCCCCCCCCCCCCCTCTTCTCACTCCCATGTGCCACGCACTTGCTGAACTGAAAATGGTGTGAACTCCAGAGAAAGCGAGACCCTGGCTGTCAGCGGCACGGCTGTGAGTGACTCCATCCTTCCAGTGTTGTCCGTGGCAACAGAACCGAATGTCTCTCCCAGCAATGCAAGGCAGTGCTATTTTTACAGGCGGATATATAGTGAAGTGTAGTGATTGCATTCTTACCGTCGTCGTGGCATGTAAGCTCATCAGCTGAATATGTGTATGTGTGGGAGGTTGGCGTGTAGATCCGCTGTGTGTGTTGCCGCGTTCTGAATTGTGGCATAAGGGTAGTTGTAGCAGCTGACATGATGGCATACAAAGGTGGTGATGGGGGTGTTGCAGTACATGGTTTGTCTTGTGGTGCATAATGGTCATCTTAAACCTGATGCCTGAATTACAGTGCGTTGGTAGTGTACACTGTCAAATTGTGCCGTAAGGTCCTCTGACTAGCGAGCATCCTCATTCAATGGTGAGGTGAGTCAGTGAGTCTTACTAGTTCACCCGCCACTGTGGTGAGGTACAAGGAGGATACCATAATGCTGGCATTTTCAGCTTACAGCACAGAAATCACTTGTGTATCTCAACTAGATGGTAAAGGATTGTATTGCCTTCAAATGGGAGTTCAAATGGAGTCTGTTGCAATCCTCTGAATTCCTTATTGAGGTTAGTTTACATTCATTTTAGAAAAGAGATACATAGGCTACTGATTGAAAGCTAGTTTATTGTTTTCTTTTGTCCTATCAGTGACAATGTATTGAAACTACATCATTGATAATACGTCATCTTTTCTCATTGTCTAATGTAATTTCATTCAGAATATTAAAAGATCATGACATGCTCATAATTTACCCATAGCATATCAGGAAGTCCCCACATAGGTCTATTTGAAAACAAAAACAACTAAACAAAACAAACAAACACCACCTCAAGTAGACATCCACATCCTCATGGCTCTGCAAGCAATGCGTTGTGCAACGATGGAGGAAAGGTCAAGTATTTTAGGCATATGCATGAGGAAGAAATGTGCTTAAGGGAGCGATCCGGTAGGAATCGCCGTAATCAGATGTGGTCTGTCTACCACGCAGATCACTTGCGTTCAATGTCAGCTCAGTTGTTGCCATTGCTCAAATCACCACCACCACCACCACCACCACCAGCAGCAGCAGTAGCAGCACAGAGGACCAAGCAAAAAAAAAAAAAAACACTGAACTCGTTCTTCACACTTGCCTCGAGCCTTCTGCTCAACTTCCGTCTGAAGTTGTAACTTACTTCGGTTGTAAGTTATGTAACCTAACCAGGGCACCTCCCCGCTGCTATAAGCAGAAGACATCAAGATGTGCGCTCCCTTGGTTGGTCGATACTCTGGGCGCACTCTGGTTGTGTGGCCAATCCTCCCGACCGTGGGATGGTCAGATTTGCTGAAGCCCAAGACCGCTGAAGACCAGTCTGAGATTGTTTCTCAGCTTGTAGAAGCTAAGCCCTTTATGAATGCACTGCAGTAAAATAATTGGAGGGATTTGGCTTTTAATGTGAGGTGTACTTGCACAGCCATAGATCCATCTGGCCCCAAGGATTACTCCTATTTTTGAAATGCACATCGTGTATACAGCCAGGTAGCTCGAATCCTTCATTTCCTGTCGGCTTCTGCTCAGGCAGCGGAGTCAACGTCTTTGTTTTGCGTGGAGTTGATGCGCAGAGGAAGTTGGCGAGTGTGGAGTGCTCCTCGGCCCCGAGGTCACCGTGCTCTCTCTCTCTCTCCGAGAGGCTGAGCGCACAAAGCATCGCAGCAGCAGGCCTTTGTTGTTATGTTTGTTTTGCATTGATCGCTCGGTCACTGGAAGAAAGATGAGTTCCTCCACCACCAATAAAATAAACATAAGCAAAGCAAAGATTTGGAGGTTTATAGGGCGTAAGCTGCTGGTGTTTTTCCTGTGCTCGTAACGTCTGATGTTCGGATGCCTGTTGGGATAGAAATATTGTTACTTGCATAATTCTTTTTTTATTGATTTAATTGCATTACTCATTTCTAAATTAGCCTACGCAGTTTACACATATTTGCCCATCATAAGCCTATGTTTTCTACCAAATGGAGCCTTTATTTATGGGTTGGTACCACATAGCCAGACATGTCCTTTGTCTTTCGCCTCAACTAGCTGTTTATAGATTGCATCTTTTCAATTTCCTCAACCAAACTGACTTCAGGAGGTCATTGTGCTCGACAGCAGGATACCCCACAGACAGAGTAATAACCTGAAGGTAAACATTTGATCTCAGAGCGGCGATTCTCCGCGCACCTCTGTGCCTAGATGAAGCGGATCTTGAAAGCGGGGTCTGGGTGATGGCTCTGCGTCTCCACAGCCAGGGCACCCAAGGAGAACATTACATCGGAGGGCGGCCGCGACCGTGGAGCAGAGACGTGTGAGTTATCGTTCACATCTCAGATTTATCGGCACCGTCATTGAAATGGCTGCCAAAAAGCATCTCTCATCCAGGAGCCGCTATTTTTGTCTGCCGTTTTTCATCACCCGTGTGACTATGGGAACGAGCGGCTCTGCGGGGATGCGGGGAGAGGCTTTGTGTGCCGAAGTGCCACATACAGGCACTCTGGCTCCGCCGCCGCCGCCACCACCACCACCTGCAAGGCTCCATTTGGTGAGCAACCAGGAGGCGAATAACAAGCGTGCTGTCTATCAGTTGTGGCTGGCGGAATACGATTTCCTAGCAGAGAAACGTTAATATGTGAATATTCTCAGCCTTTGGATATGTGGTGTGGGCAGTATCCTTGCGACTGTTGTCTTTCTGTGTGTATGTCCATTCGTTTGGCTTTGCCTTTGTGTGCCTAAATGCATGTGTGTGTGTGAGAGAGAGACTAAAAGGTTTGATGAGATAAGCAACGCGCACATTTAGTAGAAGAGAGATTTGTCTGATTTTTCTTGATTTTTCTGTCCACAAAGATGGCATTCTTGTTATGTCCTACTTGGATGAAAACAGTGGCCTGAATAGATTGATTTGATTGGTATCTGAAAATGGGAAAGATTATCATCTGTGGAAGGGAAAACACAAGTCTCACACCTTGATTTTCTGAATGTCACTCACACACAGTTGCGAGGTCCCTTCATCTCCAAGTTCAAGTGGTCCCGCTGCTGGCGCCATTTATCTCCTCAGTTTTGATGCTATCTCTTCAGTTGCTATCTCAAAAGACTTTCTGTCTTTTCAGCGAGGACAGAACGTACGTATCTTCAAATCGCAATGCCGGGAGACCTCATTTCCTGTGATTTCAGCTGTGGTCTGAATAAGTCTTTGTCTCGTGAAAACTTGCAAAGCGAACTTCCATTGAAAGTCGAAGATGTTAGCGCTTTCTGTGGCAGCATCGACCATTTTCATCTACTCATTAGCGGTCTCTAGCAGATCACAGTCGACGACTCTTTAATAAAACATCCGCATGGGTTGTAAATGACTGACATCTCCGTCGGTGGGCCTAATGTGGGTGTTTGATGGGGTCTCTATCATCACCCTTCCAGTCTGCTGTGCTTGCTGTTTAGAAGGAGGATGGGAAATGTGAGGGGGGGTGAAGGGGGGGGTTGGGGGCAGGAGGCGTTTGATGCCCCAGGTTACTTTAATCTCCTAGGGGCATGTAGTCAGGACGATGGGAGGCCTAGGCCGACTGCAGCGGGACAGACAGCAACACGCTGAGGATCAGCGAGCCTACTCCCCCCGCCATGGCCTCCCGCAAATCAATTAATACCAGAGCAGGCGCCGAGCATTGTTATTGGCGCAAGTTGCCGAGCAACCCGACACAAGAGTTCTCGCGCCCTGGCAGAGGCCTGTCGGCAGCCATTAACACGTCTCACGTGCGAAGCATTTGCCAGCTTGGTTCGCCTCTCTCTCGTCCTCCCTCCCCCTGCCTCGCTTCATCATGTCTGCCAGGTTGTTAGGTGCGACTCCCACGTGCTTCATTTGTGAATGGAATATGAAGATGCACTGAATGGCCTTGGTCTTTACTACTGGTTCCTTGTCTGGTTATTTTAGTCATATTTTTTTTTGCCTGTGTGTCAGTGTCAGTTTGGGTATTATTCCTTTTTAAGCATCCTCAAGACAAACAGGGCTGTTCTTTTGCCCTTGCTCCATTGTTGTTTTTGTGGGGGGATTTTGTGTACGACAGGTGTTACAGCAGTGGGGTGGCTAGTTTGACTCCAGAGAGGAGTTTACCATTTTAATTGCTGTTTTTTTTTCTAGAAAACATAATGCAGCTTTATTTATTTCTTTAAATGGGAATAACCGTAGATTTAGAAGAACTGACATTAGTTTGACTCCATTATCTGGTTGTTTAACATTCTATTTTCTGCTGATTCTATAGGTACGACCCGCCCCCCACGTGACGGAGAGGTTCCTGGAGTAGATTACAACTTCCTGTCTGTGGAGGAATTCCTGAAGCTTGAACAGAGTGGGACTCTGCTGGAGATCGGATCATATGAAGGTAAGTCTCCACTGTGGCCCAGGCAGAATTACTTACTTACTTACTTACTTACTTACTTACTTACTTACTTGCTCCTCTTCATCCTCTGTGGAACATACAGTAAGGCCTTAATAAACACTGTCTTTTGTTGTGATCAATTTTTTATTTAGTTTTCCAAAAAAATAAATAAACACTGTCCATCCCATGCGACCCTTGGCAGCATGTTGTGCTTCTCCCATCAACATGTTCATCTTTTGAAGCTCCTGTATCGCAGTTTGGATTTTGGGTCACCTGAGCAGACTATCTGTCCATATCTGCCAATACTGAGGGGGCAAAAAAAAACAGATCATAAATTCACAAATTCATAAACAATGGTGTCTGGTTATTGGTGTCTGTGAGAGTGCGGTCAACAATAGCAGTATATGCTGCTAACAATAGCATCTTGATAAACTCAACCCTGAGAATTTTTTTTTCCCTGCCCACTGAAATTCATATTTAATGATTTAATGATGTGAACTCTTAGCATCTCATAGAGGCAGCTAGCTCTGTCAATTTGAGCATGCTCAGTGCACCTGAACAATGGCATCTCTCCAGCCTAGTGGAGCAAACAAGCACTCACTGCCAGACACAGCCCCCCGCCTCCAATTTAGCCACAGAAAATACTGTCATGTCTTAGACTATGACTTTGCACTGGGTTGTATGCAGACAGAGAGATTAGCAAATGGACCTCTATTCCCAACAGACACACACACACACACACACACACACTACTGTCTCTCTATCCTCCAGCTTTTTAAACATGCTAATACCCCTCTTGTTGCCAAGGTAACTATTATGGAACACCCAAGCCGCCAGTCCAGCCCCCTAGTGGGAAAGTGATTACCAGTGATGCTTTGCAAGACGGCCTCCCTGGCTCCCAGCAATCCACTCCCCGTCGCACCAAGTCCTACAATGAGATGCAAAATGCTGGAATAGTGCCTGCCGACCTAGAGGACGATGACGAGGCTCCTGAAATGAACAGTAGTTTCACAGGTAAGGCACCACGCGTCACCTGCTCCCTGTGCCCTCTTATCTTATGGGGGTGGTGGGTAGACGGAAAGATGGACGGAGGAGGGCGTGGTATGAGAGGGATGATGCTGAAACCTTCCCCTCTGATCACCTTTGTATTGGGTGTCCTTTTCTCTTGCTGTCTGTCAGTGGAGAGAGAGAGACGGGGAGGGAGAGAGAGTTGATGTGGGGGAAACGGCGCCATCTGGCTGTAGAGGGGTGATTTGAAGCCAACCTCAGTTCAGCATAAATGCATGACTGTCAATTAGAGTGTAGCGGTGGAGGTAGAGGAATGTGACTTGACTGAACTTATGCTCCTTGTTTACTTTCCCATGCTTTCATTTTTATAAATAATTAACTCCTGTTTTTTTGTTTTTTTTTTAACACATTCATTGTTTGTTTTTTTTTTGTTTTTTTTTTCTGGCTGTCGTCTTTCTTTTTTTATTTAGTAGTCTCGCCTCACACTTGGCATGCAATATTCATGGCAGTCCTTTGTTTTTGTTTTGTCAAGCTCATGTGGAAATCTCCAAGCAACTGTTTGTTTTGTTCTTGTCCAAATCTCAAATCTCTTTACTTGGACAGGGATGCCAAGGACTAGTTCCAGCAGGCCATTCTATTTCCGTAATTAGGCACTGCTACACTTTTGGATTAGCGGCGTTTTGGGAGAGATTTAGGGAGCCACAATGTAGATGCAGTTGGAACCAATTAATTAATGGGATTATTAGCTCAAGTGGCGCTAAAAATCACAGTATTCCTCTTAAGTGTGTCTCAGTGCTCTGTGAGTCATCCGTCTGCCTCTATCCTGGCTGAGAAATGCCACAGCTGCTGCCACACCTCGGTGCATGTGACAGTCAGTTGTGTAAAGTGTGCAGTGTGCAGTGTGTGTAGTACAGTATGTCGGTTTGTGTGTCTGTGTGTGTGTGTGTATATGTGTGTATTGAGGTGACTGTCTGTGTGAGGGGGTGTGCGAGTGGGGTAAAAGGAAATAGACTTTGATCATTGCTGAAAATCAAGGAAACTGAGAGAGATGAGAGAAGATGCTCATAATCATGAGACGTGTGTGTGTGTGTGTGTGTGTGTGTGTTGCTTGATTGCACATCGGCTCTCACACTCACGGCACTGCCTCCACCCTGTCTCCCTGTGTCAGGAGACTCCAGCGAACCTGACGAGCACACCTCCGTGCGCCCCTACACCACCCACAGCCTTCCCTCCTCCGCGCTCCTCAGCGCCCCGTCGTCAACCACGGACGGCCCTCAGCAGCCCCCTCCGCCCCTCCACCAGCCTCCCTCTGAGGAGGATCCGTTGGGGCCCCTCCCCGATAACTGGGAGATGGCCTACACGGAAAATGGGGAGGTCTACTTCATAGAGTACGTACCCACGTGACACCTTTCCTATTTCTTTAAAGGGGAAGTTTGGTGTGAATCAATCCATAGCCCTGTTGTTAGAGGTGACTGAATGCTGTCTATAGCGAAAAGAACCAGAAGCAGTAGCCTTGCAACCTAGATCGAGTAACAAACCATTAACTATTGGGTAACACTTTATTTTAGCACACATTGATCGCCATTAACAAGCTGCTTATTAGCATGCAAATTAATAGCATATTAGCGATTTGTTAGTCATTACAAATAACTTATTAATT
>JASCQY010000232.1:5721458-5723958 GCA_030264315.1 Sardinella tawilis
CCCCCCCCCCCCCCCACACCTCTACAAGTCATGCATTTAGGGAACTAATTTCCATGCATTAGTCTTACCTCCTTGCGTAAGATGTGTGTGAGTTTGCAAAATCTGCCAACTCAGCATGGGATTGTTATTATTCGCTTGAGAATTCAGGAAAATGCCAGAGAGAGAGATGGAGAAAGATAGAGAGAGAGAGAGAGAGAGAGAGAGAGAGAGTGTGAAGGAGACGGAGAGAACAATGTCTGGACGCTCAGTCGCTGTCTCTATTTGGAGATCAGGAAGTGGTTTGGAGACTGTCCGCTGGCTTCCCATGCATCCAGCATTTAAGTTGCATAACCAGCTACAAAAAGAAACCTCATCTACTGTAGACTTGGGCTGTGGAGTCCATGAAGGGACAGAGAGAAGGCTCTGTCTGTGGATAACAATGTCTTGGCATTTGACTCTGAGCGAGAGGCACATCAGAGATGACAGGGAGATGGAGAGTTGGGGGGGGGGGTGTTGGAGGATGGAGCATGTGTTCGGGCAGCTGGTCTGTCTGCTTTTAAAGCTGAGGAGAATAATTCATCTGTTGTACCACACACTGCTGTCTGCACTTCTGCTCAACACACACACACACACACACACACACACACACACACAGTCCTTTACACATATAATTATTATAGTGATTCAAACTAATTCACAAGTGTATACACGCGCACAAACACACTCACACTCTGAAATGTAACATTAACATAACCTTTGATTCAAAGATAAATATACACACACACCACGGTTAAACGTTCCTATCAAAGATTCACACACACAAATATAAACAGACAACATTGTCAGCAAAGTGGGCTGCTAATTCATGCCAACAACACACACACACACACACGCACACGCATACACACACATTCTCTCTCTCACACCCAAAATTTTTGCCCTTCACACCCAGCACGGCACGGACATAAAAAAATCGCTTTTTTTCTACAGTTTAATTAATGCAGGAATAATGCAGTGGAAAGTTAGACTAGGCGACTCTCTAAGACATTGAAAAAGCTCCTTTTTTGTAGCTCTCTGTTTTATGTTTGATGAAAGTGTTTGGGACTCCAGTGTGCTGCGATAGCCAGAGATTGCTGCAGAAAATAGCCGGCGGGAAGGAGAGAAAGACGGACAGAAAAAAAGAGAGAGAAAAGGAATGAGGAGGAAACTGAAATCAGTATTGTTGAGACGTGTGTGTGTGTGTGTGTGTGCGTGTGTGTGTGTGTCTGATTTGTATGTGCATGAACGCACATGTAGAAATTGCGGTTTTCTCCAAAGCCAGGTCTTGTTCACAACGGAGAGTTTTTTCACCACCATCACACATACACGTATACACATGTACACAGTTTGTCTCTCGAACCCCCACCCCCAAACACTCTAACACACACACACTTCCCCACCCCTTTGGTGTGCTTTAATGAGAGACTAGCTAGCGAGAGACGCACGTCTCTGCTCAGTCATAATGGATGAGGCACGAGCGCGGTGGTGGATCCATGAGCATGGCAGGCAAAGGATTTCATCAGCCAGCGCATCAGACGCCTCGTAGTCCTGCTGGATTGAGAGAAGGGGATTGAGATTGGGGATTGAGATTGGGTATGGTGGCAGGCAGGCAGTCAGGCAGGCTCCGTGAGATTGCAGATGCCTCACAAGGTCACTTTCGCGCTCTCTCTCTCTCTCTCTCTCTCTCTCTCTCTCCCTTGTGGCGTTTGAGAATGAAATTACTTTTATGTGTGTGAGGCTTTTTTTTTTTTTTTTTCCTGAGTTTATTTTTTGCATTTCAGATCGCCTTGACCTTTTGTTAATGTTGAGAGTGGTGTACTTTTTCTATAAGAAAAAAAAGCAGTGTGGTAGGTGATATGTTTTCTGCTTGTCAGAGAAGCTGAGATTCACACAGCGGTGGACTCATGAACCCCGCCAGCCACACCCCGACACTGATTGCTCAGCAAGCCAGAAAGAATTATCAGTCACAGAGAGCCCCAGGATGCCACCCGATTGGTGGGGGGAGGGGGGCGGGGGGGTGTGGGGGCTTGTGGGCAGGAGTGAAACTGTTGCGGGCCAATAGAATAAAAGCTGGCCAGTAGAGACCTTCATTCGAGCATCCGTGCCGGCCAGGGTGGGCATGGATGGGATACGAATGATGGCAGGGAAAGAGCCGGCACTGGGGCCAGCCGAATTTTCAAGCCACTCGTAAACAGAGAGGGAGATAGAGAGATAGAGAGAGAGAGAGAGATAGAAATAGAGAGAGAGAGAGAGAGAGAGAGAGAGAAGGTGCACGACTGCAATTACTCGTTATTGCAAGCAGTGATTCATCTCCTCTAATGGGCATAATGGAGGCTGGAGTGAAGCGCGCAGCAGATGCAGCCATGTTTCACGGGGCCCAGTCCGACTGGAGCCCGGGAAGGAGGGCGAGAGCAGGGCAGAGGAGGAGAGGCGGCGTTCGAGAAGAGCTAAGTTGGCCACCGATCAGAGACGCGCCGATTAA
>JASCQY010000232.1:5728958-5733294 GCA_030264315.1 Sardinella tawilis
TCTACTTTAAGGTCACTCAGAGAGATCAATGGGGCATTATCCCCTAAATGTGTGTGATGGTGACGGCGTGGAGAAAGTTCTAGATGCCGACCGTTGTTGCCGCACTCCCGACTGCAGAGGGGAACGTGTCACTGTGTACAAGTGGCTTAGGTGTGAGATTTAGAACCCCAAGGCCGATCTCATCCGTGACTGAGAGCTCACTGGACAGGTAACACCTTTGAGGAGGGTGCGATGGGTCACTTTGTCACCACGCTGGGTTGTCATGGGGACCTGGAGAATCACGCGGGGCTCCTGGCTTTTTTGATCACATGATCAGATGGTGCTCACTCACCACGGTGTTCATTCTGTCACTCTCAATCACACTGTTAACGTGTTCTTCTTTTTCCTCTCCTGATCTTTCTCTCTCTCTCTTTCTCTCTCTCTCTCTCTCTTTTTCTGTCTCACTCACTCATTTGCTACTCACCACGGATACTTGATTTCTCCATGGTGTCAATTTGTTTCTGTGGCTGTGTAGTATTCCTCCTCTCGTTAAAATTAAAAAAAAGAAGAAAGAAAGAAAGAAAAAGAAAGAAAGAAAGAGAAAGAAAAGAAAGAAAAAACCTGGCGGGAGGAGAGCTCTCGAATTGCAAGCTTGGATCAGGTAGCACCTTCCAATCTCAGACTTGGGTTATCATTACTTTTTGTAACACACACACACCTTAACCTTACTCCCTCCCGGGGCGAGCCAAATATCCAGACTGCTTGACATCATCCATTCATCTCTTCAACCTTGCCCCATTTTACTCATCTGTAGCTCAAAGATTATTTGCTTACAGCCACATAATGGATTTTTGGAAAGACGAATTTTGCCGTTTCCAGAGGTATTTTCTCACAGAGGCACAGAATGCAATTCATTCTTAACTGTCGATGCAGCGGAGATTTTGTAGTTAACGCTGGAAACTTAAAAAGATGGTACAATAGTGGTCAGTTGTGTCGTGGTCATTTTTCTTAAGTCTTTTTGATCTGCGTTTCCTTTAACCCTCCCCTAGGCCAGTCAGTGAGAGAGACAGACAGACAGTCAGTTGGTCTCTCTGTCTGTCTGTCTGTCTGACGGTCTTGTGGCATGTTGATGGCTTTGGGAGCAGCTGTACCCAAAGGCATCAGTCTTTTGGGGCAGAAAGACACACACACACACACACACACAGATGCACAAATGCAGGGAGGCGCCCCACAAAGCCCCACACCTCACACACTTGCAAGCACACAGCCAGCCGGCCAGCCCCAGATTAATGGCCGTTGTCCAGTCTGCGGCATGTCCGACGCCAGACTAATACTCTCGCTGCTTGATGACGGCTTCTGCTCTTGGAGGAAAAAAGGCAGCAAGAAAAAAATTGGACATTTTTGTTGTTTCTAACTATCAGACTTTAACACTGGCCTGTTATCTGTGCTCGCCTTTTTTCTGGGCATTGATAAGTCTTTAAAGTGTGGTATAATCAACATTGCAAACAGAAAATAGGAATAATTTGTTGTTTTTAAGGATAACAGTGAGTCAAACAGATCTGTTATTTCTGCTGTCCCTATTCACTGTGATGATAAATCCTGCAAGTATATCACAATCAAAAGGAGTTAAATAAGTATTTTTTTCTTCCTGATCCAGAATGTCATCCGCTGCATATACAGAAAAAAAAGTGATTTTGTTGTTTTTGAGGACAACAGCAGTTCAGGCTTCTGTTATCTCACTCCCTATTTTTTGTATTGATAATTCAAAGTGTGTTGAAGCCCAGTAAAGCAAGTTAAATCAGTCCTTTTTTTCCCTCCCGGAATCTGAAATGTGACATCCTCAGCGAACGCACCATTTCATCATCAGAGTTGGTGTCACAGCGTTTCCGAGAATAGGAAATGTTACCTAAGGAGAATCACATCGACATACAGAGAATGAGAGAGAGAGAGAGACAGACAAGAGAGAGACAAGGGCAATCAGTCAGAAGGTGCAATCGGTATAAAAAAAAAACGCAATCTGTCCAATCAGTGTGCTTTCAGAGATGTGTGCGTCTCTGGTGAGTTTAGGTCTAGAGAGAAGAGCACTGCCTAAGCCTGCCTGGGTGTCTTTTTTTGTGATTTGGACTGGGGGGGGGGGGGGTGTTGGAGTGTGTTGTGTGATATGATCTGAAAGTCCAGTCTGACCCTAAGACCACAAGAGGCCTGGGTGTCTGACAGTCAGAAATGAATGTCATCTCACACACACACACACTCACTCTCTCTCTTTTCTCTGTCTCTCTCTCTCTCTCTCTCTCTCTCTCTCTCTCCCTCTCTACTTCTTCTGTTCTTTCCTTTCTTGCTCGTTCCTTTTTAGCTTCTTTCAAGAATAGGCAGCTCAGCTCCCCACAGCCCTCTCAGTCTCTCCCGACATCCCAAATGAATGTGACAAACAAACCATCTCTACAATGCTGAGAGATGCCCAATTGTCCCATGGTGATCGAAACCAGACATGTTAGTGACCTGAACATCTTTCATTCAGAGTTGCTGTGTAAGCCTGACTGCACTGTGTGTGTGTGTGTGTGTGTGTGTGTGTGTGTACACATGCTGCTGATCGCACATGATCGCTGCTGCCTATTCTTGCTATGAGCTAAAGACAGAGGCGGCAGGTGTGTGTGTGTGTGTTTTTGGGGAAGGAGAGGGGGGTATCGAGGGAGCACAACACATTGTAAAATTCACTCACATACTCTGGGTGACGTGGTTTCTAGCGGCTTTTGGAGGATTTGCCACCACGCTGCTCTCGTCTCTGTTTGCGTCAGTTCCACCTCAGTGTTTTAAAAGCCTGTTGTTGTCCAATCCCTGCATGGGGTCCCGTGACGCTGATGCTGTTTGTGCTACTGTTTGTGCAGGCAATGGCTAAAGACAATGACAAGCGCTTGAGGGTAAATATCTGACAATCTCTCCCCCACCCACAATCTCGCCCCCATCCACAACAACTAGCTCTGACGTAGGCTGCAGATTTCTTTCCTGTCTAGCAACCTAGATGTCTGGCTATCTATCTATCTATCTGTCTGTCTGTCTAATGGTCTTACTGAAGCAAAGTCTATCTGGTAGCTGTCTATTCTCAATCCTCCTTCTTTCCCATCCTCTCTTTTTTCAGTTCTTCACCGTTTTCTCTCTTACTCTCTTCTTTCTCTCCCACTCTCTCTCTCCTTGGTTACCCATAAGCCTCTGCTCCCATGTCTGAAGCTCTAGGCTTTGCTGCTGAGTACTGCTGCTGGGCCTGCTGGTCATAGTTTGGCCGCCATGTTAGTGAGTTATATAAACTGTGTTAGTCGCACACAAGAATAAATGCATCCTCATCCTTGCTGTCTATATATCAAAGGACTCCAGGACCACATGTCCCCTTGCACCAAAAAATGCCTTTACAGTGCTTGTTTTAGGAAGGTGATGACTGACAGGTATCTCAGGTGGCTTACTCTGCACATTAGCACCACTGAACACTGAACTCTAGATCGAAGGTGTATGATGGACCTGTGTAAGACTGGGAATGGGGCAAACGGCTGTGAAGCAGAGACATAGTCATTGAAAGGGAGCTGTGAGTGTGTCTGTGTGTGTGTGTCTGTGTGTGTGTCTGTGTGTGTGTGTGAGAGAGAGAGAGAGAGAGAGAGTGATAGAGAGTGATTATCTCATTTGAGAGAGCTGAGCTGAGAAAGGAGATGGGCTGAGTTTGCAGAAGACCTGTGTGTGTGTGTGTGTGTGTGTGTGTGTGTGTGTCTCTCTCTGTGTGTCTCTCTGTGTGTCTGTCTGTGTGTGTCTGTGTCAGCTATGGATGTCTTGTGCCTATTTGTACGTATCTATTAATGTTTCTGTATGAGAGCAAGCAAGCGAGAGAACATGATTTTGTGTTGTGTGTGTGTGTGTGTGTGTGTGTGTTTTGTGTATAAGAAAGCAAGCGAGAGCCCTGTTATTGTGTGTGTGTGTGTGTGTCTGTGTCGAAACACCACAGGGTCATTGAGAATGACTGAGTCCTGAGTTGAATGTCTTTGCGAGCAGCCCGTGTTATTGAATGTAATTTGATGTGATGTACCTACAGTATTAACATAGGAGTGTGTCAGTGAGCGGAAGGTACAGAGGAAGAAAGAAAGACCACGGGGAGGAGGATTTTGTGAAAGTGTGTGTGTGTGTGTGTATCTGTGTCTGTGTGTGTGTGTGTGTGTCTGTGTCTGTGTCTGTGTCTGTGTGTGTGTGTGTGTGTGTGTGTGTGTGTGTGAGAGAGAGAGAGGGAGAATGTATAACATGCTCACACACCCTTGCTGTTTTGTCTTGGTGAGTGGGAGGACATGATTCACCACATGAGTCACATCTCTCTCTCTCTCTC
>JASCQY010000232.1:5754841-5769346 GCA_030264315.1 Sardinella tawilis
AGAGAGAGAGAGAGAGAGAGAGAGAGAGAGAGAGAGAGAGAGACAGAGAGAGAGAGAGAGAGAGAGAGAGAGAGAAATAAAGAGAAAGAGACCAAGACAGAGAGAGAGAGCAAGTTGTCTTGTGTGTGGGTGTGAGAGTGTGTTGTATGGTGGTGTATGTGTGTGTGTGTGTGTGTGTGTGTTGGTGTGTGTGTTCTGTATGTGTGTGTGCGACAGTGTATTTGTGTGGGAGCCTGTGCGAGTGTCCGCTGAGTCTGCATTCATGCTTGTGGCTTACCTCCCTGCTGGTTTACATGGCTTTGATGCTGTATATGGGGAATGAGAGCTCACTTTGGTTAAACAGGCCCTTTTTTCATCCCCCTTTTTTTAGCTCGTTTTTTCCCCACATCCTCAACACCAGACACAGCTGGACTGTGAGCTCATCCCTGAGAGACGGTTTCGCGCGCCCAACAACTCTGTGCATTCTTTCTTACAGTCCATAAAAACGACACACTAACACCCCTTCTTCTTTTTCACAAGTGGCTTCAAAAAAGCCCCCAAAAAGGCCAACATCAGCCCTGAATAATTCCACTTTATAGGAGATCTTTGAAATACTCGATATATGGGCTACGACATTGACCCCATCTGAATGGTGCTGTGGCTGGCCCGTAGCCGCGGGTCGACACTGAACCAAGTGTTTGAGACGAGGGCGTAATTGCCGTAATAGTTTACCCGCCAAAGGTCACGGCGGGCACCCTTATATAAGTCATCCAACAACAGCGCTCTTTGATTAACATACACTGACCGAAAACAAGCAGCAGATTGATAGCTGAACGAGCGGACCTCTGGTGCTCTGTGGTGCGTTCTACAGACCTTATTGCAGTAATGTGATTTAAGACCTGCAGTCAATCTCAGTTAAAACATTGAGGTCAAAGAGATGTAGCCTACAGTATACCTTCCATCAAGCTTTTCCGTCAGTGGTCCTTCAAGATCCAGTACTGTATTACAGGTGGTTCTTTTCCATGCAGCTAATAATGTATTTTCACACACAAGAATGGACCATATGTTGCTTATTAGTCAAGGAGTGGTGGTCCCTTGGTCACAATCCATTGACCTTAATTAAGTGTCTATGTATATACAGTACAGTATAGAGTCTGTGTATGTGTGTGTGAGTGTGTGACAGAGAGAGAGAGAGGAAACACTGGCTAATTTCCAATAGGAGAAGTGTGTTGGATTAGTGTGTGTTTTTGCATCAGCTCGCGTGAAAACAACACAAGTTTACAACTCCGCCATGCTCTTAAAAACCTGCTGAATTACTCAACAAATTCCTGCTCGAATACCCTACAACAAAGGCTCATTTTTAAGTGAATGCACAGGCCTCGCCAAAGCACGTCAGTCCGTCCTTGAACTGTTGTACAGGCCCCGCATGGGAGCACCTTGCCCCACCTCGGAGAAAGGGAGGGAGAGAGACCCAGCCCAGTCGGGGTGGACGCACTTTCACACAATGCAGCGCGAAAGCCGGAAGAGGCAGGAAGGAAGAATTAATAATACCTCCGCAGTAGAAAACGCCGACGTGAGGGCTGTATCTTTCGCCCGAAGACATCCGTTTATTCAATTGACTGCTGCTTAATCCATCATTGGATGTCAGAGCACCCTGCCCCCTCTCTCTCTTTCTCTCTCTCTATTTTGCCCTGTGCCTCCTTCTCCTTAAGATTGTAATTCTTAACTCCTTAAAAATGTTATTCAAACATTTTTTGATACATTTCATACATTTGTTCGTGTAGCTGTGTGAGAGGGTGTAGTATATGCACTGTATGTGTGTGTTTGCTTTCTTATAGCCCACCAACCAAGCCCAAATGCTTCAAACATGTGAAAGCACTCTGCAAATTAAACGACATTTATGCAATTCCCTTTATGACCCCCTATCGGGTCGTAGGAGGTGGTTGGGGTTGGGGTCCCTGAAGGGGGCTCGGGGGCAACTGGGGCTCATGTCTGGGATTGCTTAAAGTGTCACAGACAAAGCCAACCCTTGCTTGGTGTGTGTGTGTGTGTGTGTGTGTGTGTGTGCGCGCATACACATGACTATATGTACAGTATGTGTGTGCATGACTGTCTGTCTGTGTGTGTGTGTGTGTGTGTTGTATTACTGTACATTCTGGTGATCTTAAGAACATTCCTCAAGTGGGTTTTGGGCCTCCTTGGTAGTTCTCTTTCCCTTGTCTGAGACTAGAAGCCAGAGCTGTGGTCGGGCTGTTTGACTTAAAAGGATGTGCATAATTTAAAATTCTTAATTGCCTAACTCAACACAGAGCATCTAGGCTGAGGGAGATCTGATGAGTTGCTTTTGCTGAGGTCTGTGCTGATTTGCAGTGGTCTTTTTTTTTTTCTTGAGCGGGAAAGCCATGAAACAAGAAACATGTAAGATCATTTGTTTTGCACACCCTGCATTTTTTTTTTCTGTCTTTAAAACTTTGGTATCTGTCTCCGTCTGTAAGGAAATCGGATAGCTTGTCAGGAAAAGCATCTCAAACATGCAGTGAATTAATGTGCGGTGGCCATCACTGCATAATCATCTTAAGAGCAGCGGTGATACGCTATGATTTGGGATGGTTTCCCACAGTTTTGCACGGCTTTGAACTCTTGAAATTTGAGGCATGCTATAGTTTTAAAACAAAAACATTTTAGATGGCTTGCCCAATGTTGACACCTCTCAGATCTGGCTTTGTTTTTCCACGTGGCAAAAATGGGGAAATGGCATCTTCATCTTGAAGTTGATGTTCTCAGAGCACACGGCCGCTTTGAGAGACAAGAATGCTAATTGAGTTCTGTTGAATAGTGAACCATCCTGGTTAATGTGAATGACGGGCATAGCCATAGCCAAGCTCTTCAGAATAATTTGAGACAGTGTTAAAATTGTCTCTGTCTGGAGAACCGTGACGTTTGTTGAGAAGGGTTGCGTTTGTTTACCGGGCTAACATCTTAAGAGAACAGGCATACCAGACCTGAAGATCTAAGACACCTTGTACAATTAAAGGCTGGATTTGCAACATAAGTACTTAAAATGCCTCCAGTCTCTTTCTTTCTTTCTCTCTCCTTCTTTCTTTTTATCTCCACTCCCTTTTTGTCTGGTGATGGAGCTTGAGAGGATTTTTACTATGGTGTTCAGATAAGCCATCTTTTGTCTTAACAGAATCAGATCTCAGCAGACGAAGTAACCTGGTGCTTGTCTCTATTGTTCTAAAGAATCTTGGCTCCAACATTCAACTGGTACACTCTATTCTAATCTCTCTCGCTTTCTCTCTCTGTCTCTCTCCCTTCACTTTGCCTCTTTCTCTGTCTCTCTCTCTCTCTCTCTCGCTCTCTCTCTCTTTCTCTCTCATGCTGTTCCCTCCCTACCTTCTATCTCTGCATTAGTCCTCCTCCTCGTTCACCCCTCCGCTGAGAAACCCTGAGAACGACTCCAGAGGGAAAAGTCCACATGCTGGACGAGACAAGAGCCTCACACAGGTGGCCAAACCGGCAGTCGAGCTCAACTGTCTGCAGACAGACCGCAAACATGATAGAGGGCAAACTTCATAAATCAGCTGGCAGATACATTTTAGTGTATTTACACAACATTTACACAGAAGCGTATTTAGTCTACAGTCTGCAGGGGTTTTTTTGTATAAGATCTAACTTCATAATAAACACCAGCTTTCAACGGAAGGATTAAAAGTTTGCGTCTTGGACGTATGAACATAGACGGCAGGTAAACAGGAACAGAGACAGGATTGAGAGATTTGACGCTCGCATCCTGTATTTACAATTTTACTCTTTTCCCGACATAAAATGAATAGAAAATATAACTTGTGTTAAAAAAAAAGCTTGAGCTGTTGGTTGTTGGACATTGAGATGTTTGTATTCAATTTCCACGGCACCTCTTGTACTGTATGTAGCCATAGACCATAATTCATCAGCTCTGCATGATGTCTCTAGGCATCAGTCCAACGCTGATAGGCTCCTTTTCCCATGACTCCGTGAGTTTTGAATATATAGGGCAGTCACCTCAATATTTACAAGGACTCTGTTGCCCCCTGCCCCCACCACCACCACCACCACCACAGTTCCAGCTGCCTCCTTCCTTTCCACTGTCGGAGACTGGGAAGAGAACCTCCGCGTTGTCCTCATGTCATCCACCCAGTCCACATCCTGTGACGAGCAGCGTAGACACGGAGGCTCAGGCGCAGGGGCGTCCATGGCCCAGGGAGGTGAGGAAGTCCCATGGCCTCTTGGGACCTCATCATATTGAGATCTAGGGGGCATCTCTCGCCCATGGTCCCACGGCCGCGTGCATTATCGCCAGCGCCCATCTGCACGGCCCGAACAAAGTGGTCTCGACTATCCTCGGGATAATTGGGTGGGATAGAGACCGAGCGCACACGGAAGTGCGTATTCCTGTTTGGAGAGATAGCGTCAGAGCTGGGTGGTAGACGCGTTCCCTATGTGCCAATGTTTCAATGGGAGAAAGCAGGAGGAAGATGCGAATTGAACACATTGAATGAGTGTCACATCTCCACTGGAATGTAGTGGAGTCTGCTTGGCTACGCTCTGAATTCTCTCTCTCTCTCTCTCTCTCTGTCTCTCTCTCTCTCTTTTCTTTTTGTTCCTCATCTCTCTGCAGATGCATTCCATGTCATTTCATGTATGGAAGAAGGGGACGAGGCAACTGCCAAGCCAGGTTTCCACTTTCAGAAACTGCCTGAAATTTTTCAATCAACTGCACACTAGCTATGCTTGCAAACAGCTCCGACTGAGATGAGACAAGAATTTGATCTACCGCAGTCTCCGAAAGACACACACGTATAGCTGCACAACGTGAACTGTCAAGTGAGATCGGGTCTGAACTGATGATCAGGTAACAACGTGAGGTGGTATCTGGGAGTTCATCTTCCGAGGAATGCCAGTTTTCAAACAGCAGGAATGAGCCATCTTGGAGCCATGAGAAAAATGACACTTTACCGTAAACAAAGCAAAATACACACCATTGGAGGTGCCCATTCAAATTGGCCTGACTAGTGGTAGTGTGTTAGAGGTATGGTGGAACGGGAATGCAAAGTTGGCTGTTCCAACAAGAGGTACAGATGTATGTAAATAACATGACTGAATTCCCAAGAGTGGTGTGTAAGAGCAGCTGACCAGCTGGTTGGCCTGACACATACCTAAGCCGTTTTGTAATACCACACCACTTCCCCATCTTAACTGCTTTCATGCTTGCCGAGAGGGTGATGAATGGCACATCACGAGTGGTAACTAACAAAGTCCATCATTTCAAGTCCAACAAAACAAAATTCATATTTCTAAGTACTGGCGTTCCCCAGTGGGGGAAGGGAAGGGAAGGGAAGACCTGACAGACTGTTGAGTGATTCGGTAATTAGATTCTGCGATGCAGACGTGAGAGCGAGTGGAGGGGACCTCTAGGAGCAGGAGGCCTTTGTTGTCATAACACAGGGAAAGAGAGTTAATGGGCGAGTCCATATGGCGGGCCGCATGTTCGCAGTGATGACTTCATTGCCCAGGCTGGATTCAGCACATTCTGGCGCTGCTTCTATCCTGAACAGTACCTCCAGTGAGGCTGATAAGGAGAAGATATATAAAGTAAACACACACACATACATACATATACATACATACATACATACTGTACATACATACATACAGGTACAGTACGTACACAAACAGCTACCGATATACACATATCCTAAAAGGGCCTCCAATGTTTGTCTCCAAGCAAGCGCAAGGGAAACAGCCACATTATCTAATACACTACCATGACTTGTGTTTTGCACTTTCGTGTAGCAACGTCCGTAATTTTGGCGTTTCTTGTGGTGGTCACCTGTCATCACCTCGTGAATCTTTTACGTAACGGCTGCTGACCTTTGCCAGCGGACTGAAATGTTGTTGAAACTCTGAGGTGAGGAGCTTACACGAGAGGCCTGCTTCCACGTGCTGTTCCATAACAATGGTGTCATGAGCTTTGATAATTAGTGGTTTTCTCCAGTGCAACTTACTTCTTACTCAGGTAAGTAAGTGCTCTGAGTGCTCTTGATGTAACAAATATACTGTACTGTCCGGACACATACTGTACTTTGTGCTTACCATAATAAAGACAAAGGTTTTGTTTGGAGCATATGTGCCCCTCCGCTCTGAACAAAACAACGGGCCAATGGGCCAATGCAAGCTCAGTGGATGACAGTGGGGACAATCCGTGCTCTGAATAAGCACACTATCCTGCAAATAGGCTGTCATAACATTGCCAGCCTTGTTATCCCTTGGACAAACAGCTTAATGAAGAGGTAATCTTTACGCAACACAAACAAGTAATTACATACTCCGTCCCTATACTCCACACACACAGTTTGTTCTGTATTTGGGAGAGATTCCAAGCTCCCCCAGCAAAAAAGAAAGAAAACACACACACACACACACACACACACACAATAATCATAAACAACAAAAAAAGCCGAGCAACGCTGAACATCTGGGCGCTCTGATTAAACATCCATTTGGTGACCTGAGCTGGGAACGATTTGTTCACCGGCACTGCAGCCTGTGCTTGCCAAAGAGCGGAGGAAAAGCTGGTGTGTGTTGGGTGTTTGTGTGTGTGAGTGTGTGTGTGGAGGGGGGGACGGGGGGGACGGGTATGGAGTTCATTTGGCTAACTCCTGAACCACATACTACTATGATATTTGGCAGCACTGCAGCAGATGAAATCTGCCATTTGAGTTTCATTCATTTGGCAGGCTGGGAGGGTGCCAGTCATTTCTCCCCGGGGGGATCCATCCCACCCATATCAGGGTCAGAATGGCTCTGCTATAAACACTGATTAAATGTCCTGGAAACGGTTCCCTGGGTCTGTGTTACACATTAAGGCCTGAAGAAAGAGAGGTCAAGAGTATGCATGAGAGAAAAAGAAAGGCTGTTAACAAAAAATGCAAAGAAAAGACGTAAAAAAAAACAACTAGGAAAGAGAGAAGAAAACAATGTTAAATGTCATGATAATTGAAACAACAATACGGGCGTCAAAAAGTCCCCATTTTGCGTTTTTAAACTATAGCGAGAGTTTATGACAGCCCACAAATGGGTTGAATAGTGCCCTGAATTATTGAGATTTTTGAAAGTAGGAGGAATTCTAACCAATTATTGTATTCCCATGACTACTGAGTTTATAGCTAGTCATTAATTTGTCATCAAGAGGCCAGTATCACATTAACCTATTGATATAAGAGATGGAATGTCATTATGAAGAACTTGAAACTCCCAGAGCTGGAGAGGCTTTATTTTACAATGTGGAGCCATTGATAAATGTACAGTATTGTTCTAGTGAGACTGGGCATCTCACCAACTTCATACATGTCCCTTTCATTAGCATCACTGGTTATCATGCAGATATTTGAATCCCCCTTTTATGCGACACGTGTTTGCAAGTGATCCATTATTGCTACCAACTCAATGGCTGCAAAACTAAATGTATTTTCACATGTCTAATGAGAACTACATGCCTGAGGGGGGCAGAGACAGGTCAGAGTAATGCATCCCAGACAGCAAAGACATTTTAACAGTGTTGTTTTTGAATTTCCTTGTTGAAAACCATCGGTACTCGTGCAACCAGGCATATAGTTGAATGTATGCTATGGATACACTAACCCTGCACTGTATAGTCATCATTGAACAAAGCCTATTTATCTGCAAAATTAACTTTAGAGGTCAGAAAAAAAACAGCGTCTGCCAACAGATGTCTCTGCACCTATGAGAGGTCTAGGGGCCATGCACAACAACAACATCTCTGCCCTGGCCTATAAAGATGATTGGGCAGTGTGTATACTTTTAAAGAGCCTCCAAATTAGCCCCCTCATCTTGCATGCCTGAAAACTTTACAGCTCTACCAGATGTTAGCACCGCTCGCTCGCTTCATCCTAGCCGAGGTGTGCGGCTAATCTAATTCCTCTCCGAGCATCAGGAAGTGTTTGGAACAAACGCCATCTGAGAGGATTTGGAGGCGGCTTCTGGAATCCTGATGCACGTACTCCATCCAACAGAAAACCCACAGGACCTCTGTCATCATTGAGCCATGGATACTTGAATCTGGGACTCTCCTGTACAATGCAAAGTCCGTGGATGCTCATGCTATTGGTTGTACGGGAGCATCTACATAGATCTGTCCGACTCTGGAGGTCACCTCCCCCTCCTGGGAGCTGGAACTCTGACCCAGCAGCTGCATACTGTAGTTCTCCAGAGGCGCTGCAAAAAAGTTGCTTCATTCATGCAGTATGCAGGGGAACTGGGGCGGTTTCTTTCAGCAGTCAATTGAACAAGCTATAGCAACAACCTCCTGGTGCATTACAAATCAGCTTTCATTCATTCAAGTTAGAGAAGTTTGGTGTGAATTGATCCATAGTCTGACTATGCTGTCTATAGGAAAAAGAACAAAAATTTTAAACAATATAGGCTGAATAGTGAACCGGCAAGAAACACTTGCTTAAATGGGGCATAGTGACTTAGTTTCATTTTTGCTATGCCTCATTCAGTTAACATTAGTTATTGGTTTGTTACTTGGTCTATGTTATCTCAGATTTTCTGTTTTTTTTTTTTTTTTTTTTCTACAGACCGTGTTGGTGACCTGTAACATCACGGCTATGGGTTGGTTCACATCAGATTTCTCCTTTAAAGCAAGGAGAATGTAGACTTCAGTACATAAGTCACCAAAACTATTTGTATGATGCTCTGTCTGCTAAGCATTCAGCCCAACCATAAAGCACAGGTCTGATGTGTGTGTTATTAAAAATAACTAATATAACATTGAATAGATTTTGTAACCCCACACATGTTGCCGGATGACTATGGGTCATTTCATTCACAGAGTCTCTTAATGAGCCACAGTGTTTCAGACTTAAAGGACTGGGGAAGGAAGCTGAAAAAGCATCTAGTTTCATGCCTGATACACTGCTTCCCAGATCCTAGCCAGTCTGGATAAGATTATTAATGTGGGAAAACAAATCAATTTAGGACTCCACATGAAACACTAAAAACATCACTTAGACCATTATCTGTGGTTTCAGACCAACACACAATACATTACTCAGCCCTGTGTTCTTCGTCCAAACACGTACATTTAGTTTAGGGGAATTAAAAGACGGCAATTTCCAGTTTAGATGGGAAAAATACAAAACACGACTTTGAGCCAGCCCTCTGAAATAGACCTCAGAGTGGAGGAGATCACAAATGTGTAGAGAGTGTTTTTGCAACTAGGAGTCTTGCTGTGTAGTAAAGGCCATTCTGGTTGATATCTGACAGTGGTTATAAGTAGGCTAAGTTACAGCAGTTTTGCATATCCTAACACACTATGTCAAGGTAGAGTCTGCTACAGTGCCAAGTATTTGTAGGTTGAAGCCAAGAACCTGAGCAGAGGGGTTCTCTGTGCAAAGATCATCTCCAAAACAAGCGCTAACTTCATTAAGCATAAACCATGCAAATGTGTTAAAGTATATTCATCTGTTGTCCATTCGAGCTCTTGGCTGGGGACTGCACACAAAACAGCCGACCTTATATCAATGTCATGCAAGCTTACGAAGCTGAAGAAGATATCAATGTTGGCGTGCCCTCTGGCCATGACTGAGGGTGTGAATGTTCTTTTGTACGATGCCTTATAAGATTAGTGCAATAATCAGTCTTCTATCATGAAAGAAGTGCATGAAGTGTGCATCTCATTAGCATGTGCAATGTTATTTGCAATGCTACTTTCAAAGGTCTTGCAGCTTTTGTTATTAAATGATAACCACATGCAATTCACTCATGGTCGAGCACTTCACAAACGGATTTGGTTCTGACTTGTGTGACTCGGCTTAATCAGTGTTGTGTGATGAAAAGTTTATTATTATACTGGTTATTATTCATACATGCCTTCCCCATAAATCAAATATCAATGTGTGTATTTTGACATGGAACACTTATTTTGGCTGCCATTGTAATGAGGTGTAATAAAGGGTGTCAGACACACCCTCTTTCAGCTAAATGAACTTGGAGAAGGATGTGACAGACAGTATGCTCAAATGGAGTGCTTTTTTCTGTTTAACATTGGAGTTGTTTTCCTGTGGCTTGCAAACAATTTTCAATTTGAGCCTAAGTAAAACAAAATGACAGGGTTTACTATTTCAGAACAGAAACCAGACACCAAACCAAACTGGAGTCTTTGATGGGCAAATAGTGGTTTTAGGGGGGTTCAAAGGCCAGTGAAAATAATCACAATTGTTGCCCAAAAATATGGGAACTAAAACAGGGAGCCACGGCATTCATGGTGAATTTCCCTGCAAGTGTACTGCAAAACTTTTAACCTCAGTAGGAGGACATTTTATACAACAGGTTTTCAGTTGTTTGTAATTCCCCTTTTTTTTTTTTTTTTTTTTGCATTACTGGTGCTTAGGTCTACAGAGTGTGCTAAAATTCAGAATGTTACCTCCTACACAAGCACCGAAGTAAAAGGATCACAGTTTCTCTGTGTACTTCAGACACGACTTTTCCATCTAGCCCAAAGATCTCTGCCATGCCCACATGTGCTTGGGGATTGTGACGAGTTTAACAGGAGGGGTTCGGAAAAAGGTCGAAATCTGTCCAGGCCTGACTGAGTTCACTCTGAAATATCTCTTTTTAAAGGTGAAGTGGGATAGGCACATTCTTCCACTGTCCAAACAAAAAGGACTTCTTTTATTATTAACACTAGTAAACAGTTGGGTATTATCAAGCTTTTATCACCACATGAACTGGGATATTAGCAAAAAGCAACAAATTGTCTGTTTAAGATGCTTCTTCAGGAGGGTATATAGCACAGGTTCCGATAAAGTAGAGGACGTCTTTTTCTCTCTCTCATCTGTTCCAATTTCCCCTCCCTCATATCTGTCTGTCTCTCTCTCCCTTCTCTGAAGACCTCAGCCTCCCTCACTGTATCAGAGGCAGATTAGGAACACCCTGGTTGGCTATTGTCATTTGCCATGATGTCCCAGTAGGACCCTCTGGATGCTTGAGAGCAGTTTGTAACAAGACAGAATGTTTTCCTTTTTTCCCAACCTTTTATCAGCTACTGTCACTTCCTTTGAGGTCATTACCCTCTTCTTCTCAGCCCTCCCTCCGTCTTCTTATCAAGTTAATTAGGTCATTAGTATACAGTAAAGGCTGGTTGAAAACAGAGGAAGAAAAAGACTGAGAGTTTGTGCAGTACTAAAGTTTTTTGTAGAGTTCTCTCTAGAGTTCTCAAAACAAAACAAAACAAAACAAATCTTTTATGATCCAATGTCACTTTCAACATTTTTCAAAGCCAGTCATTAAAGTTAAGTGGATTTTTTTTATCCACACTAAATATAAATCTATTTAGGACACTTACAGTATATAGACGGTGAACAAGCAACCCTTTCGTTGTTGTAGGTTCAGAGTGATAAAGTAGATTGTTGAAATATGAATTTATTTCAGCTTCTTTTAGTGTTTTTTTCCCTCTCTCTTCAGAGCATGCTGCAAGACGTCCACCACCACAGATGGATTGCTTCAGGAAACCACAGCCCCAAAAGGCATCCCTCTCAACCCTACGTTTAGTTTACAAACTACAAAGCGAAGCCGCAGTCGGCACACTCTCGTGAAAGAGGCCAAAATAAAGCGTCGGGGCTGCAGCATGTCCAGCGGAGAGAGAAACTCATGCCCCTTGCCGCAGGAGAAGAATGCGCCTAACTAACATGGCAGTCAACAAGGGATAAGAACAGGTCCTGCGTTCAATGGATGGAATTGTATTTTCTTAAAACATCAATCAGACGTGTTTACCGATATATGATGGGGGAAGTATAGACGATGGAAACAACATCAGAGTACAATCCATTTTTTAATCCCTCTTGCTTAGAGATGCCAGCACATGACGAGCAGAAGCAAGTGTTTAAGGGAGTGTGGTAACCAGCTGGGTGGATGATAATGAGTAAGAGGGAATTACAGATGGGAACAGCAATTTACTTTTTATAATTTTAGGATCCAAACAGAGGTACAGTAGCCGTGCTTCCAGTGCTGCCAAGGAAACTTGTGTGGTTATTTTGCTGGCCTCGGCCCGTGCCACACTCCAGCTCTATTCTTTGAGGAGACCATCTGTGGATTGTTGCCCTGATTAGCCAGGAACGGCATCTCAGAATTAAAACAATCTCCGGTGATTTTGGAAGTTTCTCCTGTGTCTGATTGGTGATTATTCCCCCAAAATAATACTGCTAGGTTTAAAGGCATCGCAAAGCACAAACACACACACACGCAACTGCAGAACACAACACTGTTCAAGTCTCTTACTGAACTACGGTGTATGTTTTCAGTGGTGCTTTACAATTTCAGCTATGAGATAAATTCTACTATAGACCTTTAGGAATAACTGACAAACACTGGCCCGGGAAGAGACATGCCCACAACTAGGGAGTTGAGGACGTTCAAGGAGTCTGTTTCATTTAAGCTTTTTTTTTCTTCTTTTTTTTATCAAAGAGGGAGACATCCAATGATTTAAGTGACAGAAAGTATGAAGAGCTTTGATAAATTCTGTCTGCCCAGGCTTAAGCTAACATTAGGTCAACGGGGGGGTGAGAGACACCCCAAGCACAGATGACAGACCAAAGGTGCAGCTCAGGACAAACATGGAGGGGTGATGACTGAATCTGGCACGGTTGCTCATGTTATTCCCACACAAAAGGGAGAGGGGGCTGGAAAATGGGGTGAGGGGCAGGAATATGGGGTGAGGGTGAGGGTGGGGAGCAGAGGGGTGGGGGGTTGGGGGCTGGAGTGTGAAATGGATCTGAGCAGTGACGGCGGTGGGAGTAGATGGGATGTGAAACGTATGAGAACAGCAGCAGGCCCCCCGGCGCACCACCATCACACGCTGATCCTCGCCGGCCGGGGACGATTACGTCATGAAGCGGCGTGAAGTTCCAGTCAGATCACTTACCAAAACAACTCGACCCCCTCCCACCCCCATGCCCCAAGCCCCAAGCCCCCCCCCCCCCCCCCAAAAAAAAAATGCCGTCCACAGCCACAGCTGACACTGCATCCTAGCGGACCCCTGCACTGCGGTGACCCCAGCCGTCCCTGAGGTAAAACGTTCACATGGGCAATCTCGACTCCCCGTCTGACCTCAGCTGAGTCCGAAGCTCATCCACACTTCCGGGTGGAGAGCGACGTAGTCTTCGACAGAATACTGAAGACTTTTTTTTTTAAACTTTATCCTGTTTCGATGTTTTTTTTTTTCAACCTCTTTTTCATTTTCTCCTCCTGCCCAACAGAGCAGATATTATACAGAAGCGAGGCAGACATACCCTGCCACTCCAATACCCGGCCTCCCTCTGGCTCATAAAAAGAATGAATTAACCTTCCTGGGTATATGATTTAAGGAATTTCAGCCGTCTGACATATGATATTTCCTGTACCTCTCCAGCCACCCATTCCACAACAGAAATGTACACAGAAGAAAGGCCGTGGTCAGAATGTCAATGCCGCTGGGAGGGAATAGGAGGAAGGGAGAGAGAGAGGAAGGGAGAGAGAGAGAGAGAGAGAGAGAGAGAGAGAGAGCGGCAGCATACAGACATTCATTCTCCACACAGCTGTGTTTTCAACATAAATCCACACAAGTCCACACCATAATTCAGCCTGCCGGCTTTGTCTCCCCCTCATACCCTCATACACACACACACACACACACACACTTACACACACACACACACACACACACATTTTCTTCTTTTTCTGCTACCTCTCAGAATTTTTCATACATGTAATTTTCAATCATGTTGGCGTAGAGGGGCTAGTGCTAATATTTGATGTGAAGGCTCGGGCGTGTTTGTGCGGTCTCTTTATGCTGGCTCTCTTTCACAGCCCTGTGATTATGGAAAATGCTATTCTTCCTGTTTCAAATGTGTTTGCTAATGCTAGCCTGGCAATGCTAACCATTTCAAGAGCTCATTAGTAGGCTACATGTGTACAAACTCCTGCACACTTGCAGAGCTGACACAGCTGCAGCAGGTTTCTTAAAAGAACTCTTATCGAACTCTTATAGCCATGGTAGATTTTTTGGTTAATCTTTTGTGTTGACATTTAAGATGCTTGAGGATGTGACAAAGACCACACTAAGTTCTCTGCATTACATCAGTGGAAGGGTTGTGGGTACCGGTGCAAGGGTAATGTTCACAACTGTAATCATGCAATTGAGAAACGCTGTGAACAGATTGAGAAGATTATGGCTTATTTGTCTCTTCATCCATGGAAGAAACCTCAAGCAGCATCAGCTACAGAGGAAAAGCCATTTTTTCATTTCATCCATGAAATGCACATTTGCCTACAGCCTACAGTTGGTCTACAGCAGGGATGCCATGGTGAAATTGGTCAGGGGGCCAGATTTTTTTCAAGTGAGACCTTGGGGGGCCGAATTGCATTTTCGGCCTGAAAAGATCAAAGACTGACTCAACACATGGATATGCTGTTTAAAATTATTCA
>JASCQY010000232.1:5780488-5797247 GCA_030264315.1 Sardinella tawilis
TGTGTGTGTGTGTGTGTGTGTGTGTGTGTGTGTGTGTGTGTGTGTGTGTGTGTGTGTGTGTGTGTGTGTGTACAAGACAGCCATGTGCATGGATGTGTATTCACAGGCTTCAATGGTGCCTTTGTGTAGTTTGATATCCCTTTTATATTATGTTACGTAGAGGAAATATCTCAGAGAAATGCACTAGACAAGAAAGTTATTCAGGAGACACAGGCCTCTTTATTAAAGCAGGAGAGGAAGTTTGATTATTATTGTAATCATGTGATTATAGTCCTTAAAGTCTTTTTAAAAAACAATTTTGCACCACAGGTATTTGGCTGAACATAGCGTTTGAAAAATGAAAGTGTTCTTTTGTGAAAACCAGTATTTGTACTTGCAGTAGTTGCAGCAATTTCAGAGATATGGAGGTATTTCTTCATTTTTTTGGGCAGTGGCAAAATGCCAAGCTAATTTGACCCTTTACCCCCACCCCCACCTTCCTTGTGCCACCCCTCGGGGCTCATACATTTTCACAGTCCCCGAAGGAACCAAATCTCCTAAGCAACAACTTCCTTGAACTTATTAAAGGACCTGTCGGAAACACATAGCAGATCCAAGGCCAGTTGCAAGGTCCTTCAGTTGGCAAAACAGAATGAAAAAAAAAAAAAAAATCAGGAAAAATGTGAACAAGTCAGTTGCTTATCTGAAAGTTCCCCTAAGTTCACTGTGATATGTTTCGTGTGTCTACGCCTTATGGGTTTAACTTTATAGTATGCAAAGCAGTTAATCAAAACAGAGTGGGGTCATTCTCGATGGAGTAGGTTCTGTCTGTTTGCGTCTTCACTACTACCTGTCTTCCAGGACACAAAAAGAGACAAAGGCGACTCAGAGACCAGGCGAAGAAGAAGCCTTCCACTGGCATGCAGGCTGACCTCGACCGCTTGAGCAACGGACTCTTCGGCGATGCCTTCCCCGCGAGCGAAAACAAGCACGCGGCTAATGATAGCAGTGACTCAGGACCTCACAGGAGATCAAAGCGCTTCCTCTCCTATCCCCGCTTTGTAGAAGTCATGGTGGTAGCAGACAGCAAAATGGTGGAACATCACGGCAGCAACCTCCAGCACTACATTCTCACACTCATGTCCATTGTGAGTTCTGCCTGGCTGACCACACGCTCTTTTGATTTCCCTTTGATATGTTGCTGTTTGTCAACATCGGGATGGGAGGGTTGGAGGGAGGGTTGGAGGGAGTGGGGTGGGGTGGGGATTGGTAGAGGGAAGGAATTTCAAACGCCTCAGGATGGCGGGCAGCATGAGGTGGAGCAGTCTGACAGTCCTGATGAATGTGAAAGAATAACATCAGGTATATTACATGTGTAGCATGCTCAAGGTATTTGTGCCTCTCCGTGCAGGGGGGCAAGTCTGACCTATATCTTAATCCTGGCTGAATTCAGGACAGGATAAAGTACCATAGGCAATATCTCGACAACATGAAGGAGTATTGTTTGCTCCATTCCAGCGAAAGGGAACTGCTCTTCTACAGCCTATCTTCTTTAATGTTCACTGACAGGAGTAGACAATACTATAGTTTTGTGATTTGACTTGACATGTTTGTGCAGGTTTCACCATATGGTAATCTATCTCTGTGTAAATCTTTTCTACAGGTATCCTCGATATATAAGGACCCAAGCATTGGAAATTTGATTAATATCGTCATAGTGAAGTTAGTTATCATAAACAGTGAGCTGGTAAGATGGCAGTATTCACTAATTTATATAGAAATGATAAATTTCCTACGATGGTAGGTTATGCCCTGTTCAAAACGTGTTGATGTTGTGATCTCTAGGACGGGCCCATGGTGTCCTTCAATGCACAGACCACTTTAAAAAACTTCTGCATATGGCAGCAGGGTCAGAATCATCCCGATGACAACCACCCCTCACACCACGACACAGCAATCCTCATTACCAGGTAGTCTACTTCTTCAGCCTCCTTCTACATCCTCTTGATGGATGAGATGGACACTTCTATGAGTTCATTTGTTGATTTTATTTATTTTACACTGTGTCTACACTCTTAGTGCACATCTGTGGTTGTAACAATGATGCAATTTTCCTTTCAGGCAGGACATCTGCCGTGCACGTGACAAATGTGATACCTTAGGTATGGTGGTTTTGTTGTGAACAGATGTTCACATTTTACAAAAGATGAAAGAACTGATGAGAATGTCAATGTAATGATGTTGATGGTGATGTGGATGGAGATGGTGATGGTTATTGTGATGACTTGTGTGTTTGTGTGTTCAGGTCTTGCAGAGCTGGGCACTGTTTGTGACCCCTACCGAAGCTGCAGTATTAGTGAGGATAATGGACTTAGCACTGCTTTCACCATTGCCCATGAACTAGGCCATGTGTGAGTATTCAGACTCCAGACTCTGAATTAAATCACCTTTTCTCGCCACTGAACTCTTGACACTCTCTCTCTCTCTCCTTGCACATTTTACCATTTGTCTGCTTCCAAGTGTCCTCAGTAATTTGATTCCCAAGACGTCACACAGTCATTCCTTTTATTTTAACTCTCTCACACACAATGGTGTTCATTGTTTTTCCCCCTTCTCTCTCTCTCTCTTTCTCTTACATCAGTCATTGCAATCTGTTGTAAACAGCACTCCTTGAAACAGCATAGTGTATACACCCACACCAGACAAAAAGTCACAATTGTTGCAAACCCTTCTGTGACGCTGTAATGGAAGACTATGTGGTCTGTTTGATAACAGTATCTCCAAATCTTTTCATTTTTAGTCCCCCTCGTCCTCCTTCCTAGTTCCCCCCCACACTCTAATGTGAGAGGCCACAGTTAGCCCAGCCATATTAGGCTGTCAGCGCTAACTGTCTGAACTCAGTGCTGAGGTAAACTCCCCCAGTGGAATGCTAAGAGCCCTCACACACAGTCCCCACATCATGGCTGCAAGTCCAAATACACAGGCAGATTTGTCAAGAGAAGAAGGCGGGAGAAAGACCACCTTACACCTAGTGGTGTAGTGAGAGTGGTAGCAAAGCCATGTACAGTATTCATTGAACTAGCCTCTATGCTTTAAAAATAAATTCCCCTCTTTTTTTCACTCTTTCACCACACTACCCTGCACAAGATTTGGACGGGGAAGACGGGATTTTTGAATTCCGTGCTTATCCGCGTCAGGAGGTGACATCACTGCCGATCACTAGCGAGAGGCTGATTAGCCGTCGAGTAGCGCACACTGTGGTACTGGACTGAAGGCCACTGCACTGTACTCTACTGCACTCCCCGAGGGCACGCCTCACTGCTTTAGGCTCCCTCTGCAATCAGTCAGCCTGCCAGTCGCCTGCAGCCATGGCGAGGCCCACCGCCGTCATGTGCCTCAAGTTCCCTCAAGGACCAAAGGGCTGATTCCCCTCCCTCCCTCCCTCCCTCTCTCTCGCTCTCTCTCTCTCTAACTCAGTAAGGTTAATCACAGAAATGTAGGTCCCGTAAGTAACCATTAACTGGTACAGGCACAGCTGTCAAACATCTTTACAGTGGCTGTGGGCTCACTGTGCAGTCTGGTTTCTTGCCCCTTATTTATTTCTTTCGTGATTTCTTTATTTCTTTCTTGATTTCTTTATTTCTTTCTTGATTTTTTTTTCTTGATTTCTTTCAACAGGTTCAACATGCCCCACGATGACAGTAACAAATGTAAAGAGGACGGCGTGAAGAACCAGCAGCACGTCATGGCGCCCACGCTCAACTACTACACCAACCCATGGATGTGGTCCAAGTGCAGCCGCAAATTCATCACCGAGTTCCTCGAGTATGGATCGGTTCTACTGTTCTCTCGTTCTCTCGCAACAGAAAAGTAGTTTCGCTCGCTCACACATATTTTAGCATCTGTAACAGTAATCAGCTCTTATGTGATGATCTGGTCAGGTAGGCTTATGCCGGTTATTAGGTTACACATCTGTAAAAATGCACAGTGGAGTAAGCCATGTCGTTCTGCCGCTAAGGAATGTGTTTTTCGCGTGTGTCGTTTTCTCCGTCTCAAAGCAGTTGTCATGTTGTTTCTTACTAGCACAGGGTATGGAGAGTGCCTACTTGACGAGCCAATATCTCGACCATACAGCCTATCTCAGCAGCTGCCTGGACGGATATACAACGTCAACAAACAATGTGAATTAATCTTTGGGCCGGGAACACAGGTGTGCCCATATATGGTAAGAGAAAAAGCTGCCGTGGAGGTATTGAGTCTTGACATGTTTCCATGTTACGCCGTCAAAAAACGACCGGCGAACCAATAGGCATAGCACTTAACCTTGAGTTGCATATACTACTCATGGGCCTGCCCTCTGAAGCTGCTGCTGATGCAGAAAAACAACGGCGTCCAGGCAGGGCAGTGGAGCGGATGCTGTCTGTTTTAGCGAATGGGCTAGCTCACTTACGTAAGACTCTTAGCTAGCGCCCCTTGTAGGGTTCCTCTGAGTTCCCCTCAGTTCTTCTGGCGGTTCTTCAGAGTGCCTCTTGAGTTCAAGGCACTTATTTGAAGGCGCACCCCGTGAGTTATGACTGGGTATACATAGCAGGCATGTTTTGCTGGGATGGGAGTCATCCCGAGGAGTGCGGAGCGCAGAAGGAGGGGGCTTACTAATAGTGTGTGTGTTGTGTGGATATTGTCCAGACCCAGTGCCGCAGGCTGTGGTGCACCAGCCCGGAGGGAGCCCAGCGCGGCTGCCGCACCCATCACATGCCCTGGGCGGACGGGACCGACTGCTCCCCTGGCAAGGCAAGTGTGAAGAAGATGAAGCATTTTTCCATAACCCTAACACTAACACACACAAACAAACAAACAAACAAACAAACATAGCATTGATATCATCTCTTCCACCCCCTCAGCCTGACAAATGATCCTCTCTCAGGGCACACACAGCATGGACAGCCAGCGCTACCCAGAATAGTATCCATCCAGTTATCCAATGCTATCCATTATTATAACTATGCAGCAATTTAAGCAAAATAATCTATCTTTATGAATGTGAAGACAGCACTATTCCATTGGTTGTAAATCAGGATGTGCGCCCATCTGATGAAAGGACTAAAGCCCTCCCTAACACCATCTTTTTTTTTATTTCTACAAGCCATTTTAGAAAGTTTTAGGTCAAGATTTATAGCGGTGAGGCCTGGATTGCTTCGAGCACTGATAAGCCTGTGGGAAGCGAGTTCACACTGCTTCCCCTGTTTGGTGAAACGGAGGTTTTAATTAACCGCTTTTCCAACCTCCACTTCCTCCCTGTTTACCTGACATGAAAGATCGTCGAAGTGAAGTGGGCTTTTGGGGATCCCACTGAACACATGCCGGAGGGCCTGTTTGTGTTTACACGTTGTAGTCCTGCAGCAAAAGCCCACACCACAGACGCTGCACAGAGCACGAGGAAGGTTGTTAAATGCGGATGTTGGGCCGTTAAAGAAAGCCAGCCCTCCTCCTTAACATGAAACACATCCCGCAACATACTGTAGATCGTTTTTTCTTTCTCTCTCTCTCTCTCTCTCTCTCCCTCCCTCCCTCTGCAGATTTTCTCATTTGCAGATGCCCATGTTTCTTTGCCTTTTCTATTTTGTTTTCTCCCTGTTCACATGCTAAGTTTTCACAGCTTTAAAGTGCTTGCCATAAAGTTATTTCCTCAGACATCCTCAATTGGGTCTGATATAGTATAGTGCAGTATAGTACAGTATTGTATAGTACGATATACAGTAATATAGTAGCCTATATTAAATGCCAGCAAGTAATTTGCTTTGGGTTTGCCGTTTGTGACTGATTGTTCCTCTTATTTCTTGCAGCACTGTAAGCATGGCTTGTGCATCCCCAAAGAGCATGACGCCACACCTGTGGATGGTGCCTGGGGTGTGTGGAGCCCCTTCGGAACGTGCTCTCGCTCCTGCGGTGGAGGGATCAAGATAGCCTTGCGGGAGTGCAACCGACCCGTGTAAGCGCCGCCTTTGTAGTCAGGCAACATCAACTGGACTGTGAATGGGGCAAGGAGTTCTCGGTGTACCTTGACAAACACAAGATCAAACCCTTCTTCCACACAAGCATACATACTGACCTCAACCACCACCACTACCACCTTCACTACGCCCCCCACCCCCCCTCCCAAACCCCCCCCCCAAAAAAACGTTTCAACATGGTCTATCAGGGCATGAGATAGCAAATGATATCACTTAGAGCATTCAGACAAGGCGAGCTTCTGCCCTGTTGACAGTCATGAGACAGATGGGGGAGTGTGTGTTGTTTGACAGCTATTTATTATTATTTATTTATTTGGTTATCTATTTATTTATTTTTCGTCTTGTCTTCTTGTTGTCTCCCTGCAGGCCCAGGAACGGGGGGAAGTACTGCGTGGGGCGGCGGATGAAGTTCCGCTCTTGCAACTCTGAGCCCTGCTCCAAGGTGAAGAAGGACTTCAGAGAGGAGCAGTGCGCCATGTTTGACGGCAGGCACTTCAACATCAACCTTCTACCTCCAAACGTTCGCTGGGTGCCAAAATACAGTGGAAGTAAGAAAAGTCTAAAGTCTTTCATAGCTACGCATACGTGCCACAAAGCTCACTCTGACAACACTTGAACCAATGGCACATACTTGTTTTGCACAGACACTCTTACCCCTTCTGTTTGGCTACTCCTTTCGGATAGCCTTCATTTTCCAACATCCATTAAATAAACCGTTGCAAAAATTAGCCAGCATATCGTAAGAGGGACATATTGAACAAACAGTTCATTAAAAACATATTACGGTGACAGATCGTTCAAATGTTTACGGTAGACGTAGGCAAACAGGATGCAGATGAGTTAAGATGAAGAGAACCTAATTCAGCCCATCTGGGTGGTGAAAGGACCATATTGTCCTTGTCTTTGTGATATGGGCTATTTACAGTTGAAATCACTTAATGTATCTTGCACTGTTTGAACTTGAGCAAGTGGCAAAAGACATCCTTTGAGTGCGGGGAAAAACGCTAGGCTGGAACTGCATCAGTAATATATTGTATACAGTTCTTTCATGATGTTTAGTTATTTTTCTAAAGGCAGGCCCCATATTTTCCGCTCCTAAATCTGTGGATGTCCAACAGCAAGTGCAAACTGCTGATGTGGGAGATGAGACAGAGAAGGAACATGTGTTTCCCCCATGGGGAATATTGTCAGTAACAAAACGCATTACATCTGTTAAGAGATCACTGAATCATGGGCCTGTTTAGTCATGTTCAATAGCAAAACCCCTATAGTAAATTACTGATAGACAGAGTATAGACTCTCGTGTTTCTGGGTGAAATGGGTTGCTGGAGAATCCGACGTCTCTGAGTGAGTTCACTTTTTTTTTTGCTTTGCATGTTGTCTTCTCTTTTCCTATAGTCCTCATGAAGGATCGGTGTAAGCTTTTCTGCCGGGTGGCTGGGAGCACTGCCTACTATCAGCTCAGGGACCGGGTCATTGACGGTACCCCATGCGGGCCAGACACCAATGACATCTGTGTGCAGGGCCTTTGCAGGGTGAGTAGCTGTGCTTGAGTGTTTCCTTTTATTAGAACTCTCAAGGAACCGGTGCTTTGATTCGCCTTTTTTCTCTCCTTCCCCCTCTTCACGTTCTCAAATATTTGTACATCCTAAACCCGGAAGGTTCACCTTACACACCGGCGTTCGCAGGTCAATATAGGGTCCCCCCTTTTTACCTTGAAAGTACTTCACACTTCAAGGCGGCAGGAAGCGAAAAATGTCACACCACCGAAGGAAATGTCTAAAAAATGCTTTGGGAGTCTCTGGCCATATGCTGTGTGCTACTCCTGCCAGCCTTGAAATATCACTCTGTGTAAGAGTGTGTGTTTCTCTCTCATGCGTGTGTGTGTGTTTCTGAGTGTGTGTGTGTGTGTATATGTGTGCACGTGTGTGTTTCGGTACATGCCTGCACCTCAGTGTAGCCGATCTGACTTCTATAAGCACATAAAGTTACGCTGTTTTTACTCTTTCACACAAACACGCCAATCCCAGCTGTAACAATGTTATTTCCATCGCGCCGCCCGCTAAGCACTTCAGTCTCTCAATGTACGTGTGGAGAGAGAGAGAGACAGACAGAGAGTGAGAGAGAGAGAGAGAGAGAGATCCCTCTTCAAAACTACACTACATAGCACCCCGGAGTCCTCCGCTCCGAAAACATGCCTTCCATACCTACTTTCACATGCTTACTCCCTGGTTTCCCAATGGAGCTAAGTGAACAGTGGATAGAAATGAAAGAGAGAGAGAGGGAGAGAGAGAGAGAGAGAGAGAAAGAGAGAGATTTGTGTTTTGATGTGGCGGTCTGTCTTACCACTTCGCTCTGTTCCACAGCAAGCGGGGTGTGACCACGTGCTTAACTCCAAGGCCAGAAGGGACAAGTGTGGCGTGTGCGGAGGGGACAACTCCTCGTGCAAGACTGTGGCGGGCACGTTCAACACCGTCCATTACGGTGAGCATCGCAATCCCTGGATACACTGCAGAATCTCTTCTATTCTGTGTCCACACAGTGTGTGTGTGTGTGTGTCGGTGTGGGAGGCCAATCTCACTAGTATGCATTCTTTATTTGACGGTCTCTCCAAAGGATACAACGTAGTCGTTCGAATACCCAGTGGTGCTACAAACATTGACGTGCGACAACACAGCTACTCAGGGAAACCAGAGGATGACAACTACCTCGGTAAGACCCCAAGAAACCTTCCCTTCACCTCAACTCAGCTAATTCACTTACTCTCAGCTATATCATCTTTGATAGCGATTAGCCTAAATGCTACTGAGGTCTCTGCACTTTAGATGGGAGTACATGCGGAGTACATGTAGTTGTGGGCTAGAGTCTTTGGGAATCAAGGACCGACCCTACAGGACCAATGAGGCATGCTTCCTGCCTAAGTGGGGTCAGGAACAGTGAGCGTTTTGTATTGCAGTCACGTTTTTTTTCCCAGTGTGTCGTTTATATTCAGAGGTGCTAATGGGGTGAGCAGTGGCTCCCTTGCTCACCATATAGCCTTGGTAGCGTGACGAGTGAAGTGTGTGGGGTTAAAAGCCACAACACAAATGGGCCTTTCTGAGAGCTTGTACGATCCTCCTGACGGGCAGTTGGACCATACTGTAGTGCCACTGCCCCAACCACATGGAGAGAGAGAGAGAGAGAGAGAGAGAGGTTAATGGCCTTTGAAAGAGAGGAATGAGAGAGAGAGAGATAGTAAGAGAGAGGGAGGGAGGGAGAGTGTGAGAGATAGAGAGAGAGAGGGAGGGTGTGAGAGAGAGGGAGATAGAGAGAGAGAACGAGAGAGAGAGAGAGAGAGAGTGGACAGGGGCGTAGTGGTGAATGGCCCCTGTTGAAGTGTGAAGTTCACGCTCCATGCATGTTAACATGCTCCGCGATCTGGAGCACAGCCGGGCCCCACCTTACCCAACCCCACCCCACCCCACCCCACAGGAGATGTGTGTGTCCTCTGTGTGCTCCAGCTCCTGAGGGGCCTCAGGAGAGAGTTTTGGGTGTGCGTGTGTGTGTGTGTGTGTGTATGTGTGTATGTGTGCGTGTGTGTGTGTATGTGTGTGTGTGTGTGTGTGTGTGTGCATGTGCGTGTGTGTGTGCATGTGTGCATGTGTGCACACATGCATGTCTGAAGGGATGGGTGATTTGATCGCTGTGTGTGAATGTGTGTGTATGTGTGTGTTTATTTGTGTCTAAAAGTGAGTGCATTTGTGCGCAGATGGGTCGGTCTTTAAGTGAGAGTGTGATTGTGTTTGTGTGTGAAAAAGAGAGAGAGCACATATGGGTGGATGGTTTTGTATGTCTGTGTGTTTGAGTGTCTGTGTGTGCATGTGTGTTTGTATGTGTATGTGTATATATGTGTGTGTGTGTGTGTGTGTGTCTGAATGGGAGTGCATGCGTGCATGGATGGATGAACCATTGTGTAAGAGAGTGTATGTGTGTGTGTGTGTGTGTGTGTGTGTGTGTGTGTGTGTGTGTGTGTGTTGAGGGGCTCTGGGGGAAACGGCTGGGTGAGGGGGGTCATGTGGGGAATGGGCTGGGCTCTGAAGCCACATTACTGTGACGTGTGAAATGGCGGAGAAAGTAACTCAGGAAATGAGCTACATAATCGCATTAGTGTGAATTTGTGCAGTAGACTGACTGTTGCACAGGAAGACTCAAGGCTCTTCAAGGAATGCTGGATTACTTTACCCCAATTAGGTTTATCTCCCCCCCTCATTTATTGTCAGACCTTACTGTACATGAAAATGCAATGTTTCATCGACCAGAAGTTTCTTTTTTCCACACAATCCCAAAAAATGGTCCAAATTCCAAACAGAATCGTAGTCCAAAGAGACAAGCCTTTAGTGTGGAGAAATTAGACGGAAAAAACAAATAAACAGGAGTGAAATGTGTCCTCAGAAACACCTGCCTCAGAGCTGTGGGCTTCTACCCAAAGATACAGGTCACATAAAACACTGCTTTTGTACTCTCCTGCCCCACCACGGGGAGGGTGACAGTCAGGCTAATGCTGTTGGTTTGTTTTTTGTTTTTGTTTTTTTTTTTGTTTTTTTTTGTTTTGATTTCAGCTGTTTCTGACAGTCGTGGGGAATATTTGCTCAACGGAGGCTTTGTGGTCAGCATGTTCAAAAGGGAAATCAAGGTGGGGAACGCTGTCCTTGAGTACAGTGGCTCTGACCACGTCATCGAGAGACTCAACTGCACTGATCGCATCGAGGAGGAGATCATAGTCCAGGTGATGCCTTTGTAAACAGTGTTTTCATTCACGACCCTCTCCATGGTTTTTGCCTTTGCATATCGACAGCTAATGCTAATGGAATGGGGCAAGAAAACTTGAAAACTGTAACCTTGCCCTTATCAGTTAACATTAGGTGCCTTTCACTATTCTCTATGTTGTACCAAATTTTCTCATTTGTTTTCCTACCGACAACATTCGGTAGCCTCCAATAACAAGGGTCATGGGTTGATTTGCTTCTAACTTTCCCTTAAAGGGCTTTTTTTTAGTCGTGTGCCTGGCTCTATACGCCGCTATGTCGGTCTGTCCGTTTCGCTTGTTTCGGTGACAGCAGTGTTTGCATGCGACTTAGGTCTGTTGACCTTGTTTGTGCATTACAGCTTCACGTGTCCAGTTGGTCCTATCTGACTTTCTGCTTTGGCCTCTGCAGGTGCTATCCGTGGGGAACCTGTTCAACCCGGACGTCAGGTATTCCTTCAACATCCCCATCGAGGACAAGCCACAGCAGTTCTTCTGGGATGCCTACGGACCATGGCAAGAATGTAGCAGACTTTGCCAAGGTGAGCGCGGGTTTGTTTGTGTGTATGTGCCTCTATGAAGTTTGTGTGTGTGTATGTATGTATGTGTGTGTGTGTGTGTGTGTGTGTGCGTGTGTGTGTGTGTGTGTGTGTGTGTGTGTGTGTGTGTGTGTGTGTGTGTGTGTGAGTGAATGGAGAGCTAAAGTCAAGTCCTAGCCTCATCCTCTGCGGCTGGAGTTCTCCTTTAGCCGCGCCGGAGATCAGCCGAGGACACTGCGCTGGCTGCCAGCCCTCCCTTAGATAGTTTACTCACAGCCGCACCAGGAGTCTGTGTGCAGGGTGCAGGGCTTGGCACACGCGGCTGATATTTGTGAGCGCTTGAAAGAAAGAAAACATCACTTCTCTCACTCTCACCCTCACTCTCTCTTTCTCTCTCCCTCTTTTTCTCTTTACTCTCTCTCTCTCTCTCTCTTTCATAGGGGAGCGCAAGAGAAAGATCTTGTGTAGCCGCGAGTCGGACCGCGTGGTGGTTTCGGACCAGCGGTGCCATGGATCGCCCCGGCCCAGCGCCATCACCGAGCCCTGTAACACAGAGTGTGAACTCAGGTGAGCGGAGCATGCACACACACACACACACACACACACATACACACACACATCTGGCCCACAAATCAGTCACAGCTGTCTGTGCCTGGCCCCCGGAGAAGAATGCTCTCCTGGCCCGGCTTTTCTCCGCAGTGCAAAATAGCGCAAAGAGGGGAAGGTTCAAGAGCTGGTGAAGTGTGGAAAGTGTGTGTGAGGTTTGGAGTTGTGTGTCAGTGTGAGTGTGTGTACGTGTGTGTGTGTTTGTGTGTGCATTTTGGTTTGAATATTCATGCTTGAGCATATGTGTATGTGCGCGTCTATGTGTGTGTGTGTATGTGTGTTTGTGTGTGCATTTTGGTTTGAATATTCATGCTTGTGCATGTGTGTATGTGCTTGTCTGTGTGTGTTTGTGTGTGTGTGTGTGTGTGTGTGTGTGTGTGTAAGTGTTTGTGTGTTCATGTATGGGTGTGTTTGTGCCAGAACAGCAGTTTTCGATTTTCACCTTTGTTTTCCTTTCTCCCTGTGTGGCGTCAGGTGGCACATCGCACGGAAGAGCGAGTGCAATGCCCAGTGTGGCTTGGGCTACCGCACCCTGGAGATCTACTGTGCCAAGCACAACCTCGCCGACGGCAAGACCCAAAAGGTGGACGACCGTTACTGCAGCAACCAGCGCAAGCCCGATGACAAGGAGGGTTGCCATGGTGACTGCAACCCTGGCGGCTGGGAGTACTCCCCATGGTCAGAGGTGAGACTTTTTTTGGGGAGGGGAGTTGGATGTGTGTGTGTGTGTGTGTGTGTGTGTGTGTGTGTGTGTGAGAGAAAGGAGTTGGGGGTTGGCTCAGGACACATTGGAGGAATTAGTGAGCAGTCTGAGCCTTGTGTAATTCTGTGTGTGTGTGTGTGTGTGTGTGTGTGTGTGATATATCCCTCTGGTGTGTGTCCCTCCTCAGGTCCTGACCGAGCTGCAGCAGTTGCGGGTGTTGTATCTCCATGGCAACAGCATCAGCAGGCTGGGGGAGGTGGACAAGCTTGGGCTCCTCCCCCTCCTACACACACTCACACTGCACGGCAACGCCCTGGAGAATGAGCATGGATACAGGTTTGTGTGTGTGTGTGTGTGTGTGTGTGCGTGTTTATATGTACTGACTCCCTAGCCCTGGTTTTTACAGCATGTGTGTGTGTGTTTGTGAAATTGTGAGTGCATGCGTGTGTGTATGGAAATTGGAAATGTAATTTTCTAGGCCAGGAAAAGTCATGGAATTTTGTAAATTCACTGAAAGTTTTGGAAAAGTCATGGAATTTTACTTTGTTTTTAACACAACTATAGCGTTCTGTTAAGTTATCATAGACCTCCGCAGTGACGTCACGAAAATGTGCTGGAAAACATGCTTCCGGTTCCATCACTAAAAAGCCTATGGAAACTAACATGGCACTTTCAGATAATCACTGTTGACAAGCTCAGTAGGGGGTGGAGAAGTCCGAGACGCCTACTGTACGTTTTTGCTTACACACTTTTCTCGTCTTTACCCGCCTGGGTTTTTAAATCTTTTGTTTTGTTTTTGTTGCCTGTTAAGAACGATTGGCGATATTTGCTAACACTAATAGCATCCATTAGCTCCAGGTGCATGTGCGCGTGTGTGTGTGTGCCTCATATTCTCCACTTACAGAAGGGGAGAACCGATCTGCATAGCAACAATGTGTGTGTGTGTGTGTGCAGTGAATGATCACACTGAAATACAAACCAGCACATTGGGATGTGTGAGCTGATTCTCGCCATCTGAATTTTGTTCCGCCTCGCTCCACACATTCATCTGGAACGACTCCCCTGGAACTGTGTTTCAGAAGGCAGGGCCTTTTAAAACATCCTTTCATATGATTGGATAAACCACTTGTCCGTCCCTTTCTGGACATGCTACTACAGCCACTCACATTGCAGCCGCTAATGAGAGCGTCACTTGTCCGCTACGTCACATTCAAATCCCGCCCGGCGATCCTGATTGGTTCATTATCTTTTGCTGCCTTGAAGGAGTTTGCATTGCCCTCGATTCCAGATCCTTGTGTGGAGCTCAGCGTAGCGCCTCTGGTGAAGCCTGGCGGAACTACAAAGATCTGGCGAGAGTCGGGTTACTTCACCTTGGCTAGGATCTGAAAGTCTAATATGTAGAATAACCCAGCGCCCTGGGTTGGTAAAAGCCTATTGGGTACAACCCAGCGGCCTGGTTTATTGGTGTCACGTGTGTGTAAGCATTAAGCATACAGGTAACATTTGTATGGGTGTGTATGTGTGTAAGCATTACTGGAAATATCTGTGTGTGTGTGTGTAAGCATACTGGTAATATTTGTGTGTGTGTGTGTGTAAGCATACTGGTAATATTTGTGTGTGTGTGTGTGTGTGTGTGTGTAAGCATACTGGCGGTGTGTATGTGTGTGTGTCTTTCTAAGCATAGTGCTGATGTGTGTTTGTGTGTGTGTGTGTTGTCATGGCCAGAGGTTACATGATTGCAGTGATGCCCCATCTGAAGATGATGGACTTCAGTGCAGTGACCAATCAGGAGCGTCGAATGGCTGGAATCTGGCACCAGCGTGGCCACCGCCACAAACCCACCAATCACCGCGCACAAACCTGAGGCGTCTCCATGGCAACTCGATGGACATCTGTGGACTGAGAAGCGTCATCAGAACACTGAGGGTTGATTGACAGACTGATGCTCCAATAAAAACATCTTAGAGGAGGGGCTCTCGTGGCCGTCCTGTTTTGGCATGTACTGCCCTACAACAGAGGTGTGTGTGAGTGTGTGTTGGGGGAATAAGTGCCATTCACAGTTCACACTGAATACTTTATTCACCTCAAGTAGTGAGTGTCCAAACCCCGCACACTGCCAAAGCTCTCTGCCAACTCCACAGGTGTGTGTGTGTGTGTGTGTGTTGGGGAGTCTGCCAACTCCACAGGTGTGTGTGTGTGTGTGTGTGTGTGTTGGGGAGTCTGCCAACTCCACAGGTGTGTGTGTGTGTGTGTGTGTGTTGGGGAGTCTGCCAACTCCACAGGTGTGTGTGTGTGTTGGGGAGTCTGCCAACTCCACAGGTGTGTGTGTGTGTGTGTGTTGGTTGCTAATGACCCTTTGTGGTAACAAGTTGAGCTGTTCAGAAGCAGAAGCCAGTTTCAGCTGCTTGTGTCTCGCTCACATAAATGCAAAGCACACGTGTCAAGTGTGTGTGCGTGTTTTTGACTGACTGGGTCCTAGAGTGTAGTTAGAGTGTGTGTGTGTGTGTCGGAGTGTGAGTGTGTGTGTGTGTGTCGGAGTGAACTACACCTTAGTGGGCAAGTTCACTCCACGGGTCAGTGTAAACTACCACCAAAGATAAGTAGACACGAGGTGTGTCGTGATGACCACTTCCTGGAACCACGACTGCACGAGGGAGGCAGGGGCTACATGGCAGAACCCCAGAATTTTACAGAATATTTTACAAGTCTGGTTTTCTGGGCAAAGGATGGATATTTTGGACAGAATATTTTACAAGTCTTGTTTTTCTGGGCAAAGGATGGATATTTTGGACAGAATATTTTACAAGTCTTGTTTTTCTGGGCAAAGGATGGATATTTGACACGGTATCGTGATCTCCAAAGCCTCTTGCCTGTTCAAAAGAATGTTGTGATAGTATGACTCTAAGGCCTTGTCCACATTAGTGCGGATACATATACAAACGCATAATCATGTATTCGTTTGCCCCTCCCGTCCACATTAACACAGCGAATTCGAACACGGCAAGCGGAGCTTTTGGAAAACGACCGCTGAAGTGGAGAGATCTGAATACGCTGGCGTTTGGCGGGACTGGAGTGACGTAACAATAACAACATTTCAGAATGTTTGATAGCAGACATTTCTAAAAACGACAGAGTGGACGGACATGGTTTGTACTACGGATGAGCGAATTGGTATTTATCCGCATTAATGTGGACATAACCTAAATCAGCTTTAACTGAGGTGTGCACTCTACACATGTGCATATCTACTGCTCGCCAGGCTGGCGCCCCCTATGGCTGCCGCTGATCTACTACAGCCAAGCGCATCAAGGCCAAGCCTATGACACCCAGACAGAAACCCCCCTGACATGAAGCTCCATGTCCTCCACACAACCACCATGTGGAACACTATGAGCACCACGGAGACGTGCTGCTACATGACAACATGTTTTATTTGCTGTCGCCCATACGGATGAATGGGTACACCAGTGGCCCAGAGCTAATGATGAACTGTAGCTAGCCTAGCCTACACCAGTGGCCCAGAGCTAATGATGAACTGTAGCTAGCCTAGCCTACACCAGTGGCCCAGAGCTAATGAGAAACTGTAGCTAGCCTAGCCTACACCAGTGGCCCAGAGCTAATGATAAACTGTAGCTAGCCTAGCCTACACCAGTGGCCCAGAGCTAATGATGAACTGTAGTTAGCCTAGCCTACACCAGTGGCCCAGAGCTAATGATGAACTCTGTAGCTAGCCTAGCCTACACCAGTGGCCCAGAGCTAATGAGAAACTGTAGCTAGCCTAGCCTACACCAGTGATCTACTACAGCCAAGCGCATCAAGGCCAAGCCTATGACACCCAGACAGAAACCCCCCTGACATGAAGCTCCATGTCCTCCACACAACCACCATGTGGAACACTATGAGCACCACGGAGACGTGCTGCTACATGACTGAGACGGCAGGGCACATGGGTATATGTGGACGACTGGGCACAGGGCACATGGGTATACGTGGACTACTGGAGACGGCAGGGCACATGGCTATATGTGGACTACTGGAGACGGCAGGGCACATGGGTATACGTGGACTACTGGAGACGGCAGGGCACATGGGTATACGTGGACTACTGGAGACGGCAGGGCACATGGGTATACGTGGA
>JASCQY010000232.1:5807046-5825944 GCA_030264315.1 Sardinella tawilis
AAGAATTTCTATTCCGATTAGGCACTTTTTCCGTTTCTATTCCGATTAGAAGTGTCCATGTAAACCCGGCTACTGTGGAATGGTTACCATAAAACTTAAGCAACACATTATTTGTTGGGGTAGCAGTAGACGGTCTCATGATATTATTAATCATACAATATTATACATTCCTAAAATCGGTTGTATCAGAGTATTGGTTGCATCATAGTAGCGCTGTGTGGTTCACATCAAATATGTTACGATGTTGATTTTTGGAACGTTGTAGGATGGTTTTCAATAACGTGGCTATGTTAGCTTTCGGACCACAAGGATGGCACTTCGGGTAGCGGGGACGGCAAACAGGACACTTCCTGTCCCAAGGGCGGCAGGTGCTCACTCTTGCATTTTGTGTTCCTCCTTTCGTCCACAGTGTACGAAGTCCTGTGGTGGTGGGATAAAAACACGGCTGGTCGCATGTCAGCGGCCCAACGGGGAGCGCTTTAACGATCTGAGCTGTGAAATTCTTGACAAACCGCCCGACCGAGAGCAGTGCAATACTCAGTCGTGCCCATCTAGCCCTCACTGGAGCGCAGACCCATGGAGCTCGGTACGCTCATAAAATATTTGATTTTTTTTCAGACATGTTCATGGAGTTTGTTTTTGTTTTTTTGTTTTTTTTTTACTTTTTCTTCCTCGTTACATGTATAGCTTGAAAGACAAGACCAAGACAAAAAGCCAAGCAAAGTAAAAAAAAAAAAAAAACAGATGGGTTGCAATTTTAATCAAATACTGTTCCTGCAGCCTCAAGTGCCATGACTGTTTATCACACCACAGACAATTGTGAATTGTATTTATTTTGCACTTACGGAAACAGATTATACCAGATACACAAAAATATGTAGTCACAAAATGTCCTGGTACATACAGTACTACCTGTGTGTGACCATAACCAACCTTTTTGTCTTAGCTCATGTAATAATGAAAGGTCGCCATAGGATCTTTCAGTCTGATTTAGTTTGTAAAGTTGTTGTTTTCAAATAATAATTTATTATGCAAGAGATGTACATAGCATTAGCTTTTTGTTAGATGTTCTGTTAAAGAATATGTGCTGGGTCATGTAGCACATCTTATCCATTGTTTATAAGTGAATATTTTTGTATATGTGGATTTTTTGCTATTTGCTATTTGAGTTTTACTTCTTGGTTTTGGTGAAGATACAGAACACAAACTCCATATCCACGGTGTGATTCAGTTGCATTGATTACAGAAAGTATTTTCATATTTTTGCTATATGACTGAACATAGAACAATGTCATATTAATGGCACCAATGAAATGAGGATCATGGAGTTTCTTACTTTTGTTTTTTTTTTATATATATATATATATCAAATGAGATGTATACATTTTTAAATGACATTTCTATTTGGATTTATTTTTTTCTGACTTAAACAAGTACAGTATGCGCTTTGTGGCACGTTTCCTCTGCCATGGCTAACAGAGGTGGAGGCTTTTTGTTGGGTCTACTGCAGTACTTTTGAATTGTCAGCACAGATTAGACTGGTACAGCAAGTCAAGTCACATGTGACAAACACAGACCCAGACGCTGTGGTTTGCCTGTTTTTCAGCTCCAAGGCACATCGCTCAAATGGTGCTTACTACAACTATACAAACTAGTTGGTTGTTCTTCATATGTGTTGTGAATAACTTATACGATTTGACCACCGTTACTCCGTATACGTGGAAAAATATGCTATGTTCAACCATACCTCACTTGGAAAAAATACACAGTTCTTTCAGCCATTAAGTTTTGACTCATACAGTGGTGCTTTTACCAAACAAGGGAGATGTGACACCTAAATATCCCATAGCTATGGTTTCTTGGCTTTGTCATCCTTTACTGTTAGGGGTCAGATCTATGCTTTTTCAGTTGCAGCATCCACCACATGGTGTAGAAATAGTCAGTTATGATTTTTTTTTCCTTCATATACTTTTTTCGATTCAGAGTTGATAAGTTTAGTAGATTTTTTTATGTTTGGTTTTTTTTTTTGGTTTTGTTTTTTTTTTTTTTTTGAATTTACAAAATGTATGTTCATTTTTGCCTATGTCAAACCTGTGTCTGTTGCTGTTGAGCTGAACAAAATGCCCATTGCCACACTCACAAAGCATGAACCACAGGCAAGACTGATTAGTTTTATTTGGTTGGAGATAATTCCTAAGGCCAGTCATATGTGTCTACCTCATTCTCAGTCAATAGAGCTCCCTCCACCCCTTCCCTGCAGCCCTTCAGGGTGGGCATTTTGCTGATGACAAATCATGCATGGTGTGATGTGTACAACATCTAATTGGCTTTAAAAGGGCAACTGCAACTTTATGACCATGATAATGTCTGTACATCAGCTGCCGTAAAACAGCACAGTCCATCTGAGAGACTTTTAACAAAGCCTCTTTTTCTATACATCTGATAAAACAGGTCATTTGTGATTTATTTATTAGAGCTGTAGACCCATAATTATAAGATATGTGATTGGATCAACTGTATTTTTTTAAATGACATCTGCTAGTATTTTAACCACCAGCATTTTTCATTTGCTCTTTTACACCGTAGAAACAGTATTTAGCTAATGTGCAGTGATGCAAACACCATGCAGAAGAAGCATCCCCATGCTCAGCATGCATTTGGATGTTGACTGGCTGTTCAAATGTAGTGCGCCTCATTCCAAATGGCAGTATTAAAGTCCAAATGTTTTAGAGATAAGGATAATTTTGTATATTTATGTAATTAATTCATATTTATTTGTACTTCATCATACTGGGTGTATTGTCTGTATTTAAATTTAATACGAAATTGCGTCATTTTACAATGTGCTTTTTGTAAGCGTAAATGTACAATGAGGAATGACTAGTAACTTGCACAATGCTTTTGAGTATATACAAAAAGTTATTATTTGGTTACAGCTAATTTACAAAACATGTATCCTTGTATTTTGTATCTAGAATCCAAAGCTGTAAATTTACCTAAAACAGCCTAATGTACATCCCAAAAAAGGAGATATATCTCTTTTGTTGTTGTATATGTACTCTGAGGAAATATCTTGCTGCTTTTCAAAGGTGAAAGCGGCGTCTATATGTGTGGTCCTAACATAGCTGTAGTAGATTGCAGATGTAAAGCAAAGATCTTTATTATCTTTTTTTCTCTCTGTAACTGAGTGGCACCAGTAATGGAGCTAGGTAGTGAAGCCTGTGAATTGTTTTTAGTTATTTTGACATAGTAGTGTTGAACATGATTGTGCACTGGCTGATATTGCCAAGGGGGTTCGAACCTGGTTTAAACAGAGACTATGTGGAGTTAATCTGTGTGTTTTGTTGAAATCATTCAGTCCCAAAAGAGCATTTTCATTGAGAGAACTACTAATAGAATCACTGAGCTTTGACTTTGTTTTCTTTTGAGGTCAGAACCTTCTGCCCTGTGACTCATGGTGTCATTTTTTTTTTCTTTTTTGGAGAGCGAGAGTTTACCCAATTTTCTTTTGCAAGGGAAGTCTGCCTTACGTGCTACAGTGAATCTTTGATGGAGCCATTTTTTGTGTTCATTCATTCACTAATGCCTGCGCTCTCTTTGGCGGGTTTGGAAATGCCAGGTTCTTAGAGGCACCGCCCTTCCTTTTTTTTCCAGCGTGGTGTGGGAGGGTTTTGATGGCGGCGTGACTGTGACAGTCACTCCAATGAACACCCGTTGATGTGACAATGGATGAGAGCATTGGGGGGGTCAAGGGTCACCTTTGATATGCCAGGAGGCCTTTCCCTGCACATCTAATCAGCATGCTCGGACTTCACGGAAAAGCGCTTTAATCCCAGGAAAACCCACTAAAACCCTTAGTGTCTGCATCAGTTCTGGTGACTTTTGACGTCACTCTCGCACTCTTTTTTTTTTTTTTTTTTTTGGTTTGGCGTGACCTGGTGTTTGCTTTGGATTTGAGGGTAGCACCACAGTCACCACTGAGTGCTGTATTTGAATTGATGCTCGAGAAAACAAAAGAACTTTAAGAGAGAGAGAAAAAAATATTAAAAAACTCAGAGCGTACGACTTCACTGATGTGCATGACATTGTCCATGAGAGGTGATGTCTAGATAGCAATGAATAAACTTTTCAGTGATTTTACAAATCTCATCTGTCTATATTGAATATGTTCCTGCATTTCTGTCTGTTTTCTGGGCTCATTTTCAATGGTGTGGATTGTTAAAATAAGTTACAATGTGATATCGCCAGAATTTTGTCTTTAAAGAGGTCTATGTTCGGGTAGGAATAAATCCACCTTTTTTTTCTGATATAAGACACCAAAAAGCCTTTCTGGCATGTTAGCACACTCCACTTTTAGTTTTTAAGACTGTGGTTTATGGTTTTAAATAATTGTAAGGCAATTTACTTTGACCTCATTGAGATTATTCCCACAGTCATTCTAGAACTCTGTGGAGGGTGAAATATGGAGCCATCTCATTTAAGCCCTTGTATAAAAGCCTTGAAAAATGGTCTGACATTTGAATCTCAGCAGGTGTTGGCTTCTTTCCCTTGACCATAAATTGCATTTTCATGCCTCCAGCTCACCTCAGTGCACCATTCCATCTACCACAAACTTCATCACCTAACACATATTTTTCTACTGTTAACTGAAGTGTTTCATAATTCCACAGTTATTCACTGTAATAATCAATGTAAGGAGTTTTTGTTAATTTGTTAATTACCTGGGCATTATATGGAGACACATATTCCAGTTTGACATTATGTGTTGGCAGCTAGATATTTTAGGATTATTGGGGTCAGCCCAGCCAGCAGTGATGTGTGTGGTGTGTTTGTGTGTAAATCACTGAGTCAGGCCCAGCCTGCACCTCTTTGAGCACACAGACACATGTGGGTTGCATCTGGGTCAGGAGGTGGAGAAACTGAGGGGCACCGTAAGGAGGACGTAGTTTGGACTCCCTCTTAAACTCTCACACAAGCATACAAACGTCAGGCACAAACAGTGTTTTGGTGCCAATGTCTTATTTTATTGTCAATATGCAGTCATTCCTCTGCTTATAAAATGCCAGCATTCTCCTGTTTGTAAATTCTGATGTACCAATTAGCAAATGTGATTGTGTTGGTAAATAATATTCTGATTGCTATTAATGTATGTGCATATGTTTACTAATTGTAAGCAAGAACATATGTATAATGCAATATTTATGATTATTTTTTCTTTTTTTTCGAAGTTTTTGTTTGTATGTGAATGCAAATTGACTGGTATTCTAATGTCCCAAATCTATATAAAATCACATGTAGTCAGAGTAATTTTGGATTGATTCTTTTTTTTTTGGCTGAGAATGAGAATGGTAGTGACAAAGACAAACTGAACCAGCAGGGAACCATGAGCACTCTCATGTGATCCTAATGATGGAAGCATTGTAAGGCATGCTTACCATAGGTTAGCCCATTGCTACATATTCCCCCACCAACATTGCTGGAGGCCCCCCATCATCCTCTACTCCTTACAGAGGTCAGGGGTTGGCCCGTTCCCGTTCACAGCGCTCCCTCACCGTGCACAGCCTGCTGGGACACGCACCCGTTCAACCCGGGACCTGTCGCTTCGGATCCGTCCCAAGGCGGCCTGGGGCCTTTGATTATCCCAAGCTGAATCAGAAGCGCACCCCCCTCCCCCTACCCACCCACCCCCCAATGCTCCAATGGCGGTGTGTGTCTGGTGCGCTGTGCCTAGGCCAGGGGCTGTCACAGAGGCTTAAGCCTTCAGGCTGCTCAGTGAACCTGGAGGCGAAAGGCGGTTGCCGCTGCCGCTTGGCTCACAGCGCAGCTTTCAATTACTGTACCTTATGATTTGGCCCCTCGGTTCACAGGCCCCCTGCTGGGCTGCCCGAAAGAGAGCTTAAGGCTCAATTAGCAATGTATGAACACTCCCACCATTCTTCTTCTCCCAGATTGTTCATGCAAGGTGGAATTCTGCTCCCAACGCACATTTTCACATGCTACATTTTTATGTGTTCAGTGGCACACAGAAACTGTCACAAACATGTGCTTACCATATTATTCAACAGCGTGATAACTTTTTGTTGTTGCATCAAGTCAACAATAAAGCTTTTGGAAAAGTATTTACTCTATAGTGGTTTTATCAAATTTTCTGTTTTCCTCATCTACATACATACACCCAGTACATGGCTGAACTCTTTACTTTAACATTAATTTAAGCAGTTTAAACATTCAGATAGAACTTAATGACTATTTGGCTTTCTGATCGAGTTGCATCTCCTCTGAACTCACGCAGTCTCTCCTCTCCCGCAGTGTTCTGTCTCCTGTGGAAGAGGATTCAAGTACCGGAATGTGACGTGCGTCAGTCGATCCAGACGGCCAATCCCGGAGGAGAACTGCCAGCACCTGCCCCGCCCCAACAAGCAGAGGCGATGCCGAGGGGGGCGCTGCCCCAAGTGGAAGACCAGCAGCTGGGCTGAGGTAAACCCTGCATGCACCCTGTACCTACCTGCTTCTGCATCAGTCGCGTCAGGCATAATTCATGTTCTGCTGACAGCATCTTCTCTGGTGCACTTTACACATCTTGCTCTGATTTTGTGCGTATGCAAGTCTGTATGTATGTATGTATGTATGTATGTATGTGTGCAGTGCATTTATGTGTTGTTTATGTATGTGTTTGCAAGTGAGTAGGAAAGGAGGAGGAGGCGAGTGTTGAGAGAGAATGGAGGCATATGTTTGTGTACTGTGGTGGTGGACTCAAATGTCTCAATATTTTACAATTGTCTGCTCTCATCAATGGTTGTAGATTAAGGTCTACATGCACTCTGATGGATCACATTCCTTTTGGCTCTTAAGAAGGACCCTATGTAGGGAGGGTTTTCATAAATGTGTGTGTGTCCTCTATGTGTGTATGTTTTTCTCTTTCATCTAGTCTCTCTCACCCTTTCTGTCTCTCTATTTCTCTCTCTCCCTCCCTGCTTTCTCTAGCCCATGACAATGGGAAACATGTGTCAGGCATTTCTCTGTATGACGTGCCAGAAAGAGAGAATCTACTTACCCTATCAGGCTAGACAGGCATCCCAGAATGCATTCGAACATCTGGAGAGCCCACTATGCTGTCTTGGCGAGACAAGACACACAAACGTACACATTTGCACAAATATGCACACACACACTCATACAAGTGTGCACAGACACAACACACACTCACAAACAAATAAGCCCATTAACATTTGGAACCATCCTGAGCAAGCTTTTAGCAACACTTGCTGCATAGCTGGAGAGAGAGAGGTCTGCCAGGACCGCAGTTTTTTTTTTCTGCTCATAGAATTCAGCATTTGCTGTATGCATGGTCATGTGTGTTCTTGATGCACACATGGAGGAGACTGACCTGTGAGAAAGAAAGGTTTTATAATAACAATACCGGGAATAACGTCATACAGTAAAATTAACCATTTTACATTTACTAATCATCCATTTTTCATTGTTACTACCTAAAGAAAATGCAGCTTAGCCGCTTTCATTGTGTTTGTCAAAACTTTGTAATGGACATACAGTAGTTAACATTTTTGTTAAATATGTTTCAGGTTTATAAGTATATTGAGTATATAAAAATGGTTCTGGTATAGAAGTGGCACATTGAAAATGTTTCCTTTAAGACTGTATGGAGTTTTAGTGTAAACCTGTGATCTAACTACCTGAAATGCATCTAGAACCTTCCAAACACCTCCTGTAGTGCTAAAACATGCTAACTAGTATTTTTTGCCAATAGCATCAGAAATGCTGTGCTATGGATGGTTTTCTTACATTTTTGGTGTGCTTTTACCTGGTACACAGAACTGAACTGGATGTCCAAACAATACCCGGCGCTAGAACCTCACTAAAGTGTTAACTGGTATCTTTAGTACAAACAGGAAACATTTCTTTTTTTTTATTTTCATTTTTGCTGTGGTTTTCTATTCAGAACTCCATAGTGCATACTCAGAATCGCTGTTGGAAATAATTTTACCTTTGTGTCATATAACCATATACTATCAAAACAATTTATAGTTGATAACAGACCGACCATCTTATAACACCAGACTTCAGAAAGCTGCAAATTGTTTCATAGTGTTGCTTAAACACAATACATCTGCACCTTTACAACCGGCCACAGCCCCCTGAGTGCTTAATATTGAACAGGTGGTAGGTGGTAAACAGCAGATTCATGCTGAACCACTGCTATTTGGCAGACCTCAATGGAACTGGATAAAAAACACACCATTAAAATTCATGTGGCATAGCAGTCAACATAGCAGCTTGAATCTTTCTAGATTGGCAGCAGTGACATAGATGAAACAGATATATTTTTTACTTAGGCCTATAGTTTTTTTAGGTAGTTTTATAGTTTAGATTGTTTATAGTTCTGAATGGGACAGTTTTGGAGGGCTCAGCATGATCAAATCATCTGGCTTGGGCAGATACACGATATCCATACAGAATTCACATATGGTACACATGAAGGCATTCTTCACAGTTCATGAATTATTTGGGCACAGAGAATGACTCCATGTAAAGTAGTTATTTATTTATTTATTTATTTTTACACCAGCCAATCCATATGGAATGGAAATATGTTTGTGAGCTTACGTCTGTGAACACATTCAAACCCTAAGTTTTGCATCATCCTTACATCCTGCATTCCTGTGCATATTCACATATACTGAACAATGTATGAATCTTGGTTAACAGCTGTATACAATTTGGTACTCCAGATTATGGTAGATGACGTGGACAAACAAAACATCCACATCTATCAAAAAGTATTTGTTTGCTTTGTTTTTATATCCCTTATCAAAGTATATGTTAAAATGGGCATTAGAACATCATTGTTCATTTTCTACTTAACCAAGACATGTCTTCCAATCAAAGTAGCCTATGGGTTAACCAATTTGATAGTGAGAGTAAAACAAGTCATGATCACTGTCCTTTGGTCTAGCATCCACTCGCCTGCTAAAATGTGTTTTTTATCAATCTGTGGGTTTGAGCATATGCAGATAATGACAGTGGTGTGGGGTTGTAGCTATGAAGCAAGGCAGAAAACCCAACTGGACTCACTTATACTCATTCTCCCCGTCTCTGTTCTGGGTTATGTTAGATTTGTTTTGTTCTTGCATTTTGTTTTCTTGTCAACACATGTGGCAATTTTCTCTAAATAATTTTGCATGGAATCAAATCACTGTGATTTGCTCTTCACCAACAAGCTATTGCCTACTATTGCCGTTCACTGGTTATAATAGGCTACATGTAAAGAAATTCTCAGCATCAGTGAAACATTACTACATTATAACAGAATGTTTTCCACTACAGATTGTCCTTACTTTTAAGAGTTATTGGTGCATATGATTTATTCTCGTAGTATTTCAAAAGTCAGTATGAAAAATGAAATTGCAACCTATGTCCTGCTGATGTACTTGCCCATTGTGTTAAGACAGGCGGCAAATGGCAAATTGATTATTGTATCACTGCTACAGTATTAAATAATTTGCCATATCTTAGCAGAGCATGTTCCATGCTGTTATTTTGTACTTCAGGGAGTTAATCTCATCATCTGCACAATACTGAATGCACATCCCAGTAGCCTACAAATTTGCAAGTCTTACATCTTGTCAAGGCTGGTCAGTTTTATATGAACGTAAAAGCTTCAACTGTATGCTTCACAACCACTAGTGTTCAAATTCCAGGTAATCATGAGGTTTTGAAAAGCATTTAAACAAGCAATGCTTAGAAAACATATTTCTGAAACATCCACTGAAGTAGGTTAAAGTCCTAGTAGGGCAATACACACTGAATAGCAAAATATTTTATACCTGGGCGTAGGCTATTGCTTTTTAATACATAATCAATTTTGAAAAAAATTGACAATATATAGGCTAACTAATTCTTCTTGACCTGATTTCCAAATATTTCGTATCACTCTGACGAAGTTGAAATAAAATTAGGCTGAATGTGAAATGAAATTAATTAAATTAAATTAATTATAGTTCATACCACATTTAAGCCTATTGATATTTTATGTTCAAATGTTTTCTCATCAAAGTTCTACTTACCTCTTTAAACGTTGTAGTGCTCGACGACATGTGGTAATGGTATACAGCAACGAGACGTTTTCTGTCAGAGTGGAGACCAACGCCGTGTGGATGAGTCGGAATGCGCCAGAATTCCCGCTCGTCCACCTTCTAGCCAGACCTGTCGTCTCGCGGATTGCCCATCACGGTACAGGTGGAGCGTCGGAGACTGGCGACCAGTAAGTAAAGTTTGACTGTCAGCCGAAAAAAAGAAATACAGCGAGCCTCTGTAAACGGAGACTGAACCATTTCTGTTTGTGTGAGGCGGGGAAACGTAGCCTACTCGCTGAGCTACTGAACCAGTGAGGTGAGAGACTACTTGGAGCGGATCTCGTGCTCACTTCGCATGTTTGCTGTCATGGTGCCAAAGAGGCGCCTGAGCGGCAGCGCGCTTCAGCGAAAGAATGGGGAGAGCGGCTGTGCATGATGAGAATCAGATGACTCGCAGAGCTCTCATATGTCAAACTCCCCTTGATTAAAGGAGAGATTATTTATTTTCTCCGTTTCATTCCAATATCCCAATTCTCATGCACTTGCAATTACAGTATAGATTAATTACAGTATCTCAAGATATTTAATGAACATTAACTGCACAGTGTTTGGTGTTGATCACTGTCAGTGTGTCATTCTTTACTATTTTGCTTGAAGGTTTATGAAAAAATTCCTTTGGGGACAGGAAGAAAAAAAAACCCTTAATGTTCAGGAAGCCTTAAATCTAGGTCAACAAGCAGCATGAAATCACAGTGCTCAGAAAAAAGTCTAATTAGTTAAGAGCAATGCTTAGAAAATAATGTCTCAGCAACCCCCTTGCAGATGCTGTGAGCAGCTGGAGCCAATTACTGTAGCCTGTTCTGTTTTCGGACATTAGCTGGGTCAAGCTGCCTCCTCAGCTCACAGAGTTCTCAGAGCTCCTTAGTGCCTTCAAAGTGTGCAGCATGTGACCAAGTTCTGAGAAAACAGGTACAGCAACCCTGTGTTCATCTCCATATGAGGAGAGGAGAAACAGTATGAAAGGAAGCAGCACCAAAAGAAAGTGTCTGCGTGCTTCCGAAGTAGCCTTTGCATGAGTCCAAATATTCTACGTCATTGGAGCCCATGTGGTTGTATTAGCTGTCATTCATAATGAAAATGCTGAAAAAACTTTATGAGTATATGTTACCACATAGTTCCCTTTATACGTCAGTGTTTGAAACTCAGCCGTTTGAGTGCTAGCACCTTAAGACACGCTGTTGTGTGAATTACGTCCAGCTGGAGTACCTAAATAATAGCTAAAGTACATCCTTGTCCTGATGACGCAAGAACCTTTCAAGGGCTCTCAAAGCTTGGCTTAGAGAATCAAAACTGTACACAGAGGGTACGCATGGTCTTGATTAGAGTCACAACACTTAATTTTATTGGGCCCTGTGTTGTCAGCACCTTTGACGTTTGGCCCAGCAACAGAAAGATGTTAAATCTTTAAGGGTTTGGAACAGTTTGTTTTGAAGTCACCTCTCTCTTTCTGTGGATTTCATCAGCCTTGCGTTTGACGTAGCAGTAGACAAGGAGTATGCAGCGGCCACAGGTTAACTAAACACACTCTACAGAAGGCCCCTGATGACACAAGCCAGGCCGTTGTGAATGCCATGGGTGATTTCTGTGTGCACTCAATCAAGCCCTGACACAGCTCTCGGCCATGTTGTTGCTTTTATTTTACTGCCTTGCCCTCTGTCATCCAAGCGAATGACCACAGCTGCTTTAGTTTGTCTAGCAAGGCACTGAAACATCTGGGAAGACAGCGGTATTTAATATTTTTTTCTGCAGTGCTTCTTAGAAATGGGCAAAATTCTTTGAAAGTACTGTATGGTGGTGAATGCCTTTGAATAAATGATGTAGTGTAACTGTTTGACTGTGTAAGACATTTCAGAAATGACCAGTAACTATTTGAACGTACAGTACATATGTAATGTGATGGTTTTTGGGTTCTTTGTGATTCTCCAGTGCAGTAGGACGTGTGGATCAGGCCAAAGGAGAAGAGCCGTGCACTGCCTGGATGATGGTGGGGAGGAGGTCCATGAGATGTATTGTGTAACACAGACCAAACCAACAGACTCTGAGACCTGCAACACTCAAGCCTGTGAATTCATCTGGATCACAGGGGACTGGACAGAGGTGAGCCAGTCTTTACCTCTTCTTGCCACCCTGTGCTGTATCTTGGTTACTGAAAAGCATTTACGTTGTCCATTAAATTTAATATTATTTTGTGACTGTGTTCTGTGTGTAGTATGATTGTTTATAAATATCTTATAAAAAAGTCTGTGAGCAATGGGGGAGGCCAACTGTTGACTAGCCTACTTGTTGGAGGCTCTGCTGTAGAGGTTGCAAAAATATTTATTTGTCCAACCAGTGTGCAAAAAAATAACAGAACACCAGAAACACACTAAAACAAATCCAGATTTCAAAAGAATCAATACAGTTATGAATCTCAACAACACATAAAAGTACTTACCGCTATTGCCTCACTATAGGAGGGTAACCCTGTCTGTATAAGCCAAAAAAGTATTAAATACCCAAAAGTACTTTCTTCAAATTGGCCCAAACTTGGGACCAATAAACCAAGGAAGCACTTCACATGCAATTCAGCATTTTGCAAACAACTTCATTGCATCAATTACATACAAAACAGCAAAGAGGCATGTTATCACAAAATGTTTGTCACAAAAGCAGATCACCAAAAATGTCTGACCAAAACAGACAAACAAGTAAGCTACATACCCCTGTAGCAGAGCGCCCCACTCCTAGCTAGAATTAAAAGATATTTTTTCATCTCTCTCCCTACTTGACTATTACTACTTGACTTGGATCTATAGCATCATCAGTATACCGTATACTGTAATTACTTTCAGTGTTATGCTTTTAATGGGTTGTTTGACAGATTACACTTACAGCCTTGGAGCCTTCATCTTCAGTCTCTTTGCACCAGTTTATTGCTTCCTCTCCCCCTCTCATTCCAGTGCTCAGTCACCTGTGGACAGGGCTATCGGAGGAGGCTGGTCTCCTGCAGTGAAGTGCATTCTGGGAAGGATAATTACGAGTATGGGCATCAGTCTTCATCAAACTGCCCTGGAACTCCGCCAGAGAGCTTCCTGGAGTGCCATGCTGGGCCCTGCCTTCCGCAAGAGGCCTGGAGGGTCGGCATGTGGGGACCGGTGAGGGCTATTTAATAAGTCACTTCCAAACCCCATTAAACTTTGTTTTGTCTTTGAGTCACAAAGGAGCGGGAAGAACGGATCCCACACTCCAGACTCTTACACCGTGCTACGTTTCTTATTTGGACAAGATGTTAAAGCTAGATGTCTTTTTCAGCTTTTGTTAATCTTGGCCTCCAAAGGTATCAGCTGTAATTTAGATAGCCAAAGAGGGTTTGTTATGGTCATTATTTTCTTTGAACATCACTCTGTTCTGTATTCAGTGTTCAGTGACCTGTGGAGAGGGCTGGACTGAGAGGACTGTGCAGTGCGTAACAGCCGAAGGGGAGACCAGCAACAGGTGTCCGGTGTCTGCCAGACCAGAGGCACGCAAGGCCTGCGGCAACCCTTCCTGTGAGTGCCCCCGGCGTCTCTGTGCTGCTTCCGCTCATGCTTTAGCCAGACGCTGTGTGTGTTAGTGCCAGCACCCCATAATGGTCCCCTGAATGTGCTTTTTGTCTCTCTCTCTCTCTCTCTCTCTCTCTCTCCCTCCCTCTCTCCCTCTCTCTTTCCCCGCACCTTAGGCCACTTGCCCACAAGCTGCAGAGAGGTCCAGACCATGACTGGCTTCCTGGTGGATGGGGAACAGATACTGAATGTGCAAGGGAAGGCACTCAAGGTGAAAGCGCTGTACACACTACCTCATTGTGGGCTTAATATTTGCTCTCAGGGGTCATACAATGACTTAGTTTTCAGTTGAGAACAATGGGATCCTTGAGGGAAATATAGAGGTTTATTTGACGGTCTTAGTGGTGCTTTGAGCATAGTTAGCATGCCTTTGCTAATTTCAACAACATTTATTCCTACCACTGGTGTATGTGCCGAACCCACATTAAATGCCTTCCTGATTTGTTTACAGTCGAAATGACATGTTGATATTTTAATTGACTCCCGGACAATTTGTTCCTCAATAATTGCACACTGGAAGGTAAGCAAGACAATGGAAATTTAAGAAACAGAATAACTGCAGCAAGTCGCTTTGTGATTTGTGCAATTGATATGTACAGTATGACTATCCATTGCACATTTCGTTATAAGCGTTCTATTATTCAGCTTTTTGTTTTCATTTCTAATTTGAAGAAAGTTTGTTATTCCACCCGTTCTTAAAATGTATGACCACACTTTCCTTTTTTCCCCCCGCGGCTTAACAACCAAAAGCGATCCATCACTTTTCTTGCTGACTCCACACAGCGCACAAAGCTCTGATCATTTTGATTGGCACATGTTTATGGCCGGACAAAACTTTCGACACAAGGAAACAGTTTTGTAGTTTATCATGGACTGGATTGCCACGTTCCCGAGGCTGTCCGCAAGAGACGGCGCTTGAGCGTGCCCTATCGGAACTTGGGCGTCTTTCTCTCCGCTCATCTCTGCTTATGTTTCCCTCCCTCTGGTTGGAGTTGCACCCTCACCACACTAGAGAATGGCAGTGGTTTGTGGTGGGAGACCATAGGGCTGTTAGGCTGGCTAGCTGGAGGTCAGTCTGTATTGAAACAGTGTGTCGTCTTGCAGTGGTCTGAACTTCCACACTCATCACGCTCTCTCTCCTTCTTCCCCGCACCACACCTTCCGCCTCTTCCTCCTCCTCCTCCTCCTCCTCCTCTTCCTCCTCTTCTTCTTTGTCTCTGTCTTCAGATCTACTGTGCTGGAATGCAGACAGACACGCCAGGGGAATACATCACCCTGACGACTGGGGAGGCGGAGAATTTCTCAGAGGTCTTTGGCTTCAGGTACAACTGTGTCTCTCCACAGGTCAACACATCTTCGGGTGAAAAAGCTTCTTGTGACAGTCAAGTTGTCAAACAAAACAATTGTTGTTTTTGTTTTTGTGTGACACCAGGCTGAATGACCCGACGGGCTGCCCTGCCAACCTTAGCCGAAGAGAAGACTGTAACTGTAGAAGGGACTATGACGCAGCCGGCCTCACCACCTTCAGCAAAGTCCGACTGGACCTCAGCAAAATGCAGATAATCAGTGAGTGACTATAGTGACTGAGTGACTATAGACAGGCTTCTCTTTGCGGAGTTAAAGGCCTAGATAAGCACCACTACAGCCCCCTGAATTTCATCAGAATGTCTGGCTCACTCGCACTGTCACTCAATGAATAAAGACATCTGTGCACAAACGAATAGGGAATGCCAAGAGATTTTTTTTTATGAGGTCTAGTTTAGCAATATAGGCCAGCATATCTTCACCAGACTGCCCTCTTTTCACACCTGCCTATCTTAACACAGCTCTCACGCTTCCCTCCCACTCAACGCACTGTACTGTACGTCTCCCTGCCCAAATACCTCACATTCTCAGCACATGGTTTTACTTGCTGTCTCATACCTCCGTCTGTTCTTCAATCTTCACGTAACATGCTTGCGTAAGTGACCGTGGAGAAGCTCTGTTTGACAAACAGGATGGTCCTACTGCCCTGCCTCCAGAGTTGCTGAATGCCTGTGATGGCTAAAATGACCTGACACGCGAACAGTTACGCTGTTGTGATGCCAAATTGCTCTGAACTAAACCCTTCCTCATATTATTGTCTTTGGAGGGCAGAGACGAAGAGCTTGCGAGACCTTAAACAAATACTGCACACGCCAAAGCTAACAGGAAATAACAGAGATTACTTTAAAGCTGGCCAGCAATACAGAGCAGTTAAAGGCAGACATAGAAGCCATTCTACAAATGTCAGAGTATAGTAACAGCATTCTGTTACTCTATAGAAGAAATGATGTCTTAAAACATTGAATAACGAGAAAAAAGTATGTCTCTGATACCGTTTTTTACATCGTTAACAATTTACACTGGATTTCTGGTAACAGGATACATTAAATTAAAGTGTTTCTACATGTTTTGGGGAAAGTCGACATTAGTGTCAGTAAGTACAGTGTTAAATGCATGTTAATGGTCTTTAAATAACAGTTGCAACGAGTGTTTATTACAGATGTTGCAAGTTAGCGACTAGCATGATAGAGGCGGAATAGGCGATTAATCAAGTCCAAGCACGGGGTTAATCGGTTCAAGCTGGCCTCAGAAGCTATAAAACAGCACACAATTAAAGGCGCCCTGACGATTAGTCGTAAATTGCACCCAAATTATGTTTGCACTCATACTTAACACAGGCATACTTAGTGGCCCTAAAAAGAAAGTAGACACTGTGGTTATGACATTGAATAGTTAGTTTGAAAGGGGAGTGGAAAGCCTATTATTAGTGACACAAATCATTGCAATACTCTTATTTGACCTCATGAATTTTCACTCTGTTCATCGACTAAATTTATGTAGGCTACTGATAGCGTTTTTGTTTGTAACGATCTTGTCTGTCATTCAGCCACAGACTGGCAGTTTGCCGTCACGCGAGAGGGCCGCCATGTGCCATTCGCTACTGGAGGGGACTGCTACAGCGCCGCCCGCTGTCCACAGGTGAGTACTGCATATCTGGTCTGCAGCCAGAGGTGGTGGTTGTACAGTGGTGTTGGTGTCGAGCGGCCGAGGTGGGTGGGAGGGGGGGGCTGTGCGGTATCACTTCCTTTTAAGCCCTTTTGGGGGAGGCACAGAGAGCCACAGTTTGAGGCAGGCATGCTGCCCCGACCGCCGGCGATCTGGAGCAGACGCAGATGGCCCCGGGGATGGAGACATCTGTCTGGCGAGGCCGGCGCACATGAGGCTCCGCAGATCCTGTTCGTCTCGAGGGAGACACAGCCAATTGGCACGCAAACTGTGCCCCCTTTTACTCTCTGCCCCCTCGGAGGACACTCTACACCCCCCTTCTTCTTCTCCTTTCTCTCTTTCTCTCACAGTCTTTCTCTCTCTTCTTCTTCCTCACTCTCTTTTTGTCTTTCCCTTTGCTTCCCTGTTTCCCTCCTCCTCACCCCAGTCTCTTCCTCTGTTCCACTCCTTTCCCCTTCCTCTCTGTAATCCCTTCTTTCTGTCCCCCACTGCTCCCCACTACCTCCTTCTTTCTCCTCTCTCTCTCTTCCTGTCCTCCTTTTTTCCTTTTCACTCCTTCCTTTCTGTCTCCCACAGCTTCTTTCTGTCATCCCCTTTCTCTCTCTCTCTCTCTTTCTCTCTCTCTCTCTCTCTCTCTCTCTCCTTCTTTTCCACCATTGTGAGACTCTCTCCACGCTTTAACTGGAGCCAGTTCTCACACTTAATGCAAGCGTTTGTGGGGGGACTGTGAGAGGCTGGTTATGTGTCGCCTGCTAACCCGCAGCCACCCACAGCTCCATGTGGAGCGCACGTGAGCGGTGCCTCAGACAGGCTGCAGACAGCAAACAAAACCACAAGGGAAAGGCTCTTAATGGAAGCCCTCTGCTTGTTCCGTCCCAGAGTCGTTTCAGGGGATGGGAAGTGCACGTATGACCTAAGTTGACGCTTGACACACTTTTTTTTCCGCAAAAGCTCCGCACTGTACCTGTCCTCTCCGGGGTCTCGTGCTTTGTGTCATGGGAATAAGTGGTTAGGTATTAAGTATTTTAAGGGCAAGAGCGCAGCAAGATTTCATTCGATTCATGCATTCCTGCACCTCTTGAAATGTGATTATTGGCAAGTTTGAGTTGTGACACATTTCTGGTCTTGTGGTTCCCCAGCGAGTTGCTCATGGCTGTAGCAGATGCTGAGGATTCATTGCGCTCTAGTGCAACCTGCTGGTGCATGCACAGCCTCTGCAATGTGTCGTTTGTTTCTTCTTTTCTGCAGGGCCGCTTCAGCATGAACCTCTCAGGGACAGGCTTTTATGTGGCCGAGCAGACAAAGTGGATTACCCATGGAAACTATGCCGTCGCCGACATACACAACTCACAGGTATGTGGCAAAAACGATCCTTCCCTTGACAGACCACCCCACGCACATGTGCACACACACACACACACACACACACACACACACACCTCAACCACTAGTTCTCAACGTGGCTTTAGTTGCAATGTATTGAACTCACTGAATAGAGAGGCAAGATTCAGAGGTAGATCCACCAGTCTGAAACTGGTCTCTGCAGCCCCCCAAACCCCCCTTCCCAACCCAGCCCAGCCCAGCCCAGCCATGGCCAGCTACCCCAGTCAGCCCTCCTCATGGCCTCCTCTCATCTCCTCTCACCCTCCCCTTCCTCTTGGCTTCCCAGACAGCTCTGGGCAGGGGACCAAGTGGTCTTATTTTCACAGCCTCTTTTGGTACCTTAAGGAGCCGTGGAGAGGGGGCCTTATTGAGAAGCCGCTGACAAGAGTTAGCCCTCCTGGTTTTGTGATGGAAATCGGACCGGGGGGTGTTTTTTTTTTTGGCAGGGTGTGAAAAACATCCTCCACCTCAAAAACAGCAGAGAGCTCTCGAGTGGCCAGTTTAGAGAAAATTGGTTGGTTTAAGGTCAAGTGGCCACAGCGGACACTTTCTGATGAGATCATTTGGAGGCAGAATATGAAGGGAGAGAATGAACGAGGAGAATAGTGTAACTCATTTGATACCGTGGGATCAGTTGTTCATTAGCAATCTGTGTGTGTGTGTGAGTGTGTGTGTGTGTGTGTGTGTGTGTGTGTGTGTGTTATTATTGCACTCTATCGTGGTCTCTCTGGACGAGCAGAAGTCTTTTCA